>QNGE01000384.1:102204-214773 GCA_008508345.1 Paragonimus westermani
CGGGTTTACACTGGATATGTGGTGTGTTGGTGGAACTGCAATTGGTGCAGCGCAAGCCAGTTGCAGTGATATATAAGCGCAGGCGTCCTTTGGCTTCGGTCACTGTGACAGGCTAATCCGAATCGGATGCCGCCAACCGTGTAGAAGATTACACATTGTTCACTCAGTTCTACGAGCGCTGCTTCTGTGCGGATAAACGGCGAAAAAGCGACAAGTAAATCTGCGATTACTTTAAGAGTAACGAAAGAAATGGTTGATGTCGTACATCTACATAAATATGAATCAAAATGGATAGACTATCAGAAAAACAACGTGTGCAATTATCGCACACAAGTTGTCAGTCTTAGTAAACAAAACTCCTGGTAGCGTGCCATGTAATTAGGAGGCTACAGCATTGACCTCGAATAGGCTTTGCGTACCAGTTCAACACCAGTTCATTTATGTCGCAGTGAACTGGCGCCCTAATCCATTAATCTCTTAATTACAGCATAGTTACACAGTTTTAGTAAGGTTTAGTGGTATTGACACTGTACGAAGCATATCTTCATCACACACTGCAAGCAACAGACTCCACAGGAGATTCCTTTACGTGATTGGCAGAACGTCCTGGCCCACAGGTTTGATACCGTTTCCTGTTCTTGTTGGAGACATTGATTGGCATTTCGTTTCTACACGCTGGAAATCTAACTGTCAAGCCATATCGTTACCAAATTTATTGTGACAGAGTTATTATGAGTGCCTTCTCAGTAAAGTTATGTCCAAGGTACCCTTGTCACACACCTAGGCCACCAAGACGGTCACATTGACCTGGTCTTCCCGAGCCACCAATGGGAACGCATCCTACACTGTTTCCAGCATGCAATTTTCGCTATCAAATGAAGTTGCACCGTGTTTTTTCATGTGGACCAGTTCTAGTTTCAGAGCCAAGCTGCATAATCGATTTGAACTGTTTGGTTTGGTAACGCACAATAAGCTGAGTAAATGCCGATTGAGCGCACCATTCTGTTTCAGTGGTCTTCTGTCCACCTCTTCGAATCCAGCCTGATTCTTTGAGGTTTCTTTAGGAGAAGCTAAAAATTACACAGAATCTTCGCACATAGATCAGTTTCTCTTTGTTTGGTATCGTGTGCACATTGGATGTGTCGAGCTCACCTCTTTCGAGCTAGAAAGACATTGAAAAGATGTGAAGCGTCAGTTTTTGAACGTATAAATTGGACCTCCCCACTGACCGTTCTTCCAGCTGACAATTGCGCTTCCAGCACGAATTTGATGGTCAAAGCGAATGACATGTTTCACACAATATCAGGATGTTACTGATATTTTACCGAAAGTCCGAATCACGCCACGAAAGACGAGCTACGGGAGGGTGGGCATGGAACCTAAAGTCGGATCACGTGACTTACGCGTGTACCCACCTGATCACGTGCCTCAGCATAAACAGCATAGCCCAGACAGCTGCGGCATGTCTCAGACCTGGGAGCCCGGCCACAAAGTCCGGTGTCAGAACCAAAGGGCATGCCCAACAGGCTGGTCTTCTAACCGAGTCACGTGAGCAAACGGGCACAACACGGCGCTGGGACCACAGCGAACTTGTCATCACGGTCCACGATCGATAACACCCGATCGTTCACACGTTTCTGTGACCGTATCCGCGCTGGATGGGCTGTAAACAAGATAGCGGCAGGCGGTCAGCGGCAGTAGACATTATTCTGATTGGTCAAGAATACTGGTGGTGCCTATTTGGGAACAGAAAGAAGGCGACGTTACTTGACTGTTAAAGGTATTTACTTCCCCTTGAACCTACAAGTTGTGTGCGCGGGTGGACCACCTGTAAAGCCGCCCTTCTTGAAAGCTACCACTGTTCACGTGGCGCACACACGACCAAAATGAACAAGTTGCAGAGCTCTGCCTCAACAATCACTTTTTGTATTTCGTGTCTTCGTGTTCCCGCCGCACTAGTTGGTTCAAAATTACTTTACTACGTGGATAATTGTTCTTATATTCCACTGTACCAGCCTAAGCTTTTTCTATCGACATTTGAGGCCTCCTTAAAAACCATTCTAGAAAATGTGAATGCACCGTTCCGATAAAGTCCATGGGGTGTGATATATGTCCCCGCAATCATGACTATGGCGTTTTTGCTAACGCTTCTGCCAATACACTCTTAATTATAGCCGATCTGGTCGGTGAGTCGTTGCTAACAACCAGTGACCAATACAGGCTACTGCTGCGAGCCCACTTTCCAAGATAACAGCCGCGCGCAAAATTTTCTGGACGACTTATCATGCTGGAGCAAAATCGAACTCCTAGAACGCAACTAAGAGAACGACGCGGCGATAATCTGACACCTGTACACCTCGTTGAACCGGCCTGTGGTAAATGTGTGGAGAAGGTCACTAAGTTGATCAATTCAACACATGTGGGCAAGGTGCTGGTTACTTGTAAATCAGTTCGAAGGCTGTTGAAAAAGTTTGTCACAACGAGCAGTGTTCGTGACCTGCAAAGAAATGGTCGAGCGCGTACATCAACAGATGTTTGTTCTACCAGTGATGTTCTGTGACGTGTAAAGGTAATCCCCAAAAGAGCTTTCGTTGACTCACTCAAGAATGTCACTCTTCAAAGTCTGCTGTACACAGGATGTTTAAAAGATACATGTATGGACTGAACTGTGAGGCCCGATTGCAAAAGATTCTGTTGTCGGATGTAAACTGATTTGAGTCACTGTGTGAGTAGCATTTATCGGAAAGAGCTATATATTCAACACTATTTGTTGGTGAAGCAATATTCTGTCTGAATGGATTCGTGCAGAAGACCTATTTTCGGCAAAACAAAAACAATCCCTGCAGGTTTGCTCCATTCGAACACTGATAAAGCCAAAAGCTCGTGGTTTGGGTTGGGCTTGTTGGGACACGGATTATCGGGCTTTTTTTGGTAGAAACATTACAGGTAAAACATTGATTCGTGTGATCATATGCAAACTAGAGTAGTCTCATCGGCAGGTACTGCAACAGAATGTTGTACCGACGCTGGAGCAATTGATTGTACTCGACTACTTCTGGTTTCAAGAGGATGGTGCATAAGTACATCGTACATTGTCTACGAGAGCATCAGTATGGGTAGTCGTTTCCTTAATATGACGTCGGTTGCGGTCCGCCAGTGTGTTCTGGTTCCACCATGATGACTAGTTCGGGCCAATATTTGCACGGGATTTTTCAAGACAGTGCAGGTTTCCAGTCTGGACAACATTTTCAAATGGGCTCTCCACACCGATCTCGATAGCGCCAGGGGTTATTTTCATCACGGGTAAAATGGTCAAGTAAGACATGATTGACACGGCTCAGTAGGAGACCACAGAACTAAGGGGGGCCAAGCGAAGTTTATTGATTCCACAGTATGTTTACAATACTTCGGAGTCCACAAGTGGCGCTGCAAACCTGAAACCATCACGACCTGCTCCAGATTCCACGGGAAAATTATTGGATTTTGATCAGTCTTTTAGTGGTTCCGCCTGTCCCGCTCCAGGCGAGTCAGACGAGATGGTTTCAGTAATGTGTTGTGCTCGTTTGTCCACACGACTCAGTTAGTAGGTCTGCTCATTGGGCAAGCCCATATTTTGTTGTCAGCCTCTTCACTCCGAGGCGCACCACACACCAACCTTATGGCAGAGTAATACGTTCGTAGATGTCACGCTTACGCATTGCTTGGCTCAGTCGAATATCTCAACTCTTGATGTGAGGCCAAGCAAAACAAAAGTGGTCAAAATAGCTGCATGGGTCGATTTGGGAAATAAGTACACACAGCGCGCTTTATAGTATGACCCGTTTGGCCTGTCTGAGCCGAATCTGATAATGGTGTTCACCGTTCGAAACTTAGGGCTTAGACACCTCTGGGAAGAATTTAAACGACATTGAAACGCGGGCACTCGGAATAATCGCTTGATCATTAGAGCGTGTAGCATACTGAGTGGATTGATCCATCGTGGAGTTTTGTAGGAATGCTGTTTTCGTCACTGATTCCCTGCTCAGTCGGCTTCCCACATTCCAACTGGTTGCCATGGTCTGGTTCCTCTGCTGAGCAAATCGAGAGTGTTTAGCCATGTATACCAATAAAAATGACATACTGGGTGGAATGACATGCTGACTGAACCGATAACATGCGTTCGCCAAATGTCACCTAAACGCTGATCACCAAGTTGTCTGCAACAACGGCACATTGGTTTATGCTTTGGATGTCAAACGTCACAATCTTCCCGATATGCCCGAAAACAAGTTGTGTTGACGCCGTGGCTACCGTACCAACCATCACCCCCATATTTTGTGACTCTCTTTGTTCCATCCGGTAGTGCAGCCCAGGGAAGTTGTAACAGGTTTGAATCAGAACAGTACACCTTCGTTACTCTGCAGTTATTTGGTTCGTGCGGTTCCAAGGTTACATACCATCCTTTACTTTCCTTGTCTATTTGCGCTTCCTTCTGTGATAGGCTAGCACCGATCAATCATTGTTGAATGGCCTGCAAACGATCAGTCAGGTATCGAGCCTCCAGAGGGATTCAAAGAGGATTCTGTAAACGGTTGGTCTCTGTTATCACCAGTGAAGTGATGGATAGCTGTCTGGGCTTTGTTGGTTCTTACCAGCACCCAGCACGCACGAGGATGGAACATTCGGAAGGTGGATAAGCGTCAGATTGTTAGGCCATCATAGAATACAAACTCACTCAGGAGACCACTTGATTGCAGTCCTCGAAGTTGCAGAAAGGTAAGTTACTTTCTTTAACTGTTGCGCCTCCTTTTCTCAAAGGTTGAAATCGGTCAGCCATCCTTCAGCCCCGGTGATTGTGACCGTGTCGTCTAGTGGACGACGGTCTGGATTACTATCCTATGGTGCTACGGATGTGACCAAACGAAGTCGAAACAGCTATCCAACACTGTTTGTGGTTTCTGAGATCAACTGTTTGCAAAACTGAGTCTGGTTCCTCATTTACGATTTGGATTGGAGCTAGTTACACTTTATTTTTCGGATTCTTTGCAATCCATGCAGTACCTGGAGTCTGTATCGTTGAAGTCCGTAGGATGCGTATGCCTGTTGACTGGCATCAACCGCGAAGTTCCAGTGGTTTCGGCGAATTCCATCCAGTACTTTTTGATGCGCTTCGTGGAAATTAGTTTAACCGGGTTAATTTTTTTTTCAAAACACGGACATACTGAAGGTGGCAACCGATTGAAAAATGCCCAGTCGTTGTCAACATTCTTGAGGGGGTCATCCTAGATATTTGAAACACGGTTTATTGCAGTTTGCTCTCGACATCATGCTTTTCTCAATTCCTTGGATAAGCCCGATTACACTGTTTTAATTTAGCTTACTCTGTTAAATCAGGTTATTTTATATCAATATATTGGTTGTTTCTGGTGGCTTTCTTGATTTTGTGGTAGTTCGACTAGCCGTAATTTCCATTTATCTTTGTTTTGATTTCATTTCCTTCTCAGATTCAAAGATTTTGTTGAGCTTTGGCCAATGAAATTTGTGAACAAAACCAACGGAATCACGCCACGTCGGTGGCTACTGTTATGCAACCCTGGCCTGGCCGATTTGCTCATGGATACGATGCACAAGGATGATAGTTGGATCACCAATATGTCTATGCTCAGCCGAATACGCACACAGTTGGATGATGCCAGTTTCCGTTTGGCGCTGATGCGAGTCAAGTTGGACAATAAGAATAGATTTGCTGCATTTATGAAGCATCAGCGTAACATATTTATTGACCCAAGTTCTTTGTTCGACGTCATGGTAAATTTTGCTCAGTTGGCTATGATTATAGCAATTATCATCACCGTCTGATGCTATCGTGTAATTATCACTCACCCCACTCTAAGTGAAACTGTAGCCGTTCAGCGTCAAGATACCTACACTTTACAGACGACCAACTCAGTTACAAGCATGAGCACAGCAGCATCTGCTGTTTTTATTGCTTCGCTCCGTTACTTATCGTTGCTTCACAGACAGCCCGGCTACAAACGATTAGCCACCATCTCCCCTGTCAACCCCAGTTACAGGCTCTGTAAGTCGCAGCAGTCCCATCCCACCGTTAAGATTGTTTGGTAACTTGTGACCTGTCACTGGTGTTGATACACTACCCGGAGGAACTGCCCAAACAGATATGTTCTAGCTACTTTGCTCTTCAAAGGATCGGAGAGCACATTTTTTGCAGGTCCGTGAGCACGTAGTTCTCTTGATTTGACTTTTGACATACTCACCGTATAGGGTTGCACTTTACAAATGTTTCAGGCCTTCTTGATTGCAAAAGTGAATTGTACCAAACCCTAGAGACGATGTGTGGGGACATAAGGAGGCGATAGTGAAACATTAAACCGATGAGGACAGCAGAAGGGTGCTTCAAACATCTGAATGAGGGATCTCAGATTCTTTTCACATCACTTTGAACCTAATCTTCACTGGTTGACTTGGTCGCTTCAAGTTCGTTCATTGGTTCAGTCTTTGAACGACAGGTAGATTTGCATTGGATTATATTAACTTATGTGTTTAGTGTTGACTTAAATCTATACGTAGTGCATTTGCTAAGACTGTAGACTGTTGGGAACAAAGTGGACAATAGGGCAGTGAGGATTTTTTCCCCATTGTCTTTTTGCATATTATTAGATTGATTACAAATACCGTAGGCTTTAGCTTATGATAACATTTGTGGACAGGTAAATTTTCATATCGTGTTGCGGATGCGTACATGTCCACTGTCTGCTCATTGCGTTTGGCTTGATGTGCAACAGTGCGCATAACCGCCCCAGCTTGAGCGCGCCATGGGTTAATTTGTGCACAACAGTCATTAGTGAAACTGGACACAACGGCGATCTTTTATTATTAATAAACTCCGGTTGCTGCACACTCCACGGGTGACAATGTTCTACCGTCTAACTGGAATCTACCATACTTTACTTGGTCGGTTGAACCAAACTTGTGCTGTGCTCGCTCTGATTCTGACGCACCGGAATACGGTTAATTCCAAGCGCTTGTTTCTTCCATTCCCTCGCACTATTCGTTCTTACATGTTAAATTGTACCCTGGATGATTTCCAAAGCTCTTAATATCACTATTCATATTTCTGAATGCTAACCAGAACGCCTGGATTGACTTTATTTCTGTTTGTCATCGTTTGGTGGAAGTTGAACTTCACGCACGAATGATCAGAGCGCTCCTGTTCCCGTAGGCCTTTAAGCCAGTCCCTTTCGAAAAGAAACACTGTACTCGAGTTCCGCTCCACTTAGAGCTTGTCAGTAGTGCATACGTTTGCCACAGCAGCGATTCAGACTCCAGCCAAAGCTTTCATGGGACAGCGGTGTTGATCCCTACACCACTGACTCCGTACTAGGCACAATCGATTCGTCATGTGTGGACGCTCAGCCAGATTTGATTGTGAGTAACGCTTATGAAGCACAGGTAACATACGGCTGGCGGCCGTCTTGCTGATGTCACAATTCAGTCGACCACCGACTTGATGGGTGTCATTTGGTTTGAGGCGATTCTGATAACTGTTATAGCGTGTGTGTGGTCCAACACGTGCAGTTTCCAGTTTTGCGTTTTTCACTTGGTAAGCCGTATTTGTAAAATCACTGAGCGTCCAAATGGCATCGAAAAGATGTGCAAAGAAATCGTAATGCAAATACTGACGAAATGCAGTCAATGCATTTACAACAAAATGCAGGGCTGGAAACCTTCAATGTATTGGATGGAATACTGTATATGTCAACAAAGTGATCTACAAGAGGGAAACTGCAATTCACGGCGCACGGTAAGTGTGTCTGTTCACCGGTACGCAAGAGACCCAAGTAGGTTGTGTTGAAATGAGTTTACTGTCCCATCTGAATGGGCTTCCCACGCACTCTTCTCGTGATGGGTCCGTCATCGTTCACAAACAGGTCCACATCCAAGAATTAAAATTCGTTATTCTCCTGAACTTCCATGGTGGACTCAATACGTACGGAGACGAATGGTAGTTAACCTAACGTTACCACGGTGTTAAGGGTTGGTGGTCATGAGTTTATGTTATTCATTATGTGGTTGTTATTATTACTTTGATGTTTTTTTATGCCGTTTACGTAGGTTTACTTGTTTCTCTCATCTTGAGCTAACTCTCACACCACCTATTGGCTTCCATTTATTTCCGAGTGCTTCAGTTTAAGATCCATGTTGTGTTTTTCGGTAATTCCTTATTCGACCTGTTTAAAATGCGAATTTTGGTTTGTTTTCAACTTATGGCGGCTCACTGAAACATGACTGGTTCCGTGCACAATCTTTATTACATCCGATGACTCACTTATTTTACGTATATTCAAACTGATACATGCCAATTGATTATCGTCCTTGTATCGTAACCGAAGACATCGGTCGAAATGTCTCTGCCGAACACATCTTACATGATTTTACTTGTCTGTCCTAAACATAACCCTTATCCTGGCAGCCATCTTTATTTGGTGCAATCGACTGTTAGACGTTACACAGTCAGAACTCACAACTTCCGACGTTCATAATTCGTTTGGTCCATTATTGTACCTTTCCCCCCACGTGATTAACCCATGTTACTGCTCATCAATAACGATAGAAGACATATTGCGAGATGTAGACATTTCGTTTACTCTCCTCAGTCTCAAACGTAAAATACTAGAATACACAGGATAGAATATTTAGGACATGCGGATGGCAACAATGGAAACAGTCAACGATTGGGTTTACATGAAACAATGACTATTATCGGTTCCAGGGCAGACAGACTGCATGATTCAACAGTTTGTGCACCCAAAGAGCCAGATGGCGAGTATTGATTACCGTTGCCTCGGAGTAAACAAACCATTTGGGGGTCCGGTTGCACAGTGATACTTGAAACGAGTTGAGGTTAGGTCAACAACGTGACTTGTTCTACATGATGTGTCTTGCAAGGGATGGGGTCGGAGTTCGGCCCACTCGCTCTGTTGCCATTGTCTGTTTCGTCATCGCAACCTTTGTATTCAACCTGGTAACCCACCTGTCGCATATCTGAGACGCACAGGTGGGATGGTCAAGGGACTTTATCTAGCAGTGAACTGTTGATGGTGTACAGTGCTAGAAACAGAAAGTTGTCAACCGCAGCTCCGAACAGTTTAATTTTCATGTGTCCCGTACAGTCTGCTTTTCTAGACGTGTTAACTTCGTTCTCTACTGCTTTCTCCCTCGCAAGGTGAAGCGTGTTGACGAGTACAAGCGTCATTTGCTCATGTGCCTACATGTGATGACACTGTACAACCGCATCAAATCCAACTCCAACATTGACCTCTGTCCTCGAACGTTTATCATGGGAGGCAACGCGGCACCTGGTTACTACATGGCCAAACTGATTATCAAATTGATCAACTCGCTAGCTCGAGTGATCAATTGTGATCCCATCGTGGCTGGTCGATTGAAGGTGAGCGTCTTGAATTGTATTTCATACATCACCGTATTTTTATCGATTTTCTACATACGATATCCCGAATTTCACACGTTAGATTAATCTGTAACATGTTGCCAGGCTGTAACTTTTCGTGTCTTAAACCAGTTGCAAGTAGAGTAGATCAGGGTATGCTGATTTTCGAATACCTGGAAGAGTTTTATCACTTCAAGAGGTTGTTTTCAGTGATGGATAAAATAACGAAGTCTGAGGTCACATTGTACATCTCCGAAAAAAATTCGGAGAATAAAACAGTTCCACCCATTCTCCGGATTTGTCGCAGACACTTTTCATCGTTAGACATGCCGATACTTGATTATGTCATGGGCATGCGATGTTCAACAGCTCTGCTGTTACATTCTATCGATCGCCTATCTTGTGATCACTTCGAAAGTTCTACTCCAGCCAAGACGAAACGCAACAACAAATGTGCTCATTGACGTTGGTCGACCACTAGAACGGTTCCCGAGTTGTACATAAGAGCTCACTGGTCATTCATCAGCTGAACATTTGTGCAATGATTTTGAGGACTGTTGCAATCACCGTAGAAAAATGTTGTTCTTGCAGCTGTCCGTGCGTCAACAGAATGTAAAATGGGTTACTAGAAAGCCCACCTGATGATAGTGGAAAAGGAATGTTGAGAAATCTATCATTGGATGTTGTGGCCTACACCCCGTACGACGCATTTACAGCCTGGTAATGTTCTGAGCCAAGACTGTTTACTGATTATTTAAAGCTTCACAAACTACACTGGAATATTTCACTGCTGCAACGGATTTTGCCGAACATTTGTGTACTCATTGCCAGTTGGAAAATGTTAGACCTTGGGTGGATTTTGCACACTAGGTTTGGTGCTACCACAGCAATGGGAGTGTCTGCAAACGAAGTTTTTTTTAGTGAATTGCTCACCATCGTCAGCGATATTTTGCCCTCTGTTTTTTCTTTTTTGAAGAACAACTGTTGCCCCTCTGACGAAATATCCGGGTACCAAACCATTGTATTCAATATTTTCCCTATTCACTTGGAAAATCTTGTCGAAAGAACAATTTGCTGAAGCACAAACACCCTCTCGAGTTTCCCGACTCGCAGAGGATTTGATGATGCAAAACTCCGACGAGAATACACAAAACTGTGATGTAGTTTTGTCGCGGAGAGGATGCTTCAAGAATCGACGCAATAAGAGTATTTATCGGAAAAATCTTAATTTGTCATCAGAGTCATTGAGCCGCTGGATAAATCGCCATTGGGTTATGCGTTTGTGCTCGCCTTCATTTGCTTAGCTTCTGCACTGGTCTAAAAAAAGATAATGCCACACATAAGCTAAATGAATGTCCTAACTATGTGTCTGATATTATGCGTGTGATTCTCTCTCATTAGACTAAGTGGAAGGTTTGTAGGTGTGATGGTCGGCTATCAGAAATCCAATAATGTGATGAGGCTGGCGTATACACCGGCCTCTTGTTGTTTGTGGAGTTGTTAGTTAGAAAAGAACGGAAATCTCTTTCACCCGTTTATAGTACTATACGGACAGATCTCAGTGGGAAGAGAATTTTTATTAAATGAAGCTTTGTGATTCAAACACCATGACACAGCAATCTCTTGATTCCCAAAAGGTTTTCGCATACCACTTCCCGGTGATTAAGAGGTTGTAGTGTACATTAGTGGCCATGCAAGATCACAGTACGCCGAATAAACAGAGAGCTGAGGCTGAAGCAGTTTAAAGAGGAAAATTCGGCCGTCGGAGGCGATGATAACTTCAAGGCCGAAAAAATTTTGAATAGTCATGTTGTAGCAAATAGACGTCCAAAAATGCACACTCATTGTCCAACTCACACGTCTCCACGTCACATGTCCGCTCGCGTTTATGAGCCGGACTTCCAGTTCACAGCACAGGAGCGATTTCCGCTTACAAGTCTTGTACACTTCTGCCTGGTTTGTGTGTTGCTGACGCCTTTTTTTATCGTGGGTTTTCTGCCTGCCGTTTCTCGTCCGTTGACTCGATTTCGTTGAGCGACGGCTCATCCGTTCGCCCTTGTTGTCCGAAATCCACACGCTGCGTACTATGGACACATCATACCGTCGCGTCGAGATATTCTGCCGAGTATTGGAATAGTCGAGCCGCCGATTTGATCATTCATAACAATAACAAAATGCTCCGAGCATCAGGCGGATCGTTTGAAGACGGGACCTAGTGGACTAAAATCTTTCTTCACTTCCATTGCAGGTCCGAATGCAATGGGAAAATTGGCTACTGACAGTCGTAATCAGGGATGTCTTTTCGAAAATGAACGTCTGGAAAACTTCAAAATTTGTAGTGGTGGATATGAATTTTTTTCTAGTAGCCACTGTACGGCACAATACCTTAGGTTAAGTGAATATCTGACTGAACTGTGTACGCTTCATAGTGTAGCATTTTGAGAAAAAAAAAGGCTACTGTTGATAATAGTTTAGTGCTGTGTAGAATTTCAGTGTGTGGGGTGTTGAGTTAACTCTCCACAAGCAGTCTCCAAAAGGATGTGGAACCTTCTTTGCTCAAACACGGCCTGAGGCAGCCAGGAAGCTGTTGGCTAGATGAAGAGATTCTGGATTGGTGGCGTTGGTTCTTATAACATCAAAGCTGGTGGCCGATTTCCGTACCATTGTTTAACCGAAAGCATACTATAAGTGACATAGCCTTTCCATGTTCGGTCGAGTCATTGAAGAACTGACCCTCTCCGCTTTTCAAATTAAGTAGTATATGTTTCAGTTACAATATGTTGCCCTCTTTGAAGCAGTGTGTTACGTTACTTCTACCGGAATAGATCCGTCCTTACGGTGGGTCAACGATGAGGTCGAAGTTATATGTAGTTGTGGTAACCTTTTGCCTATTCCCTTCACTCATTGATATCTCGTGTGTAGAATCATGTTTATACTGGTTGATTTGGACCTTTCTGGCTTACTGCTTAGAAGCTTAAATACAATTTCGCTTTTCCATAATAATAATGGCTGATATTTGTTCCCAAGATAAGCGTCTGACACTCATTCCGATCTTACGGATTTTCCTCGTTTCTGTTTGTTACGGCCTTTAGAAAGCATAAGTTTTACCTAAGGTGAGGGCTGGTATGAGGTCGCCTGCTCTACCGTTGCGCAGTCCATCGAATAGCTTGATTTCCAACTCAAAAGAAGGAGGACGTGAGCACCAGAAACTTTTTCACGAATGGGTCAAAACTGTACCACTGAGGTTCGAAATATATATATGACAGACAATTACCACAAAAAGGAAGTCAGGACAGAGAGTAAATCATACTCAACGACCGTATATGGGGACCGTGGAGTTACAACTGATCAAGTTACGAAGGTGTCAGCATGCAACCGAGGAAATGCAGTTCGGATAATGCTGAAACACATAGGTGCCCAAAAGCATTTGCAAACTAAGAAGCTAACCGGAATAATACAGACTCACTAACCTAACAGTGAATCTGCCTTAAACCATGTAGACAAATGTTCCAACGTTCGATTCTGTCTGCGAGTGTGCACAACCTCGAACATAATGGTGATTAGGATCTTGGATCGAATGGTGCTGCATGATTCAACCTGTTTGCTTATTTAGGAGGGCCGCTTTTTAACAGTTGGTAGGACCTAGTTTCCCTCTGTTCGCACCCGCATCGGAACACGTGTAGCGCGATGTAGGTACAGTTAGTAGTACGACACTAAAGTGCCGCGTGCGGTTTGCTTCACTTCTGGACTCTGGCTGGGCTCTTGTGTACTGCCTTGTGAATATAACCGAACTGAATCTCTTCTGAATGGTAGACCCACTTGAAAACTTAACGATTGCGCCCCCCAGCCTAACCTCAAATAATCTGAAACAACCAGTTCCTTTCAAGAATTTTGGCTGGACAATCAAAATTCATAAATAATGCCGTGCTCTTAAGACCAACATTTTGTACAATCTGAACACCGACGTACACTCAACTAGGTTGTAATGAAAACACAAACACAGCAGCATACAGATGAGGCCATGGTAACTATATACACACAGGATAGTTGGATTGCCAACGCGAACTGTTTTTGGACATAGAAAAGACTGATTGATACGTTTGATTGATAACGTTTCTACACATTGAAGGATGCGTATCTGTATGGTGCGGAACAGAACAAAATTAGGCACATACTTGGGACAAGCCATAAGATGTGTCACCAACACATTCACTTTCCTGTTTCGTATCATAAAGATACGCTTCCAATTTATTTTGTGAGTGAACTGTCAATCAGATGTATCAGCTGGCCTTTATGTGTCCAGAAACACTTCATGTTGACACTCCAGGATGCATCGATGAGGTGGTGCGACAATGAAGCATTGATGACAGTCAATCGAATGTGTTGTTGTCATGACCTTATGCAATTACCGACGTGTTTAGATTCCCAGTATAACCTAGTTGAGTGGACACCTGCGTCCTGAATTCACAAAATGTTGGTCCGAGAAACACAGTAGGAATTTAACCGGTGTATAGTTTCTGATTCTCTGCATCCTCTCCGGGGAACAACGGTTCATCCTCCCTGTGTTTTGTCGTTAAACTGGTTGATCCTTCATTTTCTGGTTGCAATGGTTTGTGTTTCTCGCGTTTGTAGGGTGATTATAACTGTTAGGGACGACATCATCAAACTAACCTAATCAGGTCATCGGAGACGGCTGACGAAATCGTTCATCATAACAAGCTAATCGGGTCACCCGTGACGGCTGACGCAATCGTTCATCAACCAAACACTAGCGTGCAAACTTTTCCGGTTGAACCAACCAGGATGGGACGTGAAGGTGGCCGTGGGTATCGTGCTAGCCCGATGAACCAATCAGAGTGCAACGGCTATGTAACTGACCATAGTGGGCCACCTAATCGCGAAGGTGCCTAAACCACTGGACGTTGGTTCAGCGTGTAGTTGGCTAAATTTGGCGACTAACTGATGATATATATATATACAGACATGCATTTCATTCATTTGTCGAACTGGTAATCGGCATTAGAGCGTGTTTTTCCTGACTGCGCGCTAGTAGACCGTGTGAAGCGGTACAACAAGGATCCTAGTATAGCATCTAAGCCAGGATAGAACGTTTTAGCAAGAAAACGGGCGCATTACATCAGTAACCTAAACGAAGTTTAGGTTGAACAGCGAATTTACAGTGTGGGCAGTAGTTAGTGCCCTTATTTCTTATCCGGCAGATTTCAGTCTACCGGGGATCGGAGAGAGAGAAAAACTTTAAAAAGCTAACCCCAAACTCTGCACCAGTTCAACATTGCCCAGTAGTTAACTATCGAACGCAAAACTTAGAACGCAATGATCGACAAAGCAGTGGGTTTCCGGAACACCTCACATAGCTTCATAATGAGCCGCATACGGTCGACAGTAAAAGTAGTGAAGTAATCGAGAAATGAATCTGTGCTGAACTAAATATGATTATACGCTGATGTAAACAACCCAACGGGTTGTCTCTTCTTTGAACCGGATTTACGACACCGCCGAGCTGATAGCCCGGTATCGGAGATCAACTTGTCAAGCTCTAAGGGGTATTTTGTATACCAATTCATGCATCACTACGGAGGAGGTTACATAGGCAAAACGGCAGGCATTTTGACTTCAGTGATGAAAGAACACCTACGTAAATCGGTCCGCAAGCAGATCTCATACTCTTATGCTGTGGTAGCAGGTAATCCTAAGTATTCAACCTCGGCATTTGGCGAAACAGTCTTTCGACAAGGCACGGCGTGAATTTGTTACCAGTCTTCACAAGCGTTGTGCCTACTCACAGTCAAGATTTTTGAAATCACGACTCCTGTCTACTCTAGTGAAATGCCATACGTTTGAATGG
The DNA here is from genome assembly GCA_008508345.1 of Paragonimus westermani. NCBI lineage: Eukaryota > Metazoa > Platyhelminthes > Trematoda > Plagiorchiida > Troglotrematidae > Paragonimus > Paragonimus westermani. The sequence goes on from QNGE01000384.1 coordinate 117,519, forward strand.
ACTTTAGAGACTTCGTATTTCCTGGCGTGATTGGAACAGTGAGAAAACTGAATTTAAAAAGCGTCAAGCTGCAATATGATAGCTATTCTTAATCGCCAAACTGACTCATGCTTGTTGACGAACATAACTGCCGTATAAGTGACGGACATTTGCATAATGCTTCAGATTTTGCTTAGTATTTTCTGTGACTTTTCTGTAACTCGACAGTTATCTGGGCGACTCAAAATGTACACAATCTTCAATGGTCTACCTTCCCACTCTCATATAGTTAATATTTCTGGCCAATTATCGCGTATCCACCGCTGAACGCATTGTACCCGCTGCGGACCTTTCCGAACAAATTCCATGCGTCGGCACAGAAGCTGCAGGTACGGGGAATATGAAATTCATGGTGAGTTTACAGTGAACACTATCAATTCGGTCACTTTATTCATGTGAATGTAAAACAATTGTGTGCCATCGGGTACTTCGGTTCCAGTAACGTAGATAATTGTTTGTTCATTGTGGCCTATGTCTGAAAGTATACAAAACTGCGTTTTTCTGAAAGATTACTTTTGTTTAGCGGTTGGTGCGTACTTCGCGGTACACTAACTGTGCAGTAGCATCTGGTAACTAGTGCAACCAGTTTTGTTCATTGATCACAAGCCGCTTGATATTATATGGATCAGGTCTGACTAAATTTGTGATAGAATCGGATCTACCTCAACTGCACCCAATCAGGGCACACTAAACATGCAGTCGGTAATGGGTTTAGGTGTATACAGTCCACGTCAGCAATGTATCTGGCGCTATTAGCAGTGAATCATAACTGTGGCGTGTGTGTGAAATGGTCAGTCAGGCAAGTTCATCAATAGAGAAAGCTTTCAGATTGTGGCCATTCTGCTGTTCTTATTAAACAGGTGCGTTTGGAACGGATTTTCTGCACACCGGCAGTCTTGTAGTCTTCTCCTCCTCAGTCTTTTGTCACTCACGTTGTCCGTAAGGTGTTGCTCATCTTTGTCTGTTGCCTCAGCAGTGTTATTCGGAGGCTTAACCGGTCAGAAGTTTTATGTTTCACACATTTCCAGCCACCGTCCTCAAACGATTACCACATGCATGAGAGCTTGCAGATGCATGTGTTTCTTACGGCAAAAGCAGCTTTACTTTGAATTAGCAATAAAAATTAGTAGGAATTTTCAGTCCCGGATGCAACTTACTTGCTGCGCTCTATGCCTGAATTCCTATTCAGCACCGTCCAACCGCTTGTCTTGCCACATCTGCACGTATGCCATTCTCTTACTTTCCTGATCATTTATGTGATCGTCTAGTCAAGAAGTTCAATGCCTATACCGATTCATGCTCTTGCGCCTACACTTTTGTGTGACTGTTACTCGCGTTGGTTCTACTCGTTGCAGTACGCTAGCTACTTTAGGAACTGCCTTCTGGGACTTGTGGAATACAATATATTTTTTACCAACGAACATTGCCTACTTCTACTCAGTAACTTTGAGGGTGATAACGCTTTGATCCGATCTACAAAACGCCTCATTGCGTCGAACCGTAACCATTGGCCTAACCCATAAGCTACCGTAGCCTTCGATTGAAGGAGAGCAGTCTATTGACGCCTGTTGATGTGTGCAACTATGGAGGAAGTTACATCGACAGAATCGATGGCTCACTGATTCCTCAGAGTGAAGAAGCGTTTCACCGAAACGAGTTCGAAACATAAGTGAACGACTCATTTCATTCATCCTGAATCTGTGTAAACGTCCGACTTCTCGAACTTTCAGACAGACACTGGCTACCACTAATACTATTACTCTCGCCCTGACATTTGGAAATTCGTAGTCACGTTGACACGGGATTCCTGCAACTCAGAGAAACGAACGTGATTGACCGACTTAGTTGCATATAAGCCTTAGACACCAATGGACCTAATAGTTTGACACAAGTGCCATGCATCCGGTTTAATTTTCACTTGTTCTTAGCTTCACCCCACTAATCTTCTATCTGTTCCTACCCATTATATTGTTTGGTACTGAAGTGGTGATACAGAATGATAGTGTGTACCATTATCTGTTTAAGCCGTGGCCACGCTTGATGCTTTTATCCGCATGTACCACTACGAAAAATATTTGTAAACCGTAGGGCACCTCTGTGGTAGTCGTCAGATTCACGGCTGTTTATTGTGGACACGAAATGACTTTTTCAGCCTGCCAGCTTTGATCGTTGTCCTAATGGTTGTTTTAGGATTTCTGGGCGGTAATTCACTTAGTTTTATGGGCCTCCGAAACTCTGTATACCATCTGCCGTTACGTATCAATAAATCGTCGTGGTCTGTTGGAATATTAATACGTTTTTACGGAAACAATCTGTCCCTCATCGGTTGTATGTCCGCCGGACAAATTTTATGAGAGAGCAGAAGAGAGAACCACAACATTCAGCTGATGTATGGAATTGTGCTGTGCTAGCCAAAAGTGGGAAACCATTGAAAACTGTCTGCAATATTTTGCCACAGCGCTTACTAGGCTGTACAGTTAGGTAGTTCTCGATTAATTTGCGAAATACTTGGTCATTTGTTTCTACCATCCGGATGCTAACCGTTACTGATCTTTAGAGGAGTTTGCGTTAGATTGTCCTCAGTGTGCGACCTTGGATTTTTAACGTCCATTCCTGAATATTGCAAGCTACCTTTGGGGGCGAGCCACTGGTTGCAAGCTTCTTCATTAACTTTAGGCTCATCAGGTTTGAATTGTCATTTATTCAAACTTTTAAATGTACTTAGACATTTTGACCAATTTTTTTTATGTTGACGACGTCTTCTTGAATTGAAGCTCAATGGGGCGCTGACAATCGGCACGATGGATGGTGTGAATGTAGAGATTGTCGAAGAGGTCGGAAAGGAAAATGTATTCATATTTGGTCGAACTTTAGATGAAGTCAAGGCATTGCGCTCTCAAGGGTAAGTTTATCTATGAAGTTGGTGACATCGAAAACTAGACGTTCATTTCTAACCGTACGCCTAATTGTATGTGCGTATATTAACTTTTGAAATGTGATCTGCTCGACCCTACCTGTCTATAGGCGTGCACAGTTGAGCTAATCATCGAACACACTCTCGATAACGGAATAACCCAAGCGATTCGTAGTGCCGGCCCTTTACTGATCAGTTGTATTGGGTAAAGTTATTTGGCTTCGTTCAGACTTAGCACTTACACAGTTTGCGTGCCCATCCACCTGAAATGAATAAACAAGTCTGTTCTTTCTTACCGGTTGTGTCCCCTACCTAAAACTTGACGAACAGAGGTGATTCATGTTATCGCCGTTCCTCATTCAGTTCCACATATGAGCCATAATGCTTCGCCTGTCTCAACACACTTCACACGAACTTGACACGCTGACTGACAAAGGTAGAATCATTCGATAGCCGATTAGGGTTTGACAGGCGGATTGATGAATCATGATTAATTGCGTTTATGGAAATTTTTGGATGAGCAATGCAGTCATGACAGCAGCTTTCCAGCGTCACAATATGATGCAGATTAAGTCCACGTATGGATTGCTATCAGGTCAACTGGGAGAAGGGTGTTAGATTTCCTTGTCCATATAAAAGCCGAACAGTTGAAAAAACAGCAAAGGTTACCTCTCGTCTAGTCACGACATTTTTGCTCATTCTGATTGGACAAAACTGTTTTCTCGAGGATGGAGGTGCTTTTGGACGGAAAAATGGATTCCTCTAACACCGATCTACTGTTGAGTTTAAACAGGTGTACGTTCATCCCAGCGTACCCAATCTCACTGCCAGACAAAGAGATAACTACGACCCGACGATGAATAAAGTCACAGTAAAAGAATCAGATTCTTTTTACGCACGTCTGAGAAGGGTTCGTCGGATTTGATGTTAATCGCAGAGCGTATAATTGACTTCGTACTGATCACTGACGAACGACTGATGCAGTTGAAAAACCATCAAATATCCCCAAACTTTAAGCCAGCCAACACTAATATGCTTGGTATCAGGTTCCGGATGATTTTGGACTTTACGATGGTATTTGTCTATAACACATTGTCGTAACTGGACTCTTGTGTAACCCCTCCCCAAAAAAATGTACTCACTGTTTGCCTGATGATGTGATTTTAATATTGGTGAATAGCCCATGGGATAACAAAAATAATAGAACGGTAGATGACTTCTCATAGGCTTTTGGACTGCTTTGATACAGGGTTACGGGACTACCGTAACAACAAAACAGTTTTCCAGGGCTATTGTTCAGGTACCAAACAAAAATGGAAAATTCCGCCCTATGTTCATTGAAAAAGCCAATCGTTATCGAGTTTTTTTTGTCAACAGTGAATCCGGGTTTGAAGTCGCGGACAATAATCTTCAAACGCACGACTGTTGTTGCGCCTTGGGTCAGCAGCTTGTCCTCACTTATATAAGCATTGTGGAAGCTGCAGCCTTAAATCTTTTGTTTGTTGTAATGAAGCCATGAAAGTACAGAATAGTAGAAAACGCCCCACTATAACGTTGGTCGGTCAGTTACATAGGTTTTCTACCTTCTCGCTATCCAGTAACACCGTCTCAGATAAGCAGTTAAAATCCGGAACTGCGAACTGTGGAAATAAATACATTTAGTGGCCTTGGTCAGAAAAAGCTATTGTACGCTCCCGCCGTTGTTGTTGGTTACAGCCAACAGTTCATGTGTCCTTCTGTGAGTTGTGCGGCCGACTTTCGTTTCCTGCCGTTTTTCACATTCATTGAACTTAGCGAGTGCTTTTTAAACGAACTATGACTGTATTTAAAGCCGTTATTATTTCACCCAAAACGTCAATTTTTCTGGCAGAGATGCTCACGTCTGTTTGACTTTGTACAAAATATTTCAGTGAGTACTGGTAAACTGGCCTAATTCTAATTCAGCTCGCGTCGTAAATATGAGGCTAAAGCAGTTGGGAACGAATCGTTGGCACCAGAACCATCGTACTGACTTATTTCATGCACGAATACACAAAATGACCTATTTTGGGCGGTTTTAGGTACTGAAAAATGGATTTGTATCTGGGATTGATGCTTAAACTAAGGGTTAGTGCCGTCTATTCGGGTAGCTTGTGGATCGACAAGTTCGATCAACAGAAGAGTGATTGCGCGTGCTTCTGTATTAATAGGCAACTTGTCACATAATAGCACGCGCGTTTGCCGCGCAGCAGCGGTCTTCAACACACGTGTCAGAAAGAATGACCTTCTTACTGTTGTGAATCCAGAATGCGGACGACACAAAGGTTGTTTTATTGGAGAAACCAATACACTACTTAAGCCTCTCAACGGGACTACGAAGAAAAACACTCATTTGCACACCGCACTCTTCTGAGGGCGCTCCAGTCGCTTTGGACACCATGTCTCAGTTCCTTTATGTGGCGAAAGCAATTAAATATCATTCTGCCTTCCAACGATCCTTCCCATATGTCTCCCGTATTTATCCCGCGAGCATTTCGATCCACGCGGCTACTGAATAGTGGTGTGAGTAGTATGGTGCGACCGTCTATCCTCACTACGTTACGAAGTCACGAATCATTGCACCTGATCTAGATGTTTCATTCAGTTGTAGAAAAAATAGTCATCCAATTGTCATTCGCCACCTGAAATATTTTCATTGTCTTCCAATGTTTTGCCGTTCCTCAGGTATGACCCTGGACGCTTTATTTCAAGCAGCCCTGAGCTTGCTAAATGCTTGGAGCAACTCCGTACGGACTATTACAATCCGGCGGAACCAGGATTGTTCATGGACTTGTATCACATGTTGGTCAATGAAGACAAATTCCTTATCTGTGCAGACTATGAAGATTATTTACGCGCACAGGCCGAAGTGGACCAAACTTATAGGGTACGTTTTCAAGTATGGGGATAGCGAATTAAAGAGTGATGCTTTTTTCCATGCTTCTTCATGTGACTACTTACAACAATGTATCTACTTCAACATGGACTAGCATCCCGTGCCATGTTGTCTTCTAAATTTGTTCCCCATGGAAAGGAAAGTTGGTACACGAAAACAGGAGGATGTGAAGCAGGTTAAGTGACATCTGCCTACTCCTGGAAACCATGTTCTCTTCTTGAGTATCTGACGAGTAGCCTCTACCGGTTTTGTTCAATTCCCTCCTCCAGTCAGTTCACTCATGATGCTTTTGTCTACAAAGCGTAATTTCTCAGGCTATTCGCATACCCTTGGACTAGGGTTCCGTGATTAACAACTCCACTTTCTGACGCAGAACCAGTCACGTGAGAAGCAGTGCATCAAAGTCAGTCGTGCTCATCGGTGGCCAGGATGGGTTGAACAAAAGTCGCTTTTCAGACCCTTTTTGGACTGTTTGAATTTTGAGGTGACACCTTATTTGTTTGTTTCACGATCGCCGTTCACAGCTAAAGATTGTCGAGTTACATGGTTCTCACTAGCTCCCGGAAAGCGATATATATTGTACCGTAGTTGTACTTAAAGGAGCGGACGCTTGATAGAGAATCACCGCTGTGTGGTAATTACGGTAAGCCACTGTACAAATCAGACAAAGTGTTAATCGAAGATTCGTTTTTTACAACCGCCTTCTGGACTGCACGATATTGTGGTTGCCATGACGTGAGTTGTTTTGTGTCAGAAGTGGCGTAGTTTGTTTATTTACTTTGACAATTCCTGACCTCGATTTTCAATCTTAGAGCATCCAGTCAGATGACCACCCGCGTTTTCCACTGGCTCTGAAGTGCCTATTCAGCCGGTCAATGAAACAACTTATTCAACTTATCATGGCCATGAATGTGCATGAATGATCTCGGGGCAGGATATGACATTTTTTTACAACACTTTTCACGATCGTCTTGAAAATCACAGTGACGTCCTCTAACATTACGCGATGAATGTTGAAAAATGTGTCTACCGATAAAACCTGGTTGAAATGACCGCCAGGAAAGAAGTGATCTATTTTAAGTAATGCTCACTTTCATGCTTTAACGCAACGACTATTTTTGGCCACAGTGCATGTTGACACAAGTGCATGCTACTATTTCATACCCTTGTGATTGAGGAGTCCGGTTCAGGTGCCATTAAGTGGTTTAATTTAGTGGAGTAGCATTAGTGCAGAGGAGTGGCGCAGACAGTCGCAATCATTGTAACGAAACTCTCACATCCTACGAGATCGTACACTGTTAAGTCTTTTGGTGGAATCGATCTAACAATCAACGGCTGTGCATCCGTCACACGTCAAATACAGAGATGTGTGCGTGGCGTAGACCATGCCTCCCAGTTAAGTTTCCATTATCATGTAAGAGCGTGAACTGGGTGACGATCTTTAACGGCATTGCCCACAAACCGTCATGTCAACAAATTTTGTTTTCCTCATGGTGTTCGAGGCGTGCGAGCCGCGGTTATGGTTCGTTCTGTGACTGAATCTGTGTATAGTTATCACTTTGGGTCACAAAGTTAATAGGTTAGACTATCTCGAACTGCGTTATTGTCAGCAGTTACGCGTTCACATCCCGTTTTGTGATGTCGATTCGTTGTGAGCCAGAATTGACTTTTGTTGTGCCGAGCCTTGGTCTCTGCCCAGAAGTTTGTACTGATGAAGATTCTTCCCTTGCTTTCAGTCAGTCAAACCGACTACCGGACACGGCATTTGCCTGTCTGCCATCAAAAAAGCAATGCTAGGTTGCCCTACTGACCGGTGTTTCTACTAACCACTTAAGTTGTGTGGAAATGTATTATGTTGCAGTTAACTTGATGCGCCGGAAACAAGCCTCGTCTGGAAATTCACTGTTCCTACAACATCAGTGTGTTTATGTGCACTCCATACTCGTTTTCCAGAACGAAGAATCTTGGTCCCGAAAAGTGTTGATTAACATTGCCAGTGCTGGAAAGTTCTCTTCAGATCGCACCGTCAGCGAGTACGCCCGGGAAATGTGGAATGTTCAACCAACTGAGGCCAAATTACCCCCTCCATCTGAACCGATGCTCACACAAAAACAGGCACGATTCTACATCGGGGTCTGAGAAAATCGATCCGTAGGTTCCGTTCATGTCTTCTCGTGCACAAAGCCTTCTGACTGGTACTGGAAGTGTGTACTTTCCCCTTTTACAACTATTTGCACTCGATAATCTGATTAATTACAATGGTTTTATTTATACTTCCTTCTTCTGAACTCGATCATGATTATGATCAACCGGTTACCATGTTCCGCTTCCTATCCAACTTGTCTTTAATCAGTGCTAAGAAACATGCAAATAATTTTTGAATTGAGGCTGCATATTTTCTTGATTTTAGGTTAATTTTTCCAACGCTCCTTTCCCCGCTTAACCTCTTGAAACCTTGTTTGCCTCTTGACCTTTCATACTTCAAAATTTGTTCCAATAATGGTTGATAAATTTATTGAATTGTTGGAATTCGGAGCCTTCTACCGTCGAGCACGAATGATTTATTTTAGCAATTGAAACCTGTTGACCGCTTTGAGCTCAAATTGAAACGAGACTTCTGTTATATCTTTCACAATTGCAGGTGTGAGGATAGCACTGCAAATCATCTAGCTGAAAACTTTTTTTGTCTCAGTACCTACTGTCATTCTGTGTACAATGTTTAGACCAATCGGGGTATCCGTGGTTTGAAGCGTGACGCAGTTAATGTACATTACCTGCCAGTGTACGTTCATCTAAAGGATGTTGAAAGACACGCGCATAAACAACGATCACGAATGTCATAGCCAAATCGCTGGACACGTAGTGTTAATAATATAAGCAAAGTAGATATCTCACAGGAGGTTCGGTTGGATTCGAACCACCGACAGGAACGCCATGCCCAGACTCAACGAATGCACCACCAAGTGAGCTACGAAGTCAAGTGGAGACCTCTTTATCACGTGTGTTGTGATCGGAAGAACATAGGGCACACGTAGTTAGGTCAATGCACGTTGTACCTATAGCGATCGGCCGAACTATTTCGGTAACCTCAAGTTAATTGAGTTCCCATGGCTTGTTTTTTATGGGGAAGGAGCATCAGTCCAGAAGCCTCGACTTTGTCTGGTGGCCCGACTCAGCTCGTGGATCGTTTGTTTGATCGCTATAACAAAATCTAGTACTGCACCAGAGTGCTATCCAGATTGGTCACTGCACGAACAGTCCAGTTTGCACGAGTGGTCCCCATTGATTTGTCGTAGCCTTCCACGAAGTATTGGTTGATCTCGTATCGATAAGTTTGCCCAAGCCATGCATTTTACATCTCTTGATTCTTGGTACCACCTCGTCGTCTGTTACAGGTTCCGTGTATACGGTACTACCAGTTTATTCAACTGAGCTCGATTTCTCTTCATCTACAGTTTCCACTTCATATTACCGATAACCGTAGTCCCTCGCTACCATTCCTGCACATCGCCGTGGACTTTATTGAACCCACTGTACCCATATCTGGTCGCCTACCTGTAGAACCGGTACGCAGTGGTAGGTAGCTGGGTTGGTATCACATTCAGTTTCTCATTCGTTGTTTGAAACACTGAGTTCCCTTTAACCACTTCACCGTTGTCTCAAATCATCACACACTTCGGTGTCGTTCGATGGCTACGGTTTTAGTGTTTCTTCTATTATCGGTAGATAAGTACGTATTCTTCTCAACGTTCTCTGAATTGAACTGTGACACACAGTTTAACTAGAAGTATGCTGCTTTTGGAGTAACGGTAAATGGGAATCATACCCGGATGACAATGCAAGTAGCAAAAATCGCTTCTTAATTTTGATCGTCTGTTCGTCCTGATCATTCGACTGACTGTACTATGGGATGCTTGCACGGTGTTTAAAACTGCACTGTTCCTCAAATGTTTTACATTCCATCCCAGTGAACTTTGGTTGGTTGCCTGAGGAGATCTCAGGTGTGCCATATTGCGCGAACTGTGCTCGGAATCTATTAATGATCGCACTGAAAGAGCGTAGCTATTTCAAATTGGGGAAGTCGCTGAATTGGGTTATTGTGACTAAGTAGTGTCTATTGTTAACTGTAAAGATATCCGCAGATATTATTTGCCAGTCTTTGGTGGATTTGACGCATCAGTAGCGTTTCCTGAGTTTACTTCGAGCCAACATTCCGACACGCAGTACAGACTTCTGTGTAATCTCTTAAGGAATTGGACATATGAGGCCAATAAAGTAGCTATGCCATGTTCACTTCTGTATTGTGCTATGTCAGCATGCTCTGAAACCGTTGACTGGAACGTGTTTGGGATTGCAGTTCTTTCCCCACTGGAATGTTGCTAGTGAAGACTGTTAGTTCTTGAAGAACTACTCTTATCACACAGTCATCTGCCTCTATTGGTCTCAACCAGTCGTTGAAACGTAGCGTCTTGTGCCGTTGCTTTCATCTCACTGAAAGCTGTGACACCCGCATTCTTATACCGTTCGCTAGTTTCTCAATATAGGTTCACAGCATACTGTTCCACACATGGGCATGAATGCCTGCGTCAAAACATTCTCCCATCAAGTATCAACTACAGACCACCGCTCAAGCATCCACAGGCTTGAGAAATAGCCAGACAAAACGGGAGACGGCTGTTACGTATGTTAATAACCGATGCTCACAATCGGTTACAAAAATACGAGAGCATCGTGACAACCAAAAGAGAGGACTGTAAACAAATAATAGACAAACATCAGCTACAGAAATTGGAGGCAGTAATAGGACAGCGAGTAGCAAGAACCACGAATAAGAAGAGAATAGCCCTTGAAGAAAAGCTCTCAAGACTATATGCCAACTCCAGCAACTATACGTGGATCAGAAACCAATCAAGCCATCCACTATCCAACGACAAGCAAGATGTGCTTGTAAAAGGACTCAATATTAACACGAAAGATGCACCAAACAGAGAATACTTGGCATGTCTGGAACACGTAATGAAATCTAACGTCTTGCCGGAAGAGGCACAACACCAAATCCGACAAACTATCGTGCCAGTATTGACCCGCATTAGGCCATCTAATAACCTTACCCAACGCGAACAACGAGCTTTGAACAACCTCAAAAAGGATGATAGCATCATCATTTTGCCAGCCGATAAGGGACGGATGACAGTTATCATGGACAAGGCAGACTACGTAGAGAAAGCAAAACAACTGCTCAACGACACAACCACCTACCGCCTACTCAATGCTGATCTCACCAAAAAACTGGCCAACAAAATCAACAGCACACTAAAACAGCTAGAGGCTTCGCACGAGATAGGCAAACAGGAGCGTTGGAAAATGCAGTCGAAAGATGCAACCACTGCTCAATTCTACGGACTACCAAAAATACACAAAGATGGTATCCCACTACGACCAATTGTATCTCTACCGGGCACACCAACCTACAAGTTGGCCAAAGACCTATTCAAACGGCTGCGATATCTCGTCGACGGATCAGAACATTCCATCAGCAATGCTGTACAATTCTTGAACAAACTAAAACACGTGAGGATAGAAGAAGACGAAACAATGATTTCGTTCGATGTCACAGCACTCTTCACATCCATTGACCTCACCCTAGCCAAAGAGACGTTGCGAAAGCTGTTAGAAGAAAATCCCCGACCGAATGAATCATTAAAACCGGAGAGCATATGCAATCTCATGGAGCTATGTTTGTCGACGTACTTCAAATTCAATGGCCAAATCTACCAACAACTTAAAGGAACTCCAATGGGTTCGCCCATATCCGGATTTATCGCAGAGGCTGTCATGCAGAGGTTAGAGAACATCGCGCTACCAAAGATCAAACCGAAACTCTGGGTACGATATGTTGACGATACATTCGTAATCCTCAAACGCTCAATGATTGAGGACACACACAGACTGCTGAACAACGTTTTCAACGATATTAAATTTACGATGGAGACGGAAACCGACAATCAACTACCGTTCCTAGATGTACTAATCAACCGCAAACCTGATGGAACACTGGAGACCTCAGTTTATCGGAAAGAAACACACACAGACCAACTCCTTAGTTTCCGCAGCAACCACCCAGTCTGCCACAAGAGAAGCTGCATTCGAACCCTGTTCAAACGAGCTGAAACACACTGCAGCACCGCAGAGCTCCGGAGAAAAGAAGAAAACTATCTATACCGAGTATTTTTTCGCAACGGATACCCGCGAAACTTTATCAGACGGAGTCTACTACAAAAAAACAGAAAGCTCAACTCCAATGACCCACCAACAAAACGAATTGCACTACCATACATCAAAACCGTATCAGAAATTACCGCCAGACTACTGAGAACACATGGTATCACGCTAGCACACAAGCCAACAGCAACATTACGAAAGATACTATCAAAACCAAAAGAACAACCCAAACTCGCCGACAGAAGAAACGTCATGTACAAAATCCAATGCAATGACTGTAGACAACACTAGTTTGGCCAAACCGGACGGAAATTATCAACACGAATACATGAACACGAACTGGCCATCAAGAGGCACGATCAATTTTCCCTGATCTCCGCCCACGAGGACAAAACTGGACACGCCTTCAACTTGAACACCGCAGAAATCCTTACTCAGGAAAATACCAAACATGCAACAGAATTTCTCGAAGCTTGGTACTCCTCAACCGGTTCAATAAACAAACACATCGAACTAGACAAAATCTATGAACCAATGCGACTCAAGGATTTGAGAAGACGAAACGTCATCAAGCATAAATACCGGTAAGCCCAAACGGCTGACAGCAGCCAATCAGACTCCAGCCCAAGGACTCCAGGGAACAACCAATCGGACATCAGGTCAAAGCTAAATTGCGACAAAATCAACCAATGGTGGGTCAGGCCAAACACGACAGAAAACGACCAACCAGAAGTCACATCAGTAGGTCAACCCACTCTGCTATATAAGGGCAGGCATCGATTCAACTTCACCAAACACCACATTCAAAACTGTACGCTGAAACACTCACGCACTGATGATATCACCTCGCTTGGTAATGAAACGTTTGCAACCTAAATGCCAAGCTCGGCGAACATATCAATACCAAAACCATCAACCCGAGCTACGGACACCATCACCACTGTTCCCAACCATCAGAGATAGAACCAGCTTCAAGCGTTCCGCGTCGTTCGACTGTGCTACTGAACAAACGTCGGGCTTGATTTCCGAGATGAAAATCTGGCCATAGTGACGGTCTGAGTAATGTGTGTGCTCCACTTGAGATTAATTCATTATTCGTTCTCTGACGCGTCTGGTATTTACATTGCACTGTGCTTTTCCTACAATGAGCTCGCCATCAATCAGTACCCTCCAGGAAAATCGTTTTTACCATGAACGAAACGATCTCCATGGCAGTCCTATGACAGAGTGGGAGCATCAGCTTAGAAAAGTTGCTTCAGAGCTCATATTGTGTGTTGTTGCAGCGGTAACCGTTGAGAATACTTCAACGTTAAAGCAACTGTGGGTTCAATTCGTCTCCAGACTGTCTTGCTGTTGCCAGCCAGAGCAGCAACAAATAAGTCCTGATGGCGAGTGTCGACAGTGAAACAAACCGGAGCGAAATGGACCATGCCTCCTGTCTTTTACGGACTAGTGATTATACAAACACGGCACGACAGACTGATTTGAGCAGTTCCGGAAAGTAGAAACGAAGCATTCATCCAGTTTTGTAAGCGCTAGGAACTATGGTGTAGATCCGACCGAGATACTATTATGAGACATCCGAAAATCTAGAACGCAGGGTTCTTTCACCGTTTAGTCCTGGAAATCGTGAAGTGGCGCGAGTTGAAAAGTAGAATCAGTTGGGGGATGGGAAGGTTTATATAGTGTGTTGCCTAGCAACTTTGTATCAGATTGTCCTACAGATGTCCAGAAAAGTTTGCGCCAGCAATGAACGTGCCTGTCAAAGTGTACATAGCCTGTGGATGAAGCAGTGTGAATGCATTTTTGTGGGTGGTGTTCAGTATTAAATGACCATTTTATTCATACTGAATGGACAAAAACAAAAGTGCTGGCGGCCAACGATCCATTTTTTCTTCTTTTCATGGGAAATATCTCTTCAACCGAGATTCTTGGTTGTCTGAATACAGGTACGATATTCAGTATAATCTGAAAACTGCTTATATCTGTCACAAACCGTGGCTGGCCGCCCAGTGGATTCAGTCGTGTTCTGACTGGTCAGTAATATCTACTGGCAGACGAAAATGCCCCGTCGTCTGCACAACGCTTGGCACGCGACAAAACGTGCGTATCAAATTTTCACCGAGTTGTGTGCCATTTTTATATCCTTGGGAACCTAAGCCCAAATGAACATGTATTACTCATCATAAATAATTACTCTGTACAGTTTGGGCTATGGTACTTTTTCATGACCGTGAAGGCATCACGAATAGATAGAATTGAAAAATGTGAGTAGAACGGCCTCACCTAAATCCAACCAACCGGAAATCGATTAGTTAATGCTAATCCTCGTACATCTTCTGGGTTCTAAGATCGCTAGCGCGCTGCATTTGTTTCGATCAATCGAAGGACGGCCCACATTCAGAGATGACTTTCGATACCGCCATGGTCTATTGGTTGTAAGGTCATGTTATCGTCACATTACCGTTCATACATGTTATTTATTCTAGTTCTTCAAGCGTCAGGCAACAGGATTATAAGCAAGCCCAAAAATCTACTCAATTTATTGAGGGGATTACATTTGCTTGCAAGCTGTCTTCGTCAGCAATTCAACCTTTAAAAATTGTTTGGTCAGTTTCTGTGTCGTCAAAATGAACGTTGCAGGAAGTGGCTTGTAATTGTTGATGCCTCAAACGGAGAACTGAACAAATGGTAAAACGGATAGGCAAGCTGGTAGCTCGTGAACCCATATGATGACAAAGTTGGAGCCCACTGTGGCCTTGACCAAATGGGCTGGTTACTGTATCAAATGTAGGCCTGCCGTCTACGATATTTTGGTATTCCGTGGTATGTCCGTGTTCACCGAGTGCAGCGACCTGGCTTCTTGCTCTTTTTTACTCACGAGTGACGCGACACGTCGGTGAAGTTCTTCACGAGAGAATGGTTTCAATAGGGATAGTTCAGACGCTGAAAAACGAAGTAGATTAGGAAAGATTAATTGACTCGGTGATACACCGCATGTCTGTTACTAACTATCGCTGACTTATTGGGCCGATACAGCTGTCTTGTGTATAGAGGAAAATTACGACCAATAGACATTTTAACTCGCGCCCATGCAACGCGTGGTCCACCTGATTTGCTCATCGTTGAGCAAAGTTTGGGAAAAATCTCCTGTTCACATAACTTTCCGTACTGCTCCTTCTAGCGAAGAAAGCTGTCTTTCGCTAATATTTACACTCCCAAGGTTTCAGTCTCACACTCAGGAACCCTCTCAGGTCCACTGCTGCACTCAGCCTCACTAATCATCTGTAACTACCATTAGAACGCTCATTCTTCTGATGTTTGTTCTCTTGACAACCTACCCCTCTTGCACTGTCGCGAGTGCACCAGAGAAGTCGTTATTTTCCTACTATTCATTATGATGCTGAACAACCCTCCACAATGGCTCCTTATTCACTTTTTTCTTCTCAAACCCCCGAGGTTCCTTTCGACTGCCTGGCGTATCCAGATGATATCGTCTCATTTGTCGACCAAAGGGAATCCCATGGGGTTTGTCTGTGACTCCATTAAGAGGACGTGTTTGGGTTAAGAACATCCATCAAATTAAAAAGGTCCACAGTATGTAGTGACTGGTAGACATCAGAAGATCACCATACTGAATACCTGTTTGCTTGCTATTGTCAACAACCCTATTATCTTTTTACTACCAACTTTAGAGCGATACGTGAACGGCAAACCCTTGACAACAGCCATCAAGGACCTGAGAGAGGTGACCGAGAAGGTAAGTCAGGCATTCCTAAAATTACAATAAATGATGCGGCTTTTCTGTTAGCACCTAATCTCTACCTCACCAACCAACTGATAGTATAAGTGATGCTTAAGAAGATACTCAGATTACTGTGCGTCGCAGCCAAACAACAAATTGCAGGTGACCATAACCCCCAAATGCATTGAACGTAATTTTCCACGCTCCTGTACACCGACAGCCTAAAGATCCCTCATGCTAAGTGAGGCATATACGTCAACAAAAGAGAACAAAAGGATCAGCATTTATCTTCGCTGTTGTGGTTTGATGAGCGCATGCACACAGGTAAAACGTGTGTTTGTGCAGCGGTCATGTTTACATGATTTCCCATCCTAAGTACGACACTGCACTCAGTCTTCCATCTACCTCTCTCTCAGTGGACTGAGTCACGTAGATTTCCTGATTTGGCAGTCGTTTCTAAGCCTGCTTAAGGTTGCATACAGATAATGCACAGACCACTGTTACACCAGACAGTCGTTCCTGCTTGTTGTAGACAACCGTTTCTTCCGTATGTTTGTTCTGCTTGTAGCTGCTACAGCTACTATTTGATTTTTCCCGACTTCCACATCACCTACAAAACACCCACCACGCTCCCTACTACAATGGCCCCTGAGGGACATCTTTAGCCGAGCTAATGGACGTAAAATTTATCTGGAGGAAACAATATCAACATGCGGCCTGAGAACAGTCCCTTTGAAACATATGATGGTGGTGACCTACATCAATCATCCATCATGCCAGTGGCTCTAAAATGCAGAAAATCCTCCCCAACCCTCGCGTCGGTATGATTTACTTACGAGCTGGCTTACTGACTACGAAATTTAGGCTCTTCAGAGAAAGTCAAGTGATCCCAGAGACAGTCAAGTGTCAATTTGGCACAAACGATGAATCCATTACACATCTACTGCAGTCGTACCGCGTTTCCCGGGAAACTAAAGTCTGAGGATACACCACCTTGGCCGTTGTCAAGACGCCGCGAAAGAAGTACATCTCCCTCATGACGGAGTCACATGTTCACTCAAGGTGTTCATCAATATAAACCCACCCAGTAATCTTTATAAATGACATCGTTTTCGTAACACACGTAACCACCTGTGTTCCCTACAGAATGTACACAATGACTCGGGTTAAAGAGAATAAATACGGATACCCAGAAGCAAACATTGCAATTACAAACATTCTCCATGGCTGTAACCACAAGCTCACAAAGGTGGTTCGCATAGTAATCATAGTTACGAAACTCCAAACTATGCATTTGATGTGCCACCAAACCCAATCGCCATCAAGAATTTCCAAAGCAAAATTTGATGACTTATGTTTCATAACCTTGTGGGTACGGGCTCGCAATGTGTGTGACATACTATCACGTCCGAGTTCGCCTCTGACAGGCGGTGTAGACGATTGCACACCCCCTAGCGGGACGGACGACACCTACTCATGTTGCTCAGTGGGATTGCCGAAAATTTCACAGCCCATGACCACTTTGTCCTCTGGCGGCCCTTCTTTTTGTTCCAACCATCGACAATCACCTCGAACGATGCACGGTACAACAAACGTTTCGTCGACGTACGGAGCACATGACGCGTTGAACGTGGTCTGTGCATTTCCGTTACTTCGACTATAGGTTACGGCCTTGCGCATTTCTCAGATGGATACGAACGGACTCTACTGAACTCACTGTCGGCTTATTTGACACAGACTAACTGGCATAGACAACAGTGATCGAATGCGCGAGAAATACCTGCATCCTCCGGAGGAATAGGTGAGCTCCCTGATCCGTAGAACAATAGTGAGCCGACATACGCATTGAAAACATCGCCTTTGTTCTACAATTGAATGTCTTCGAGACACCGCAAATGATGGGCAAAAGCAAGTGTACCATCGACTCACGCCTGAGGTGAATTCCGTTTGGCCTGGTTTGACTAAGCGACACCGAACGATATTCACAAACGATTGGTTGTGTGGAGTAACATAGGGGAGGTGATAATTACGTTCGTTCACCCGAACAGTCACCAGTAAATATTATGCGATCACGTTCGGTTTTGCGAGTGGCGTTTCGAACAGAGCCGTGAGAACACGAAAACAGATACAGGCATTTCGTATTGGCTCGTCAGTACTAAATTTACGATAATATTAAACGGTTTTCACATCGAAGTTAGGAAGATGGAATGGATAGTCATCAGTGGGTTAGGAAAGGTCACTAAGCCCAGGGTGCGATCGAGCTCAAGAATAACTGTTTATGAACACCGGACCGGTTGATTGTGACAGCCTGAGCAAACCGCAAGAACCTTGGATTGGGATGACGTAATAGGATTGTGAATATATAAGCTAGTTCTATGAGGTGGCCGGTAGTCAGGACGTGTCTTGCGACTGTTGACACTGGTTGCTTGCGTGTTTCAACGACATTGCTGTTCCTTGGTAATACGGAGTTCCGCACCCATTCAGACAAATACTCTTTCAAATGTTCCTTCACTCTGGAGACCAAGCACCCCTCAGTTCTGCATATGTAATTTTCTTTGTAGTTACTTATGAATTGGTGGATACAGTGTAAGGTGGCAACGACAGGCAGACCTTTTTTGATTGAAGGTGCAGGCAGCTTCTGGGTCCAAGCCAATACACAAAGTTTGGCTGCGTTTAATCGAATTCATTAATCTTGCTTTGTTTGATACGTGCTGCTGCCACATTTAAAAGGCAGTTCTGTATAAGTCTCATTTTTCTCACAGTGACCACCTGTTCGGACAGCGGTTTCGGTCTGCCATGCCTTTCTACGAGCCTTTTTGGATAACTATTCGATTGTAGTACAGTTGTGACCAAGTCCAACTCCTCCACAAGGCTGTCCTGTGTACTGATTCGTCTTCTTCGTGTGAATCGTGTATTCACTAGTGCACGTATGCGATTAGCCGGTGTGAAACTACTAAATATCAGGTATTGACCGGACAATGTGGATTTCCTATAGACAGCTCTTTTAATAGTAATATTTCCGGAGACTTATGAGTACGTGTAGAAAAAATAGCATTCCCAGATTCGCAAGTTACCTTCAGGTTGGGATGACAACTATTCAGGTGCCGAACTAGGTTATCTATTGCCGGTTTAGACCAACTGAGTATTAGTGTACCATCACCGTAGCGTTCGGAGTATGGCAGACTCGCTGTGTTTGCGGCTAACTCTTGCTCGATCCTTAACAATAAATAAGTGTGTTAAGATGAGTCCTAGTGGAATTTCCATAGCTACCGCAACTATTTGGCGGTAGTGCGGATCAAGAAAATGGCAGTTGGCGTTTTTACTGCACAACAGTAAGGCTTCCGTCAGAACAACACTGCGCTCGCTTCAACGGGCCCACAAATATAACCACCTGTCTGGTGTAGCGGAAGAAACATTAGCCTGAATGGGTGCGGAACTCCGTATTACCAAGGAACAGCAATGTCGTTGAAACACGCAAGCAACCAGTGTCAACAGTCGCAAGACACGTCCTGACTACCGGCCACCTCATAGAACTAGCTTATATATTCACAATCCTATTACGTCATCCCAATCCAAGGTTCTTGCGGTTTGCTCAGGCTGTCACAATCAACCGGTCCGGTGTTCATAAACAGTTATTCTTGAGCTCGATCGCACCCTGGGCTTAGTGACCTTTCCTAACCCACTGATGACTATCCATTCCATCTTCCTAACTTCGATGTGAAAACCGTTTAATATTATCGTAAATTTAGTACTGACGAGCCAATACGAAATGCCTGTATCTGTTTTCGTGTTCTCACGGCTCTGTTCAAACTTTTGAAAGGAACAAACTATTTTAACTGTTTAAAGCGGCAAACTCTCCTAGAGACGTATGGGTGGTGTTTTGCTGGCTTAAGGATTGCACTCCCTAATTTGTTTCAACTTACTTTCATCAAAGTCATCTTGCAGATTAGGCGGATGAATGGTAGGCATTGAGCCAGTAGGCGCATTCAAGTTGTTTCCTATCAGAATGGACTTAGCCACATAAGGAGCTTCCGGATCGTTGACAGCAATGAATTGTCGAATGAGCAACAGCTTGTTAACCCTCTGTTCGATCAACGTTAAGTAATCCAACAGATTGCTTTGAGTCACTCCCTCGGAAGATGCCAGCCTTCGGGTTAATTTGGATCTAAACGTGTGGACGAGTATCAAAGGGCGTTCAAATGTGAAATTTTTAATCATATGTATGATGACAGAACAAAGAATGCACGAGTTATTCATGATGGATAAAACCTCCGGCACATTTGTCAGCTGCCTATAAAAGCTACTATCTAAAGTGGTTGGATAGTTTGTCATAAGGGTGCACTCAAATCAGTTTGACATAAAGTGGGCAAAAGGTTAGCTACTACAGCTATGAGTTCTCATTCATTGTCCCTAATTTAGCTACTGTGAACTGCTGGACAATAACTGTGGAAAAAACGGTTGCCGTCACTTAGCCAGCTCTGACCCGACATGAAAAGTCGCTGTGATTTCACGTTTTCCCTGGACGAATGGATATCTGCTGGTACAGAGCGAATGAACCGACTTGGTGTTGTTGATGTCGGTTGATTACGTAACCCTTGTTGAGAACCGTCCCTTGGTCCAGTTACCATTTCACTCGATTCAATGTGGTTTCATCCATCGCAGCTTACCGCGCGTCAAAGACGAATGTTTAACCATCGGCTGGAGTATGGAATGTAAATCGAATAGTCATGAATTCGCGACTGGCGTGTGGATGGAAGAATACGTGTGAAGCTTCGTGGGTTGCCAGCCGGCTAACTGGTTAGAGTAAGTTGCTGTTTCTGGATCACACCATCAGTGGTTTACTTGACAAGATCTT
Organism: Paragonimus westermani; assembly: GCA_008508345.1. NCBI lineage: Eukaryota > Metazoa > Platyhelminthes > Trematoda > Plagiorchiida > Troglotrematidae > Paragonimus > Paragonimus westermani. Next base: position 138,208 of record QNGE01000384.1, read on the forward strand.
TTCGTAAGTATATTTACACTCACTACTTATCATCTACACTGATCAGATGCTTCATGATAGCAACGCTCAGATTAACCGATAAAAGCTCTTTGCTGAAGCTTAAATGGTCTTACGAGAGAACCAGTGCATTTGTTGTGACTAATTCACATTAGTAGCTCAGTTTATTCTGCGTCCAACTATGTGTACTACTGGGAATATGATGCGTAATCAGACAAGAAGCTGACAGATGCAGTGGGCTCGTGTGCAGATCGTCTAATCGAACAGTATACGCCGCCTGGGCGACTGATGCCAGGAACTGAGTGCAAGTATCTGAGAGTGCGCTAACTCGAGACCCAGAATCTTAAACGTCCTGTCAGCTAGGAATCGGCAGGGCGATGTCAACCATCTGTGTTATTCATGAGCCTCTGAAAACTGGAGCCCCTGTGTCCACTTTTCGTTTAAAAGTGCATGTTTCTAACAAAACTGGGGGGTGCAATGGTGGATGGTTAATTACATCGCCTTAAGTTAATGCAGACTGTGGCCGGAATAAAGCTTATTGGGAATCCAAAAAAATACTAAGGCATCTAAGAGATATAGTATTTGGGTAATGGACTAAACCCCTTGCACTTCAAAGACAGCCGCACACATCCCTTGCGTGTCTCTTCCGTTTACTTGTGCTGCCCTCTCTGCTGAGCGTGCAGCTTTACTTACACTGTTAGCGAATGACGCGGATTTAAGAGCAAAACACTCAAAAGTGACAGTTTGTGGACTTGAGGTGGAAAAGGTTTAAGGACTAGTAATGGCGATCCTCTTTTGGTTAGGTATCATAGTGTCGAATTCATGATGGAATAACGCGCAAAAGTGCGGATTAATCGTTCTGGAGATTAATTCACATGGTGCATCATACATCGTAAGATTGCTATACTGGGCAGTTATCGTGCCGTTGCGGTACGAGAGAAGGCCTGTGGGCGAGAATGCGTTCATTAGCAGGAACAAGAGTTAGGAAATATCCTTGTACAGAATGTCTTTATGAGTCACAGTCCTATTGTTTCTTAACATTCAGACCCACTAATCTTGTCTGGCCCACAGTTTCGCCTTTGAAGGATGCCAAACGCAAAACAAATCGGTTCTGCTTGTGTGACGACAACAACACTTCCAACGGTATCACTAATGGATATCATTCTCCCAGTCATCTGGCCCGTAGACTAGGTTAGTGGTCGCTTTTTCATGTATTTTTTACACGCATTAAAGGCAGTGTTCCTCCTGCGTTCACTCGCAAGGATATTTGGCGCCTTTCGGAACGCAGTTGTTTGCTCGAGTCTTGTTTTGTTTTTCCTATGCTGGCTCCATGTATGACCTGCGGAAACAGTCCTGAAAAATCCAGAGTGAATCTGCCCTCTATTAACAGCTGTCCTCCATTTTTGTTCTGTAGACTGGCCAGCTTCCTTTCTGAAGGGGACTAATTGTCAGTAATTTTAATAAACGATTGCTCCTTCCAAATCCTTTTCACTTTACATATAACTTTCAAGTGACTCCACGTCAGTTCCAAGTGTTTCCTGGTATATCTCAATGTACGTCAAAACTACATCGCACACCTCAGCGCAGTGAAACAAAAAGTGGAAACGGATACACCACGCTTAAGTTCCACCGGTATACTGTGCGAGGGGTTACATTATCTGGCTTTCAAACAGCGCCAAGCGAACAAACGCTTCATGCACACAACTGAGACCTGACTCTGTTCGCCGAAATAAGGATATATATTCTGTCTGGATCACACTTCTCTTCATTACTGTTCCAGTGTATTCCGGCTTCTGTGATCTCCTGGCACCCGTTGAACTGACTCGGTTAGAGTGCCTGTTAGTGTAAGTTCTCATCCTTACCGCTTCACTGATGTTGTGCTGCTGCCACGGCTGAAGCCGAGGTTCCGAATTTTTACGGTTGGGCCTCTTCTAAATCGCAAAGACGTTCTGTCGCGGACACTTTATTACGGTCGAGTTGCTCACCAGCACTGTACACTACATTGTTGAAAGTTATCTCGATAGGGGTCTGTGGGTTTGTGTAGGAATACGATGATCTTCGTTAAGCTAGAACCGCTGAGACCCAACAGCATAATTCGTTCATTGTAATAAGTCTCTGTCGTTGGGTATCTCAGTTCTACTTAAGAACTAGTTTACAGATAGTTACTTTTCAACGGAGCACTCGCTAATGTACATATAGTGACACTCCACGCAAGATCCAGACAATCACCGCTGAAATGGGTCGCAACACAGCCACTCTTGTGTAATCAGCTACGCCTGGGAGTCTTTCTGCCAGATCGATACTTCGGATTATACATTCCACCTCGCATTTGATCAGGGACGGAAGGTTTTTCACGAGTTTTCAAGGCGAGTAAAACCGTGTCCCTTTTCTGAACAAAAGTAGTGTCCTGATGACAGCAAACTGACACCTTCTCAGACTTTGAGGGTGGCATTTTCAGGGTGGCTGCTCTGACCAGCCAGCCATTTTCTGTAAGCGAACAACTAAATTAACTTCTTCTCACACGTGATAAATTGATATTTTGAAGTCTGAAAGCTAGTCGCTTTGAACTTCTCATAAACTGTTACTCGAGTCCGCATTTCCTAATTGAGAGGTTTTCGGAAACCCAGCACCACCCTAACACTTTTTGATCAAACGTCAAATGGCGTGCTTCAGGTTGCACACCCAAGTTAGCTTTGCCTAACAGTATCAGTATCTCTGTGCAGGTGAAGTGCTGTTTCAGCCACCAAAATGATGCTTCGTGAAGTGATGGCTGGTTCCTGTCTCAAATGTAAACTAACAAGTGCAAGAAAACAGTTATCAGAAATCCTCATTGTCTAGAGACGTCTTGACAAACGAAAGTGAAATTTCTTAGTATCTTCGAGATTCGCATAACTGGGGTTTCACCAACAGTACTGAACCAACTTGAGAGCTGGAACTTGTGAACTATACCTTAACTATTCTTGTGAACTATACCACTTGGTAATTGTGTCCGGTTCTAGGTTCTCGACTTGTCTTGCTATTTTGCTACCGAAATCGGTTACAATTATTATGTTGGCAGACGGTGCTGTTTCGCCAATCATTATGTTGTATTTGCAGGTCTTTCTTCCGCCATATACTGTTTGTGTCAAGAAACAACATAGCTCGAGCCAAAGCCATGAAATCAAAGATTAGGTTAACACTTAGAAATGGAGAATGGTCTTAGGTACTTGTATGTCTCGTTTGATTGTCCAACGTAATCAAAACAGATAAGGCTGTGATGAACATTTACTCCGGTGAAAATCGAAGATGAATTCGTAATGAATCTCCTGACTTAAGGTGTCTGTCTATATGCTCTGAGCGCTTGCTTGATTTAACTGGATGGAGTGCAGGTTGCTTGGCGTACTTTCTACTGACTGTTGATCCAGTAATGTTGCTGATTTTGCAACCGTTTACCACTTGTCGCATGGCGTTTTTCGTCATGTGGATTTGCACCAATCAACGAACAAAACTGTTCGGCCATCATGCAGCCAAATTTCTGGTAGCTGTAGCTGACATTTTCGACTGGTCTGAATCTGTTTCGTTCTATCTAATCATCAGGTTCATCTGCTGTTACCTGTTCGGCCTGAACAAGTCTGTGCGCGTAGTGAATTATTTGTTTCCCAAGGTCTCAACACTTTGAGTGGACACGGGCGAACGAACGGTAGCATAGAATAAGGAATTGGCTCAAGTACTTAAAAAGGCCACTGAAAAAGTTTAAGAACACTTGCACAGAGTCGGAAACAGTCTCTAAGGTACACAGAGGCTGGAGAAGTGCAACCTTTACTCCACTTAACGAAGGATTGTTGGATGTCAAGTAAATTAGATTTCAGGATGGTTACGAAATAGAGATTATGCTGCATTTAACCCTGGCACATTCGAAAAGCCTTTTGCCTGCCTGTACAGAATTAATTGCTGTATCATTCTCACAGTTCTACAGTGAGAACAATAAGGCAGATCAAATGGACGTCGAAGTCAAAATGCGAAGCCAGTCTCAACTGGAGGCCTCGCAACTGCTAGTCCCGCGTTGAATACAAGTCACGAAATGAATCTAGAAAAAGTGTCTACGCCGTTAGATGGTGAGTTAGGAATACGTTGGAACAGAGCACATCAACGTCACGTAGGTCAAATGCGTTATCAATATCACGGATGTAAACAACTTTCAGGCACGCGTCGGATTGGTGTAACTGGCAGGCATCAGTGGTTGGAAGGTTGCTTAGTCGAAAATTAACTCAAGGTTCTTGTACATATTGTTGGCGATATCTGTTTAGGATTTGTTTGTCACAATGACCAAAGCCAAAAGACACTTGCACATAGCACGCGTCATACGCCGCACCATCTGTGGTTCCACTCACATACCATGTATTCACACATACCCATGGGAAGATAAACCTATTTTAATGTGTGCATTGATTCCATTTCCATCCCCAAATTTACACGCCATCATCCAACGAGGAAATTTTTGAACCCAATCTTATCACTGTCGTGTAACCTTAACATATGACCTGTCACTTTTAGACAACCGTTTCTATTCACGTCCTGTCTGCTATAATTACCGATATATATATATATATATCGCTTCACTTCGTTAAAATAGGGTGCTGGGCCAGAACTGAAGCTTAACCAATAAGTATAACTGCCAAATGATCAAAGGCTGCTCACAAGTTAATTTCAGTCATTTTCAAGTACTGCAGTTTCACCTTTCAATGAACGGTATGTCACTCCAACTGCCACTTGACAGAACGATATCAGAGGGCGTGCGGATTTCGTGCAGCCAACCAGATTGGGATTAGCTTAGTAGCGCACAGTTGCTGATAAACACGCGTAGCTGACATACTACGTGGTAATTCGTGCACCGCTGGTGTCGAGCTGATGGTACATCCCAGCTGCATCTGCCATTGGAGCGGAACGGTATGATGTAGACTGAGTGTGCTTCCTTGTCATGACAGGCAGATTTATTCTCCAGTGGTGTACTAGCAGCATTCGCTGGCTGAACTAACTTGAGAGGCTCATGGTGGTCGGCCCTTTTATAGTGCCGCCACTTCAGTGCAATCCGACTGATTTGAATCCTTCTGCCTGCCCCAATCTTGATCGGAATTGCAGTATAAATCCTTTTATGTTGCACATAATAATAGTTAGGGATAAGCAATATTGTATATGTCTACCCGTGTAGGTATTTTCACTTCTATTCCTGTGACTGTTAATCCGTTAATCATTACTCCAACAATCTTTCGCAACAGTCAAAGTCAACTTAACAAGTCCAAAGTGTCCGTCGGCATTTCATGTGATTAGTATGCAGCTTGCATGACCAGTTCGGTAATCAGGATTTCCCATGAGGGTTCATAAAATGATTCTCAATGAGACGTTTAAACAATGCTGTGTTGTTTCAGATCAAACATCACCGTTCCTATGTGTTGGTTGCTTGAAGTGGTAACATATTGAAAGCATCCACCTTTGGCAACGCTATACGTTCAGACTTTTCATCAAGCCCATTTCCAAAAAACGCTAAACTCAAGTGAAAATTACCACTGGCAGTAAAACAAAAGGTGAAGTCCCGCCCATTTGTGAGTGGCGACGTCACGTAAAACGTAGCGGAACCGGCACACCTAAACTCACAAATGCAGTGTTGTACGTACTACTAATAACTTCTGACAGTAGTTACGTTGTAGTGTAATGCTTTTTTCAGGTGGCTTAGTGCAACCCTTCCGTTGAAAATAAAACGTGGGTGACAGTCATCTGGAGGGGAAAACGTGATGCCGTCGTCATAGTAGATGGACCAACCAGTCATAAGAAGATATAACGTTTTACTCCCTTTCATAGGTGAATTAGTAAACGGAACCGTCGTTAACAGGACGTATTCAATGATTCCTATGGTATAAAGGCCACAATTGACGAAAGGCAGTTTCGTGCAAATTGTACAATGTTCTATAAGTGTGGGCAAGCACACCACATGGAGGTTTTCATAAACTCTGTACCGAACACAATAGCAATCAGTCAACTATACTGTTTAATTGTTGATAAGTAGTTTGACTTATTCGACAATTCAAAAGGGACCAAATTATGGAAAGTCTGGAATTCGGCAGAAATAGTGCCCAGAGGCGAGAAGCGGTCTACCAGATGAGCTACAAAGCCACGCCAGGAGACTGAGAATTTCATATTTGTACTAAACCACCCACCCAAACCGATGCCTCATATGGGACCTACCAACCCGACTGTTGAGCAATGAGGGTGTATTACTGATGAGTGGTTTGGCAGGTTCGGTGGTTTAAATGAGACCTGATTCTGGAGAATCAGGAATTTGGCTGGATTCGAACCAACGCCAGTAACAGCACATCCAAAAGCAGCGAGTGTTCTTTTATAAAGTATCAAGTCACTAACATACTTCCAGTGATCATCGGCGGCATTAATGGATTCCAGCGTAAACTGTTTAAGGAGTCCTGCCGGGACGGATCACTTGATGAACTTCAAATGAGCCAGTGGGTTGGGTGAAGCAAGTGAGTCTAGATGTGACATTTCTGATATCCTGAAGCAGCTTCGTAGCTCAGCTTGTACAGCGTTCACCGTGAATAAACAACGAGAAGGTTAGGAAGGGGTGTTATTCAGTTGTGATCGCTAATGGAATTCTTTTGTTCAATCCTTACATATGCACAACGTAGATAGCTAGGCCACGTAGTACGGTCACCAGCTAGTCGTTTGTCACATAAGGCAATTTTGGCGGACGCTGCGACCGACTGGCGCAAACAGCTAGGTGGTTAACTGATAACTCGATGTAGAAAAATGGAACCGTTCACTAAAGGTTCAGTCGTTGTGGGTCGCTTTTGTCTGGCAGGCTGGGCCCCGTGACTCAGAGAGTTAGTAGCTGGAGACGTTAGGTGAGATGGTAGCTAATCGGACTTACTGGCATGCGTGTTGTCGTTGTTTGGCCCAGTTGTTTGTAAAGTAAGTACACCTAATGAAGTGGGGGAAAAAACGGTCTTCCTGATGACACCCTACGCTCGCTTGCCGCCCCGTTGTTTGTTTGCAAGACTCGGTTACCTTGACTTTGAATGTTTGAACATAGAGGTAGTTATTTTTAGTGGTTAGGTCTCTCCCTCTTTTTCTTTTTTTATTATATCTTCTTATGTAGGACTTGCTCTTTTATTCAGGGCTGTATGTCAGTCAGGCATCAATGAGAGCCACCCCTGTATTGTTGTCTACAATGATGTTGATGACGAGCGCTGCGTCTAACCATGCTGTTTCTACTACTGGCTCGAATCCAACCGGAGTCCAGATTTTTCGTTATTGAATCTCCTCCAAAATATATTGTTTTTGAAGCAACTTTGTCCACGCATAATTTTAGAAGCTGTTTTTCCCCCCGGATCAATCATCAGTTCCTTGCTACACTTAACATTCTTTCACTGAACCTAAAATCACGGTGCCCATTTTACCCGCTTTGTAACTTTCAGACGAATAATTTGAAAACGGAAATAATGGTTGTCAAATACTGTACTTCATATTCGACCATTTCATCTCAGAGTGAATAATCCGTAGATTATTATTATTATTACTATTGTTAACTAACTGGCGGTTCCACTATTGTGAAACTGGTTAAACTTCTTGTTTGCTTGACATAAATGGGAAACCCTTATTAGCTAGGCGTGACCTTATTAGACTTAGTGAGGATGCCATTGGCCCGCACATACTGGAGGAGTTTACAAGTTTATACAGCCGACCCTGCCCGTATAACTTAGCATTTGAACACTGAAATTCAATTGCACGCGAATAAGTTATATTAATAAGTTATATTAATGGGTCCCGAAACATCCGTTTGGACTTTCCTCCTACTCTCCGACTACTTCTTCCTTTTTATGAGTAGTATGTTTGATGACATAATTATGCTCGCATGAAGATCGCCTGGCCACCATTTTGAATTTGGGCATTTTCTGTTTGTGCTCGACCATTGACGGTCGAAAACTCTCGGGACGTACCATTTCGAACGTATGTGACATTTCGTATTGATTTCATATGTCTACTCATAAGCATCTGCTGATATCCATGTATATTCTACTATACAAACATTACCGAGCTGTTTGCGGTCGTTATCTGTTTGATTTGACCTCGGGGTGTTGAGTTCTAGTGGTACTCAGTTGACCTCTGAAGTAAAACGCAGAACAAATTCTACAGGTCTAGTCAAACAGAGTAGACTGCTCTATAAGCTCACTTAGTCTTGGGCCACTCACGGTGATTAACTTGTGATCAAGTTTTGAATCATGAGCAAAAAATTGCACGTTAATATTAGTTGCGGATTGAATGATCTCGGAAGCTAGTTAAAACGTTCTTGGTAAGGGCAGCCAACCAAAATCCCTATGGGAACTCAGATTTTGCCACTGAAGGTGAACAATATTTTGCGTACAACTCTAGTGATAACGACTGCCGTCCAAATTAGTTACACATGTAGAGGTTGAGTTTGATTCGATCGTCATGCCTACATTTTGTAAGAAGATTTCAGACTGACAGGCATGCAGCCGATCAGGGAAGATAGCTGTGCATAAGTATAATTTCATCCTACTCCTGTATCCTTAATCTTTGGTTATTACACTATTGTCATGTGCTCTATAAGTTACCTCTGACTACAAACTATGCCTGTTTTTCTGGCTGTCTTACAACTGCCTTCATAGTAAACGTAGTCGCTGTCAAATCGTTGTCCACTTTCTTCCCTAAGCCGTTTGTGGCTGACCACCAAACAGGCCAGCGTCCACGACGATCCCAACAGGATTAGAAAGAAGGGTTCCCAGGACCAGTTGGTCCATACTTTCCACGTATTGAGCAATTGAAATTTCTCCTCAAAGTATCTAAGCAACGAGGTTAGTGCATAAGGTAAGAAAACTTGTGCTGGTACAGACTAATTGTGTGAGATTTTGGTTATTATGTAAGGACTATAGCCCATGCGCAGTCGCAACCATCACGTTAATATGGATTTCCACACGTGCTATTTTGTTGACTTTTGTCCGGCACAGTTTCACATTAGTACTGATATTTTAACACGTGAACTGACTGTAAATTTATTGCAAAAGTTGTTCAGTTTCTGCCTGCTGAAGTTGTAAATGTGTAAACATAGACCATTCACTTTCCCATGATGGGAAAAAATACTAATTCTAGCTAACTTGATTGCACACCTTCTGTCGAACTATTTTGGAGCAGCAAATTATACTGCTTTAGAAACATCAGTAAGCCAAAATAAAGTGTAGAAAGCAATGTTAAGAGACTGACAAGCATCATAGGACTGATATAAAAATATGTCAATGCAACTGGTTTGGTTATATCGTTAACACTTGATCATAGCTTCCACAATCTACTTTATAAAAAGAAGTCGGTACTAAGCCAGTTAAAATGCAAATGTCATCTTGCTCACTCACATGTGTTACCCCGCAACAAAATTAAACCGCCACCCTACGTTCAGTTGTGTTTAAAGTATTATCAACTAGCCAAGCATCGCTTATCACAACTAAAAACACATTATGGTACAAGGCGGTAGGCTGAATTTTGTTGCGAAAATTAATCACAGAAAAGTACAGGTAACTTACCGCGATAAATATGTTTACAGTCGTCCCAAGGGCTTTTAGTGCACAAAGTCCTTCGGTTAGTTCGCTTCACCACTCTGACAAACTGGCTGAACACATTTCAGACGCGAGGCTTTAGTGCGCCAAAATTTAAACTCCTCCAGAATCAGTTTAAACCAGCCGCCAAATCGACAGTGAAGTTGCGCTCTTTGTTATTAGTGTGTACAACAGAAGATAGCAGGCCCATCTTATTGCCTGTGTACTCGACACAAACTTCCGGTCAGTCAGTTTCAAACTTAAACCCCACAGATGCAGCAACAACCATATGATATGCCATGTAAGAAGTGCGGCACTGTGCCATTCAGAGATTACGGTCCCTTTCCAAACCGTGGAAAGATGAGGTAGCACAAAGTGATTCAACGTGTGAAAGCAAGAGTTAGTGCATCGATTACATCATAATCCGGCGAGCACATATGCAAAAAGAAAGTGTTACTCGTAAGATCACTCACAGTTTGTGTGTTTGCTGAAGCACACCACCCTTTCATCTTGCCAGTAGTTTAGTATGAATCAGGTATGTACCGATTATGATTATTATGAACATCGAAACAACTCACAGACCAGTGGTGAGGTCAAGAAACATGTCGTCTGTCCTTTATAAAGGATGTCGCGTTTACAGCCGACTCAATTAAACTGATGTAATTTTTTCGTTCGTTTCCAGTCAATGCATGTGTCACATTGTGCTCTGCATGGTTCTTGTTGAGACACTTAGTTCAGACGACAGTTTAAAATGTGAGGTACATATTAGCACATTAGAAACTAATATAAATATTCTTTGTTTGTCTTACTTTCGTAAGACGCCTAGTCGTCTCTTTCGATTTGTTTGCAATATATTCTTTAGTTTTACAAATGGTGCCCACCTATTAGCCTTTAAATTATTCTGGCAATCATCCGTATGCTCACCTTGATTTTCTGAAAGGTCAAACTTCTTCCGTTCCTCAAATCTGTCAGTTCACTTTATCTTGGCATGTTATACAGAAAGTAAGTTCAAAAGGGAGTTCTATCACAAGGATCTCGCAACATTCAGTTTACAAGTAGATCATTGGCAAAGCAATCCGGTAACGACACTACTGGGTGGGTGTTGACACGTATCCAGTTCTCAAGTCAACTGACGCCTACTTGAGTGGAAACCGCTGGACCAGACCTTCATCTTGACTTTCACACAACAATGTGGTTTGTAAGTGTAATTTGGACACTGTTTTTTTGTATAATTTGTTTGAACATAATTTAGCCTGCAACTTTGTGTGTAAAACTGTTCGCCTACTAAAAAGAAGGATTACTGAATGCTTGTCTGGCGGTATAATCTGTTCACAGGATGTAGAAGCAGTCTTGTCTGACGCTCACCATAAACGGACAGTGACGCAGGGTTTATTCCAAGGCAGACGATCAGATGCATACAACTCACGTATCACAATTCAGTTTGGTCACTAATTCCAAAACCAGTTCGCATACAGTTTTCAAAGTGTATTTGATAGTTGCCAGACGCGTTTGCGCATCGTTCTGTTGTTCCTTTACCTTTCCATAACCGACCTGCCATTCATCCAATGCGTCTTTTTGTTTGCCGATCACTTTGGTCATCTGCTCCTGATAATTGTTGATTTCAGTGGCCAGCTGTTCGATGTCATGGGATGAGGTGCATTTTGGACGGGGTGGAATAAAAGCGGTTAGCATATCACTCCGAATAATTCTGGCTGATGTGCCTGTCAGGTGTGGCTATTGGTTTCATAGGAAATCAAATGTCAGCGGACTGAAATGACCTTTTCGGTTCAGTGTTTGATTATGTTGAGTTTATTATGCAACTTTTCGAATCCTTGCGGCTTACTCAGTACATAATTTTTCGAAAGGCTAACGTTATTTATTATTTGTTGCTCCATAGACCGGTAAAGTTGGGCAAAACAGTACCTGCAGATCAGCTGTGTTTAAGTAATATTTCCGGCTGATCAAACTCAAACCTACGTGGCAATGCCGTTATTAAATTGTGCAATAGAGACACTAATCATCCCTTCACGAGTGATGTGCAGTGGGTCAAGCAAGGAGATTAGAAAAGATTCATTCTGACTGCGTAATTTGTCGGTCACCTACTGCAGGCGATGTTGTGAAAGGAGCGAAAGTTCACACGTACTCCTACGCGTCGAAGAAACATCGATATTCAGTAAGCATTGTTTACGCGTGCAATACAGGAAAGCAAGTACGCATGCACAAATTTGTGAGTGAGAGCCGCCTAATTGTCATAAGTGGTCAGTATCAGTTAAATGAAGCTAACAAAACCACAACAAGGACTACAACTGGTCAAGTGGAGTGTTCGTGTAGTGGGGTATCAGAAACTATTACACGGGTTCACTCATCAGCTGTGTTTAGTCTCATCTAATCAAACTGATGAAACACTGTTCTTACAAACGATACTGTTAACAATCTGGAACGTAATTTCTCTTGTGACTTTTCTCACTGTGGTGATACATGATGGAACACCAAAAAATTAAGTACATTACAAAGTGCCGAGAAGTGCCCATTGCGTGATACAAACAGCAAATCAGTTCCTGTTGGTAAACGAGAGAGCGTTTAGTTTGAACTGAAGCGCCAATAATGCGAGATGGTCTGCAAAGAGGTGCGAGCTCAGTCGAAACACTTACCGGGATCTATACTCAACACCCGTATGTCTCCTTACCAATGCTTCGCGCAATTTTTCCTTGGGATTTTGGATTCCATATTAAGCATGTCTGACAATATGATTTTGTGACATATTAGGGCTTGTAAAATCCATAGGAAACTGTCACTAACAAGTCTACGCACGCCCTTGACGTTACTTCACTTCCCGTCAACGTTACGTTCCTTTTGTATGCGACCATACTGACGTGTTTCACATCAAATGGCTGAGGTTAGTTGTATTTCAGAACATTCAAAGTGCAATTCACGTTTAACAGATCATTTCATCTAGAAACAGACGGAATAGCTGTGGGTTCCCCTTCTAATCCTGACAGCTAACAAATTCATGAGAAAACACAAAAATGATCGGATAAGAAGTCCGATTGGAGTCTACTGTTTCTATCTCTCTTAGGCGAACTACATGATTGTGGCAGTGGACAGATCTCGTCATTTGTAGAATGCCATATCGTAGGGTGAGCGGCTGGTGAACAGCATTCATCTAGAACGTTGGTTCCCTTAGTTTTATGCGCACCCTCTCATAGCCTTTCAAGTGTATCGTCATTATTCACGTGAATCACCTGACATTGTGAACCAGAAATATCGTTTAATGCAGTTCAGTATAAAACTAAATATTTGTTCAGAAGTTAGTGTGATAAGTAAGTATATTACAGTTATGCCGGCATATGGACATCGGGTTGGAGAGTACTTTGAGGGACAATATATTCTCATTTTCCGTTGTTTGTAGCCCTCCTTCATGCTCAGTTTCGCTATCTCGTCCCGTATTGTATTCAAATCCTTCCCTAGGCGCCTCACTATTCAACAAACGTTAGTCTATAGGTAATGAGCGAAATTTTGGACATCTTACTGAGTCAGGAGAGAATGGATTAATACACCTTTGAGACGGCCTCGTAATTTCTGTTGAGGCTGTGCTATCCAGTCCTAACCAAACAGGCTTTACTGGATTTTCGATATGTGACTACACCGATGGTTACTGTTCGCCTCGGTGTTGGCATCTAACGCTTACAGTATCGTTCTCAAATCATGAAATAGTAAACTAACCAAGACTGCATGTTCCTTAATGTTGAAGTAATGATAAAACCAATTTCGCGTTTAGGATTGGCTTGAATCATACAAACGCAGATTTCATTTAAGTGACTAGTCCACAACAAGCTAATCGAGATAGGACAATGTGCTAAGTTTACTAGCGCTGTACCTCCAAATCAACCAGAAACCCCATTCATTTTCTCAGGGAAAGAACAGTAATATGTGTTTCGTTGGTTCATTCGACCAGGAGTTTGTTCTGATTGGTAGCTTCCCGAGACAAAATGACTATCTTGAACGATTTGTTATGAAGAACAATAGAAGGTGCTGGCACCCTCCAGCTGCCAGTTTACAGAAGAATGCCATTTTCATAAACCTGATTTTGGAGGACGATTTAGCAATTAATGTTCTAGTTGCAGACCCTACAATACCCTATGGGGAATCTCCACAGTCACAAATACGTTGCTGGCTCAAAAGTGCGCCCGAGTTATCTTTTAACTGAAGAGATAATATGTCTTTACTGTGTTAGCTCATTCCTTCTCCCGTTTTTGCGTAGGTGAATATTGTATGCACAGCAAGCTCGATAGTCAAACTAAAGTACGCTATGCTATAAGGTTTTGGAATGGAGTTGGGAGATGAATAAATACTGTTGAACAATTTGCAAGCTTGGGTCACGATGTGAAACTCAGTCAGTCATTCGGGGATGTGATGTTACATACGGAACACCCAAATATCGAATAAGTTAAGTGCAACGCCGGCATATTGCCACAGTTAAGGCTACCATTTCGCATCAGAAGGACATTCAAATCTCTGAACTCCCTTAGACCTACCGTCCTATCCGCCAACCATCACATCAATTAATGGTGACAGTCTGCCCAAACACATCCTACAGGTGGTTTAGCTAAAACTGAATTCTTAAGTTGACAGTCACTCACATTTGATCGCAGCCTTCTCATTCAGATAAACTTTGCAGCCAGCTTCTTCCTAAAAGAAGCATTATACTCGAGTTTCGCTTTCCTTAGAGCTCATCAGTAGTGCATATCCTTGCCACGACCGGGATTTGAACTCCGGACATTCCAATCATGAGGCAACCGTGTTGACCATTGCACCATTCACCTCACATTAGGCATGACCGAATCATCAAATCTGAACGCTCGACTACTCTTGCTTGTGAGCAATGATCCGGTTGCCCAATCTTCTCGAGAGGAGACAGTAACTGTCCTGTTAATTCCGATCGATAACCTCGCGATTAGGACTCCCAAGACAGGTCGAAATCACTGATCGCATTGAATCTGCGATTCGATATTTTAGATTACTGATGGATAGTGAAGCATTTGGTGTACTTTCAAGTCGTTTACAAGTGGTTGAGCGTTAAGATTTAATAATTCGGTCGTGCCTAATATGAGGTCAATGGCGCAGTGGTCAACACGGTTGCCTCATGAACGTGTGTCCGGAGTTCCAATCCGGACCGCGGCAAAGATATGCATTACTGACGAGCTCTAATGAGAGTGCTTCTTTTCGAAAGAGGCTGGCTGCAAAGTCTGTCTGAATGCGGAGGCTGCGATCAAATGTGAGTGATGGTCAACTTGAAAATAAACCAAATCCCCGACTACTCATCAGTAATCTAAACTGAATACTTTTCGGTCACCTAATAACTAACATATTCCTCGTTTGTATCAATAAATATCTTCTGGTTATGAGATGCATGTCGACACCGTGGTTTTTGCTTATTGGCTACTTTTGAATAATGAATCAAGGTTACACCGGTTTCTTGTTTGAAATCAGAGTGACCGTCTTCTGGACAGTGGTATTTTTGTTAGCCACTTCAAGAAAGGAAGCAGTATGGCTTTCATCTGTGGTAAAATTTACCCAGAGATCATGCTATCTGACCAACAGTTGTGTTTTTTAATGCTTACTTTTATGTTGACAAAGCAATCTGTGTTCTTATAACGAGTCATGGAGGAAATTTGTTTTCACATTAAACAGTAGTGGATACTCAGATGAAATAAACCCAAGGAAAAGTATAATTCGTGCTTAGTTATAAACAAATGGAAAAACCGGTCCGTTCTTCAACATCGACATTACATGCATAGTACTCACTTTTTCATTCTCCTCATTCAGGCGTTCTATTTCCGCGTTTGTCTCGTTCACGTAGTTTAATAATGCAAAGTTTCGGTCTTCTTTCTGCAGGAAACTTTGAACTAAGTTTTCTGGGTTGGTCTCTTCCATCACTTCGAGCATTCGATCAAACGCATTCTCATAGCTCTCGATTATCCTATCCACCTCGGCCCGCCGTTCGTCTGCTTCTTGTACACGTTTGGTCTGAAGAATGAATTCAAAAATTTCCAGAACAATCAGCCGGCCTTTCTCAGTCACACTTAATTTTTTTGGTTAGTACTGCAGATGCGGAATTCAACATCTTTTCACATCACTGGACTGCTTCAGCGGATTCTTATCAAACGGTCTATTCAGTTGATTAATTTAGACTGGACTGAAGTTGCTGTGATTATCGTGATCACCGTCATTGTCAGTACCATCAAAGCGTTAACTTGTTTGTAAACAACCGGGTGACAATTGAGAGCCAAATAATGCCTGGGAGAGAGTTTTATTTCTACTGTTCCGTTTAAGCAACTACGCTTGCTTAACGGACATGACAGATAAACAATAAAATTCACGCCACGGACTCCGATTTGTAATCACACCATGTGCTGCTACTCTCCAGATGGCAAGTGGGTCATGAGGACTACATTCAGAAGATGAACACGATCTACTCCCCATAACTCCTTGATGGCTGTTTTCATTTCAGTTTGTCAAATCATAAGTTGGTCGTCTCGTCCTTCATTAAGGCGAGCCGTAGGTTCGGCGGACTGCACGGGATGAGATTCATGCTACCTAGCCTAACCGTCTAGACTTGAGGATTTCAAAGTTTTGGACGAACGGAATTATTTTATCTGCTTGGCCAGATGCTCATCTTTTAATCTCCGGATTGTGCAATCGCAAATGACATTCGGTGTATACAACTGAAAGCAGCCACTGACAGTCAAGTACCTCAACAAATTTTATCTCCTAAGATTTTAGTATCTTCGGTAATTCCATCTCAATTCAATACAATCACTTAGGTTCCATTATGATGTTATGAGACAAATTCTTGATGCTGTTTAACATACCATAACTGAGGTGACGAAGACAGAAATAGTGTCTAACAAAAACAGCGCCTGATGAACACAGTTTCATATCTCCACCATTGTTCACGTTGGTCTCCATACCGGCAGGATATAAGTGAATGGATTTTGTGGATACCACACACTGTCCCTTAGTATTCCTTGTCAGACGATAACGAATAAAAATGGGGATGGTGAGCAACCCTGACGGACATCACCTTTTGTGTGGGACCAGCTTGGATGTTTCCAGTAGATCCTCATCTAAACTGCTATTACGCTGAGGTGTTAAGTAGGCGTATTCCTGTATATAGAAAATTTCAAGAGAGATCGATCGGTTGGATCAACTGTATTGTTGTAGTCGAGAAATGGTCAGGTTGTAGACGACAGAATGCATGGCGCTGTTCACGAACCAGACCGTACATCCTCATTCAGAATGAGAACCTGTCTGCGTTGCTTTAACGCCTGCTTTCCGACTTGTAAACTTTAACACCTAGAATCTGTTAGAACAAAGAAGTTCCAGAGTGAATTAATTTAGTTAGGCAACATAGTTGACAACACCAGCATTTTCAGGTTTAAGCCGTAGTCAGTTTGGATTATCGCAGGTTATGCCGACGAAATGGTAGGTTAATAACTAAGGGCAAATTTATATACATTTCGTTTGCCTCGGAACCGATGACACGCTTTGTTGCAATTAACCCCGGTCTAGAGTGTTGGTCTACGGACGGTCGTGGTGCTAACGTGAACAACCCATTTGATATAGGTTAACTGGTGAAGGCAACGGTGTTCAGATACCAGGTACTTCTATACATCTTTCGCATAAACGGGATAATTCACTGGCATGCATAGAGCGAAACTAAATTTACACGCGTTTTGTAACTCCTTTTAATTAACAATCGGACATCTTTACGAGGCCACAAATGCCGAAGAACAAAGGACGCATTACGTACTTTGAGTGTCCTCATGGGAATCTCATCTGATAAGAAGACGTTTTATTTATCCATTCGATTATAAAAATGGTCGAGCATGACCAAAAATTACCGTGGACCGAGTCATCGTTCGAAGCAAAAGTGACAAGGAAAAACCTGAAAGAGGAAAACTGGCGAAAAGGGTAAAATGATTGGCTATGCGGAAATAAAAGTGGTTTGGAAGTAAGCGCAACACTGCTTGCATCACAGTGACGTCTCTCAAGTAGATGAGGCGACCAACAGTCACAAATGACCTGAATGCAACAAACGAACACCAGCACTTTGTTCTTTGAAGTTGGGGATTGAATACCATAAAAATCAAAAACATTTTACCGAATTAGCATGGTTTTCAATTTGTCTGTAGGACTTAGTAAGTCAAATCGAGCTCAACCATGCCTCTCTCCGTCCGCCTTATTATTTAGTTGTCAGGTTGTATAACAACCCATTGTAATCAGTCACAGAAAGCAACTCACCTTCCATGCTGTGAGCTGTGGGTCTTCTTTTCGTTCGGTTGATTTGGTTTTCATGAATAACTTCAACTTCCGATCGTGGTCGATCAGGCGTACCAGTTCTTTCATTTCATTGTTGTGCTGTTGTGTGTCTTTCTCGGCTTTTTCTGTCAATTGCTGAATTCGCTGCGCGGCATCTTCGCTGTTTTCGAGAAAAACAAAACATTGTAGTCACGGGCGAACTGCGTGTCACTGGTAGGAAATGGTTATGGTGGCTCGAAACTGAGCTAACTATAATTTAGCAGCGATACACTGAGCTGTCCCTATGACGCAGAAAGAACATGTTTAGCAGGAAAGAAAATGGGATTCAGACGCTTGGTCTTAGATGCGAATTTGGAAAAATTAACAATTCAGAAAGACAAGGCTGCGTGACCACGCTTCGAATTTCAGCGGGGTGGTCTAGGTACACTCATTCGCAGTCTCTCACAAGAGAGCGCCTGTCGTCCGTCATTAAGTTTCACATACAAAAACCACAGATTTAACATCAGGGTTTTGTGGCAGTCAATAATGTTAAACTAACTATACCGATTGAAGCCAGCTGTTGGGACTTTTTATAAAATGTGTGGACCGATTTGAATGCACAGACGACCAAGCTGCTATTTGAAACGCAATTTACATTTATCTGCTTGTTTCTCGTGGCAGTCACTTGGCCACTTATATTGGTTTTGTTCTGTAATCGTCACTTTGGAATTCACAGTTGAGGTTATGTAGCCCATCAGTCTCTTTCTTAATCTTTTACCACTGTTTGTCAAACACTTCAGGTATGATTAAACAGTATTTACGCTTGAATAGATTCACGCAAAATGGAGCTCACACGCGCTGTATTCACTTTGCGTTGCAGGTATAGCACAGCGCACTGGTACGTTCATGTGGGACTTAATTACATGTCCTAATGTCCTTCTCGGTCGTCCAGCCAGTGTGACAATAGCTGAGTAAGGAGCTAGAGCAACCTGGTGGTGTGCGTCTGACCGCAGAATAAGCTGAAAGTTGGTCATCGAATCATCATCTATTGGAAAACCGTTGATGCAGATGGATGGAGAATGGACAGAAATGATAATCACGGACAAAAATGGTTGAATACGGGCTGAAGAGCTGTGGTTACTGTCTAAAACGGGGTGAACGTGGGCTCTTAGTCGAGTAACCTAGATCCAAAAACGTTGATTATGTGCAAAAATGGTTGTTAAGTCTTAAGAACGACCAAAGTGCTTACGCGCCACGGGAAGGGCGGTCAAACTCTTTGAGATACGACTGTGGGCAGTTTCAAGAACCGTTATTGATGTCTCCCGGCATCGTTCACCACCCAACGCATTCGGACGCCTACAGATTGCGTAGCAGAGTTCACTGCGTGTATCCAAAGGTACAAGCACTGTTGTGCTACACAATCGTGACTTGCTTCCTGAACTCGTGAGAAAGTCTGAGTAGCTCGTAAGTTCGACAAGCTACCGTATGCACTGTACTATGTATGAACTGAATTCCATAACAACGGTGTATCTCCGTACAATACTTCCATGCCGGTTACAATACGTCTATTTCATAGCAGTCTTATCGACTATTCTAATGAGCCATATGCACATGCCGTCGAAATGTTCGAAACGTTTTTACTTAGTCCATAAAAAACGACCACACTGTCACTACTCGATTAAAGCGCGCCAGTATTCGTCATACCTTAAGCTGAACCATCAAGTTATATGAGTGACATATCGTTCACAGCCGGCCCCTTTCGAGGAGGAGCACACGAATCGACTTTCGCCCATCGTTAGAGCTCGTCAGTAGTACACATTCCTGTCACGACCGAGGTTTGAACTGTAGCCTTGGTTTCATAAGGCGCGGCTGTGTTAGCCACTACGCAAATGACGTCACATCAGGCACGATTGAATTATCATGCGCAAACCTTCAATCAAACTCGCTCGCGAGTAGTGTTCACATTGTTAGATCACCACAAAAAGAAACATACTAGCTGTTTCATTAACTTCAACTTATCGTCTCATTACCTGGAAATCAAATAATTCACTAGACTTATTGGTTACTCGTAAGTAGTGAGACATGCACTACTGACATGCTGTAGTAGAAACGAAACTCGAGTACGGTGAAAAACCTGTGAAACCGTGACAGCTGGGATCAATTTTGAGTGACGTTCAGTTCTTATGAAATAAAGTTCTCTTACCACCTACGAATATTATGGTCATTTTAATGAAAAGCAAGATAAAAGCATGTAGGTCTCTTAAGCAGACTTGACCTATTCAAACGGAAGATGTTAAAAAACTGGGCGTGTTGTCGACGCTATCTGCATAGTGTTCCAGTGTGTGGAGATGGCACCGCATATACATAACGACGTGGTTCATTAACATGATATGAAACAGGCAAGCATAGTTGTGCACAGCGAAAGTGAACTGTCGCAAATGGTCAAGATATCGAGACCGAAGACTACAGCAAGCAAATTTAGTCGAATGTCAACATAGGTAGGACATTTTCTTTTACTCAGTTTTTGGAGGTGCTGTTTGCGTCTAGCATAAGCGTCAGTCAAGGAAATGTCAGAGAGTGTCCAAATTTTTGCCTAGACAATAATCTACTGATGGCTAATCTGCGTTCCCAAATCTACCATTGCTTTTGGACTAATTGAATGTCGTGTCTGGATGAACCACAGCCTGGAAAAAATAGACAACTATGTTATTTAAGCTTTATCGTAACAGTGAAACTAGGACAACGTATAAACGAAGATTGTGGTGTCTTCAAATCGTCATCAGCTGCAATAATTAAGGTAGGCTCTTGGCATTCACTAGTCAGATTCGGTTTCAGACATTGAGGTCGTTATTCGATTAGACGTAGATGAGAGCAAACCGATGTTGATGCTCACTTGAATGTGCTGAATAGAACACGTCCGTCGGATGGCTAGAAAAGAAATCCAGAGACAGCTGTTATAAGGGCAGCTAAAAAGAGGCGTGGGTGACCGGGGTGGTCAGAAGCTAAGGTACCTTAATCTTATTAAGGAGGGCTTAGACGTTAGTGAATGTGTATACACGGATGTAATAGATGTAACATCTGTTTGTAGGCCTCTGGATTCGCTAATGCAATCTTTAGGATTAGCTGATTATGTCTTATTTCCGTAGAGTGCGCACAGCCAAAAGACAACGTATAATCATGGTGACTTGCAACCCACCTGATCCATATTTATGGGGTATCTATGTTCACCCTCACCATCAATGAGATCCATTTTCTGGATCCAGCACTTCATCTCCGATGGCGCACGATCAACCAAACCCACAGTTTGGAACATACGTAACTGCTAACGATCCTGTGGTCCACAAGCACGGTTGCCCGAGTTTCTTGTTCGGTTTGATCGCTATTTTAAGACCTACTCCAATGCAATCGGCCTGATAATCAAACATAGGAAGCACGTCTTATTCGTCACTTCGTCACTCCCATGACTTTATGAATCCCCGTTACTAGACTGCACACAGAATCAATTTTGACGTGATGTTTTTCTCACTTTGTCTTCTCGGTTAAGCAGAGTACAATAAGGCATTAAAAGTAACTTCGGAAAATCGTCTCTGATACAGAAGAACTCATCGCAGTATACACGTACCGTTGTTCGTATGCCTGTGTAGTGGCTTCAATTAATTGACTAATGGCCAAACGCTGTTTCGACAATGTCTGGTCAAGTTTTCGATAAAGCAAGTCGAAGTTTGCACGTTGTATTCGGAGTGCGTCGATTTCATTCCGTAGTTCTGAAAATTAAAACAGACTGTATGACAGTTCAGACTGCTATGGCTGACTACCACCGTAATAACATAAACTGTATGTGTACGCTGGAAGCGGGAAAAAAAGCGAATGTTGTATTGATATGTTTCAACGCTCGGCGGAGCTTCACAACAGCAATGACCACAGACGTTCCAGACCACACGGGATCAAAATGAGATTGACAAGTGAAAATATTTTCCGTCCTCTTACACACCACAGGTGACGCATTAAGCACAAGCAATATAGGTTATGCCACTGGAGAGCAACTACTTTTGGATACAGTAACAGTTGGTCTAAGTTACAAGTGAAATACGAGCCTCTATATCGGATCCTCTAGTTGCTGTGTCTCCATGTCATGTGCTGTTGTAGGTTTGGCCGTCAGGTATGGTTGTGTTCTGAGTGGACCACGCTGACGAGCGGCCGATGGACACACGCTTACTCGCATCTCTGCCTTTGAAACTTGGAGTTCACATGTTTGACTCTAGGATTCAGACTGAAATGTAATTCGGTCCTAGCCACAAGACCTTCATCGGCCACTTGAATTACGGATTCAGCTCTGCGTCCTTTTTCTATACATGTACATCTGGTTGGTTCAGAAACAAGGTAGCCATTTTCGTAATTTGTCATTCTAGGCGATGTTTGAGTGTAACTCATTTAACTCATCGCAGCAATGTATATACGCGACCGACTTGAGACACCACGAGTCTGGTTGGTGTAATTTCACACCAGCTAGTCATCGTGAAAAACATGTAGACGTAAACTGACGTTAAGTGATTGATTTAAGAAAGTACGCATTTGCAGGCACAGCAGGGCTATTGGACCGACCGAATCCAAGGAAAGAAACAAGCAGGTGAACAAGACAAACGGAGCCAGACCGAAGGGTACATTGTTACTAAAATGGATGCTTTTAATTGGAGGGCTCTCTTCCCATTCTCTGGTCACAGCAATTTACTGAGTCCGTGGCTAGAGTCCTCAGACATATCACAGCAAATCGGACAGATGAAGATGGTAGCGGAAATAATGGTGATAATAATAACGAAGCGTGTGAAAGTTGCTCGGTAATATTCTTGACTAGATTCAGTTGTCAAGTCAAAAGCAGAGAACCGGGGTTTACCAAAATGAATGTTACGCGTGATGAACATTTTCAAAACACATGATGATATCATACTTCAACACAGGCACCTAAGAGTGTGACCCCAGTGGTAGCAGTATTTAAAACAGCACACAAGAGCCATTACTAGTGGACGGTTTTGCTCTGCTCGTTTAAGTCTCGTAGACGGAAGAAAGTGCTTGAGATATATTGATGTTTCAATAGGGGTAGTCAAATAGTGCTTGTGATTAAAATTTTGATTTCCATAATTGATGCACACCCCTTTCTCACAGACTGTGATAGGTCTTAAAACCAACAAGCATCTACCATGGGGCTAGAAGAGTTGCGGGAGCTTTTGCATACCGTCTTTCCTAATGACCATAAGAGAGGTGACGACTTATCATTCTGACAGTTAATAACGGGCGTTTTTAGTATTTAGGCCCGATCACTTTGTTTACTAGTCGTGGTGTGTTTCTTCTTCTTATGATCGTATGGCAAATTACCCTCGGTATGTGCCACTGGAAAAAGCCGTTGTTTGTTGTATGAGTGTAGTTTGTAATATATGTACAGTTGTTTGTAGACAGCATTTGAAGTTAGTCCGAGCTTTATTGGTGCACACTTCTAATTAGCATAAAAATGGAACATAGGAATTGGCAGTTGTTTCCATGTGGAAGCATCAAGACGATCATCAACATTACAGGTTGCAAACTACACACAGCCAAAATTATCCTTAACGTGGAGACACGAAACGAACCATGTAAAAAGTAGGGCAACGGATAATACGTAGCTTAAGTGCATTGTAAATTGGCTGCTCGGCAATAAATTTGAAATTGTATCTTAGGCAGTTACTAGGCGCGTTTCCACGTGAAAGCTGTTAGAGGGGTTCTCGTTTGATCCTACGTTAACTATGGGCGTTACTGATATATTTACCAATCTGTGTCAGATGATACCTACCACTTTGATAACGTAACTACTGTAGCATAACATTTTCATATCATGTTCACTTGGCTGCTGTCATGTTCAGCCACTTTTCACTATTACTTTTGTCTACGACAATCTAACAGGTGATGAGTATGTAGCCGGATTAGAACACGGTTCTAATTCGGTTGTGCACAACCTGGCCCCGTAACTACCACAGGACTATTGCAGTTAGTGTATGCAACCAGAT
This sequence comes from Paragonimus westermani, assembly GCA_008508345.1. Lineage (NCBI taxonomy): Eukaryota > Metazoa > Platyhelminthes > Trematoda > Plagiorchiida > Troglotrematidae > Paragonimus > Paragonimus westermani. The sequence continues at coordinate 162,131 of QNGE01000384.1, forward strand.
AAGTCAGTCGAGTGCGTGAATAGTTTGGTGAACCAGTCCACGATACAGTGCACAAACTGTTCTGGCGCTCCAACCAAACCCAGCTAATATTAAAGGTTAACTAAGAAACAGTTACCACAGTATAAAATCTGTCAAGGTTAAACAGTTGCAAGAAAATATGTTGACTCCGCAGGTAGGTTATGAACACTCACGCATATTTTTACCCACTTCTTCATTGAAAGCTTTCAGAACATGAACCAGCCGATTTTCCAGAGTAGTCAGTTTAGTTCGCACACGACGAATAGTGTCATCAGCCCCCGTGGTTCCCCCAACTTTAACCTTCATTTCTCTCACCTTTTTCTCCATGCTGTGAATCTGTTCGGTTTGTGGTCGAAAGAAAAGTAATGGGGTAGCACACAACTGAAATGAGTGGTGGTTTATTGAACAGGCTATAAGTTGTGAACCAAACAACTCATTTATCCTTGCAACTGATTTTCACAAAACCAGAAATCTGAAGAGAAAAATACCTCCAACAGGAAGCAATTTTCTAATAATAATAAAAATTTTCTAAGGAAAGCCCATTACTTAATGAGGAAGAGGGAGGGTGTTCCACACGCATGGAACCCGGTCGACATGAGTGTGTCACAATGAGCAGTACTAGTTCACTTTTCATGAGTCGTCGAAACATGGCTAATGCTGAGGTTTTGTCAGGTCCAGCCGTTGTTCCACTTGCACTTTTTCCTAGCGACCCTTCAAGTTGATGGGGCTCGTGGAAAAACATCGACCAACATGTTTTTTGAGCTCACTGTGAGGAATAGTTACTCCATGTTGTCCCAATTTTTGGGGCACATCTTGTTTACTGCACTCCAAACCTGATAACAACTAGCATTAACCACCGAAGTCGTCTGAGAGCAAGACTGGCAGCTTTCTTTCGCTTAAATCATTCTTTTTTCATTCAGAGAAGAGAAATTTTTCAAGAGATCATCAGTGAACAGAATGCCCTGTATGAGCAGAGTATGCTAGACTTAAGTGATCTACCCTACAACTATCATTTCAAAAAATCGGCAGAAGGGTTTTTAATTTTCGGGAGAATGAGACTCATTCCAATCCGGGGGGCGCCTCGCGTGTGTTTCTTCACAGAAGGTGAAAAATGCAAGAGGAGTTTTCCTCCTTATAAAAATGCATCTTCGATTGGCACTTCTTTGGGTGGTTTTGTCGTGTGGACACTGTACCTGAAGTGCTTGTGAACTGCGGATCACACAGGAACGCTAGCACCAAGGAAGTAAAAACCACTCAGTGGTTTTTGAAACTGCTACGAAAACCAAAGGATTCATTTTCATACTAGCCAATCAACCGGCTAGCTAGAATTGACCAGCTGAACTACAATAATGTTCAGTTACCCATCTCCCGGTCTTACTGTTTCAGGTTGAAACCGAATCGGTGAGTGTGAATCAGACGGCGAGTGATGTAGCGCGAGCCACCTGTTATGAAGTTTGTGCGCGGGCATCATTTAGCTCCGGTGACTCTGAGGTAATAACCCAAAAATGGATGTTGTCAGCAGGTTCATGGATTACTAAGGATTGACGGTGTGATGAATGAGGCAATTTTAGATGTGACGCTTGCTTTTGAAGAATTACCATGAACCGGGGCAGTATCGGTAGAAAAGTCAGCGTGTTCGAAGAGTAAGGGAGGTCATCACTACAATCACATATTTATGAACAAATTCTGGTGGATATAGTGGTTTCCGTTCGCGATTATTTTTTTTGAAATAACCTTTCAGCCCATCAGTTAGTGCTTTGTATCGCAAGTTACGTGGATTGGAAATTCGTCGGCCATCAGTGTCACTTTGCTACTATCCAGAAGTTAACCTTTGGTTGTAACATTCGTGTATAGGTATTTCGCACTGTTCTGATAACACTACACAACTTACTTTGGCATCTAATTCCATGTGCTTCGCTTTCTCCGTGTCAATTTGTTCTTGCAACCAATCTTTGTTTTCGGCCAAATTAACCAAATCTTCGCAGGTGCGCTGATCGCGCATTTGGTTCGCTTTGCTATCCAGCGCGCGAATTTTTCCCAACAATTCAGCTCTTTCCTTTTCCAACGATTCAATGATCTGCCTTTTTGCAAACAAAAGTCCCCAATGGAGACAGGGTAAGAGAGGTGAACAGTAGGCATCAAACGGAGCATAGCCTTATAACGAAAAAGATCGTAATGGCGAATGGAATTTGCGAAATCATTTTAACATAAATTCCGGGTCTCTAACTGAAAGGATATATAGCGAAACCATCCGAATGCGATAAATATCCCGTGAAAAACTTTGAGTATAACTCAACTGCTTGTTAAGTTACTTGAAAACATATTCCCACTGCTTATTTGTCATAACCGGCGTAGATGTAATAGTACGATCTATCCAGTTGAACCTGTTTTTTGACCATTGATCGTTGTGCACTGACTGAGCTTGTTAGCTGCGAGGTGCTTTTAAACCAGTTACAACAGGGCGTCCTTTTTATATGATCCGTTTCTTTTTCACTGAAGCGGCAGAGGGACTGATTACTGAGCTACTTCTGGCCACCTTGCCTGACCAAAAACATTTTGCATTAAAGCTTAGAGGGAATAAACTGCCGAATGAATTAAATCTTCACTCCAAAACCAAAGTACGCCCTGGGTCCACGGACAAACTCAAGGACTGCAAAAAGTAATCTGTTGTAAAGGTTTTTCTCATCAAGTGTGAATCACATCAATAATGCTGATACGGGCAATGTTGATTTAACACTAGAACAACCAAAAACGGTAAATCTATCAAACAAATAGGTCGCCCTTTTGAATACTCCATGGACTACCCACAGTATTAGACGATATTGATTATGTAAGACCATAATAATCAAGGATCACGTTCCTCTGCATCTGGAAAACGGTTAGTAAACGATGCGCTGCCTACAAAAAAGGGTTACTACATGAATCAGTAATCTCATTTTGAGTAAAAAGACAATGCAACAGAGGGTTTAATAATTGCCTTACTCCAATCATTATTCTGTTATGGTTATCCTCATCTAACTACAAATAGTGATGTGCCTTAGAGGCACTTGGATGTTCTGAAACAACGTATCGATAAGCAGCACAAACGGTTCACCCGACATCTTCCCATGGTATCGTTATATAAAAAGTCGCTTAAACTGTGCAAAAGTCAGTTCTCATAGGTCCTGTTTATCTAACAACACAAACTGTCTGAGACAAATGAAATTAGAATCCAAAAGAGCCAGATGGATTTGACGAACGGAGGACCATCGTTTTTATCATTATTTTGCTGTCCACCAGTTCAGTGCATTGTTAACAGTAGCGCAATATTGCTTTGTATCTGGTAGTAATTTTTTTCCAGCAGCGTTTCAATAAAGTAAGTTCTGACACAGGTCACGAGAAATCTGCTTGAGATTTTTGGACCTCGCAACGACCTAGACGCAACGTTGTATCACGCTGAGCTAGGGACTATTCCAGCAACAGACCGACGAAGAAGTCACTGTAAGGAATTATATCTTTGATTCAACAACCGTGAGTTAAGTTTAACCGAAAAGAATTATGGCAGCGTGTTAGACATGCGTTGATCTGTTGCCAACGATCGATCAAGATTAGGCGCCGTATTTAGAGGGTATGTTGGGCGCACGTAAACAAGTGGCATCCACTTCACGTGACGCCAACCGCCTACCTTTAACAAAAGAAAAACTGAGGTCTCTCAGTAGATATAAAGTCTTTAAGGTTACTGCCATAGACGCTAGCCTAGTTATATCGTCGTCCACCGAGATCAGCCTGTCATCGCACGAAGGTGCATTCCAAAGACAACCGGCTTGCTTTAAACACTTGTTCAACGGTGTCTGTCGGTGTAGATAAACCACAGTCGTATTGTAGACTGTCACTTCCCCGTAACCACACCCTTGAACAAAGCCTGTGGAACGCTGGTAGGTATCCCCACACACGTTTGTAATCGAAATGAAACAGAACACAACACTAGACTCGGTGCATTTTAATTTGCATTAAGGATTAGAATACAGTATTCTTTCACGGCAGTGTAGAGGGCGTTATATCCCGAACATCCCAAGTGACAACTCGTGAAGTAGTCCGTGTATTGCAACTCTTAGGCTATGACTGAGCAACGGTCACATGAAAGCCTAGGCGCGAAGTGGGGCGACAGCATAAATCAACGCACGCACGATGTCCTTGAGTGAGCAATCACATGAATGTCGAAGCAACTCGGTGAGAAATAACACACTCAGATGCCTTGGGGCGAGTGAACTACGTACACACACACTGGTCCGGACAGTTAACGGCCACAACGAATCCGATGACACAACCGTGTGGAACGGTTGACAAGATGACGTCTTTGTCAAACTGAGCAGCTTTCAAGTTGGGTTGTGAATGCGTGAGGTGTACTGACTCAATGATCAGTGGGGGTTTCGGTTCTATGTAAATTGGACACTAGTCAAAACTGTTCGCAGCCGTCATGTTTCCGTAGACACTTCGGTCTTTTTCAACAAGGAGCACTAGTCTCGAGTTTTGCTGTTGCTAGAGTTCGTCAGTAGTGCGTATTCTTGCCACGACCGAGATTAAAGCACCAGCCACACCTTCATGAGGCTACCATAATGAACACTGTGCTCTTGACCTCACATTAGGCACACTTGAATCATCATATGCAAACGCCCAATCAAAAGAGCTCAAAAGTGACGCTCAGATTGTCCGATTGCCTGACCGGGGTTGATTTCAGTACGCCCAAGGTAAAATGTGTTGTAAAAAAGGTAAAATTAAAACTGTGAGTATAGCATGAGGATATTTTAGCTCTCCCCCTAAAGAAGAATGTGCTGAGAATGACAAGTTGTCTGATCTACGAACGTGAAAAAATCTTTTGAATCGTCCCTTTTAGTATGCGCTTAATCGCACTGCTTGAATCCCAACCCGAGATAGAGAAAGCGTGAAAACCACTGCTTACTGGAAAGGAGTTGAAAACTAGACCGCAGGGGATCCGAATATATATATGGCAAGCAACTACCTCACAGATCCTCGATGGTACAGAGCGAACTCAGACGAGACGACCATTTAGGGTAGTCGTAGTGTACGGATGAAGCGAATTATGAGGATGTCAACATGTAAACAAGAACAAACAGCCCAGATAGTGTTGAAGAGTGAAGGCGTCCGATCGTATAGAGGCAGTCTGATAAAGATCCATCCACCCGACAACGAATCTGTCTCAGATAATATGAACCGAAATATTACAGCTTCAATTCAAACTGAAGTCCGATCCCACCTTTAGGTTTGCACAATCTCGCAGATGGTGACATCCTTAGAACTGGGTCGATTAACATTGTGTGGCTGGTCTCGTCTTGCTCGTTAGGAGGTGCGTCTTCTCAGAAAAGGTTCTTGACGAACAGTTATATGATGATTCAGATCTCGTCTTGCGAAACTTCTCACGTGAATTATAGAAGAAAGCGGTAAACTAAACGGTTATTGAGATCACTGAAGTTATGTAGTTATAGTGAATGATTTGGGGAGAATTTATGAGAGCCCATGGGACAAAACATGACAACGATGGTACCTACCAACTGCGCAAAATATTACGAATAGCTACTATGTAATCCTGAAGTATCAAACCATCAGTAGTAGTGAGGACTGTCGTCATCGGTTGACGGCCCAACCCACTCTCTTTCACATATTTGGGTGGTAATATCTTTTCACTTTGCAATGCTGCTAATGAAATATCAAAGAGATTAGTAGCGATATGTGCTGCCACTGGCAACCAGCGTCATATGTGGCGCCGAAATGAAATCCGTTAGTCAAGTGTGAATGCCTGAATCCCGAATCGGAAGTTTAAACGTTGATAGCGCGACAAACATTCCATACAGGTCACTCCGGTCATTTACTTTGTTCTGTGTGTCCGGCAAAAAAGCTTAGCGAATCATTTTGATTTTCATGCACTATCTCGGTTAGCTGAGTGTCAGGTTCATCGGACGGCTGAATCTCACCTTCCAGGATGTCATCCACAGTAAAATCTAAAAGGAAGGGAAAGGCCGGACGCCCCAGACAAATACCACTTGAACTGATGACCACATGAAGCGATTGTTCATAAACTCCCACGCTGTTTGCGTACGCATACAAATGAATAGCTGAAATGACCCCAGCTTCTGTCTCTGGTCACACTAAACCAGACACTTTGTTAGGATGATACTCACCAAGGGTTAGGCTTGTTTGCGGTTACTGAAGCACGCACCCTTCCTCTGGGAGACTGCAGACTAAAGTTACTGCCAGCTTGTGGCATATCACTAGCCAGGCTATGTGAGTATAAAACAATGCACGCCATTTTATATCAGTAGAGTTTGTGTAAATGCTAAGTAGCCTGACGACTCAGCAAACGAAATGAACTGTCGTGTTACGCTCACTTCATTTTGACCATTGCGGAGTTCATTTCTTCCACGTAATGTGCTCGATCCACTTGTGCCAGATGTAAAGCTAACTTAAGCTGCTGAAATTCCGCTTCGCGCTCCACAGTGCCATCTGCATCGACATCGGCTTTTTTATCCAAAATGGGCATGACTGCTAAAAAGTGGAACAATTTTTGAGTATACCTAAAATTATCACAAATAATTTCATGGTCTTTCATACAAACTGGCTATATTTAGAATGCTGAACAATGAAACACGACAGAAGGCTCTACCTACACATCTGGAACATGGAATTCGTTATGAGTTGACCATACGAAAATAATTCCAGACTGTTGCACCCTGTAATACCAAGAGAGAGTTAGCAAGGTGGTTCCTGGTTTGTAGGAAGTGGAACACGTCCGAGCGACAACCGCATACAGTCGTTGGTCGGAAGTGAACGCGACAGCAACAGTCAACGGGCACACAATTGGCATGACAAAACATTCACAAGTCGGTAGGAAAATACGTTCAAGTGCACGGGCGTTGCAAGGCAATCAGCTGGTCAGTGCTCGAGTGGGTGAGACATGAATAGTGTACACCGCATCATAACGCAAACAAGCCAATGAGTCATTTAACAAAACGCAACGGGCTTGACTCTTGTTGAGAATTTTTAGGATAATGAATCATTGAAAGTAGTGGTTAAAACGGTTTCAAAGCAATAATGAGCAATTATTTTGCCTGCGCCGTGTGCTATTCACTAAAACCACGTCTTCGGGCTCCAGTCAATGAGGAATGTATACTCAGTGTTAATCATGGAACATTCGAAACTATATGTCATTTAAGAAAAGCTTAGCTCCCAGCTTTTACACCAAGATTACCGTCGCCATCTAATATCCTAGGTCATGTTGGGCTAGATATTGTCTGGTTGTCCAAGTCTGGTCAAGGAAAGTCGCGGCAGCCTAGGCCATACGTCTTCGCAACCAAGCTGCCGCGAACTTGAGAAATCTAACACTTTGACCAAGGATATGATCGTGCAAGCCTTAACGGTTCAACCGTCATATTAAACTCTGTTGTACTAACTGGTGAACGCTGTTTAATTTTACTAATCATTAGACACTTGGAAAATTAAACAGGGCGTGATATCTGAACAAGAGAAGTTTGGACTCCGCACGTGGATTCGTAGCTCATTCAGTATAGCTCAGATCAATGGATGAATGCAATTTCTGTAGTTGATTCTAAACCGGTAACTTGGGAATCGTTTGAAAAGTCGTCTATACCAGGCTGGTCACTTAAACACAATAATAAGCTGGTTGGAACTTAAAAGAACTTCAGTAACTAGTGATACACTTGGATACAGGATTGCATCTCATCCGTTAGCAAAACCCTCTGTGATAACAGGTTGACAGTAATTTTTTATAGTGAAAAAATGCAACAGAAAGCTGTAAGTTGGATTGTGTTTGAATGACTGTGATGAGGAAAGGATTAGGAAAATGTTGAAAAGAGGGACAGAATTATTCGAATAATCTGAGTTATTTTTTGTCTTCAGACTGACGTGGTAGCGCAGAGATAACTGGTTAATTAGAAGCAAGATGTCCTGGTAAATAAAAATGCGTCCACACGTGGTTGAAATTTCAGCCGCCGGACCACACTTCCAGCGGCCCAGAAAAAGAAATGTTTTTATGTGGCCAAACCCCAAAGGTATTGTACGCAACCTTACGCTCGGTTTGTTCTTGGCATACTACAAGCGAGCGAGCTAATCGCCCCTTAAAAAGTTGTTTGGCAATTTCAAAAATGCAGTGGAGTATCTCTCAAAAAAGTAGCCGTGGCCTCAAAGAAGAACGGATTGAGGCATTATTTGGCGATAAAAATACAGTTCCGGTTGAAAGAAAGAAGGCGACAAAAGATGTTCCAGCGTGTGATTATAAGAACGTCTCCCGAGGGTCACAGCAATGCAATGTCATGTAAAAAACCGTTCAGCTTAGTCTTCCCATTAACGGCATAAGCTATCAATGATAAGCGAAAAATATTCGATTCCATAGTCAGTGCTGATTCAGAGCAGATGGATTGTTCATTTTACGGCCACACACGTCTATAAGCCCAGAAACATGTCTTGTTAAACTGGGAGGTGATTGTAAGATTAATCGTTTGGTTCAGTTTTCTTAGACGCACCACCTATCGTGGCCAACTCAAACAGCACCCAACAGAAACTTTGGTACTTCAGAGTAGTTCAGCAGCTCCTCGAACATAACCACTTATGCGTAAAGCTACCAGTGTGGAGAATAGAAAACCCTCAATGTTAGCTTTATACATCACACAATTCAAAAAATAATAAGCGCGTCGGATGATTTGGTTGTTTCTAATGTTGAGTTAGTAGCACAGCGATCAGCACTGTTGTTTTATAAGAGTGTAAACCGTAGTTTAAACCCATGCACTGATGAAAAGTTTGATCAGAATGAAACCGGAGTAGTGTTGCTATTCTAAAGAGGTTGAGTAAAAATATTCGGTTGAATAGACTAATTTTGATTCTTCTTTTTTCATCTTCGTTTCAGGCTCTGAGTAGTGACCGTGAGTACCTTAACTTTGACCTTAGTTTGTCCTGCCGCTGATCCGCAGGCGTGGGTTGATGAGCAAGTGCAAGTGCACAGAGATGGAAAACAAAGAGAAGTACGGAAAACGAATACCATGAGGATTAAGAAGGAGGGATAAGAACCGATAACTCTTTCAACACATATGTACTATTGATTGCAACACTGCCAAGACAATAAATAATTCCGAACTTTGGTGTAGGTGATCACGAACTCCCTACCCAAATAGACAAGACTTGCTACTCTCACTTGGCTGTACTATCAAGACTTCCACAGCCACTGACCATGTCACCGTCTGTTTGCCCTGCGCCTTATTCCAGCCACGCCGAAAATGCGTGACATGTTATATTCTTCATCCGCGTACGAAGTACATTACCTAGCCGGTAAAGACTGCGTACTTTCATTACCAAGGTTGTGAAATTGTGAATTTTCATTTTATGATCTATTCTGCTACACCGACTTGCGGGGAGACTTGTACATCGCATCGATTCGGATGACTGCACTAGCTAGAAAATTGGTCTTACCGAGTACATCTATGTCTGACAAGCCGAAGAGTAGCGACCAAACGGAAAGCAATTATACTCATAAGATTTTACATTGCACTATTGACTGCGTAGGAATGCCTGGCTGATGAGGCAAGATTCAATGAGCACACAGCGAAACCAATTTTATAGCTGTGGCACTGCTGTTCTTTGAGTAGGGAAGAGGAAAGTCAGAAATGAAACCCTTAAATGATGAACCCTCCCGTCACCCATGGCTCGGCTGTGTCCCCGGCGTATTATCCAATAAGGTCGAGAAAATTTCCATATCATTTCGAAGCCTGATGTAGTTTCAAACACATCCGCTGCGACAAGCAGTGATGAGAGTCAGACACCAATGTTTTAACCAGTGCGTAGTTAGGATAGACAGGCCGTCCAGTGTTAGGTGAGCCAGACTCTTCAGCCGTTGGCCCCGGGTAAAATCTTCTAAGAGAGATCTACCTCCCGTTTTCTAGAAGATCAAATACGCTGGGTAGGGTACCCAAAACCAACAACCTTCTGAGGTTTAAACAATCCGGAAGTATTATATTAATCGTTATCCTGACAAATATACTCACACATTCTCACGTTTGCCGTCTTTCCTCATACTTCCTCTGCCTTCAAACCAAGATAACTAGTAGGCATTGACGACTTCAAGGTTCACGCCCTCGGATAAGTAGGTCGGCAGGCTATTCTAGTGGACACCTGGTTCATTCCAAAAGTGGACGTTCACTGCATCCTCGAAACGCTCCCTTGCTATCCTTGAATTCAATCGTTGGAACTCGGCCTTGGACCGGCAGTTTCTTTCAGGTTCTCTGGTGACGATTAAGCTGCGATCAGATGCAAATGGGGTACAATTTACTTCAGCCAAATTGTTGGCCGTCGATCACTAATCTCACTGCAACTGTTACTGGTCTTAGTAACAGATAGGTAATGTCAAGTTTTTGTTTTTCCTATTTAACTGACACTACTGGCTATGGCATACTGTAGCAGGTTGCTACAAGCTTTGGGTTATTGACCTGGATTGAAACTTATTTCATCAATAGCGATAGAAGACATACATCGCGAGATGTTAACATTTCGTTTACTCTCTTCAGTCACGAACGTAAAACATCAGAATATATAGGACATGCGGTTAGCAACACAATCAAAAACATTCAACCATTGGGTTTACATGAAACAAAGACTGTCGTCAGTTCCAGGGCAGACAAACTGCGTGAGTCAACAGTTTATGCACCCACAAAGCCTGACGGTGAGTATTGATCAACATCGCCTCGGAGAAAGCAAGCAACTTGGGGTTCTTATTACGTAACAGAACTTGAAACGAGTTGGCCGGGTCAACAACGTGACCTGTTTCAATGATGTGCTTTGTGATGGATGAGGTCGGATTTCGTCTCAGTTGTTCTGTTGCCAATGTCCGTTGCTTCATGGCGCGTATCAACCACCTAGGCATATGTTCAGCCATTCTTTGTCGTAGGCATCGATCTGTTCTGCCGATATAGATGTCACCGCAACTGCAAGTGAACTGATAGATTACATGTGAGACAGAACATTTCGGTAGGTCACGACTACGAATAAGCTGAGTGACACTCCTAGTTGTGAGTAGCAATCGCAATTCAGCCGCAGGGAATGTGCGAGTTAGAGCAGATTGTAATTTTTGACTTACATCGGTTGTGATATGATCGCCTTTGAAGGGTAGGTTCAAAAAGACCTGCTTCTTGGGAACCGTACTCACGACAGACTTTGTCAGTCTCTTCTGGCTGTGAACATCGATGAATTTCTCCGGGTAACCGTTTGCAAGCAGTACCTTTCTTAATTTCGCCTCTTCTCCTTGTAAACAATCATCGGTGCATATCTCCCGGGCTCTATGAAACAGGGTTCGTACCAGGCCTCTTTTGTAAGTAATGGGCGCAAAAGAAGAGAATTGCAAATACTGACCGCTCCAAGTGGCTTTGCGGTGCACTGAGCGTTGTAATGAGCCATCCTGCCGTCTGGTGATTAAAATGTCTAGAAAAGATAAACTGTTGTTTGTTTCCTCCTCATGAGAAACAGAAAGATTAGGATGAACGGAATTGAAGTGGTTTAGGAGTGAATCAAAATGAATATTAGTAGTAAAAATCAAAATATCATCTACATATCGCTTATAGAGGCTGGCACCATCTATAGCATCAGATAGTTTTAATTCAATCATTCCTAAAAATATATCTGCAAGTGTAGGGCCCAATGGGCTACCCATTGCCACACCATCAACTTGCTTATAGGAAAATCCGCCGAAATCAAAACGGATATTCTCTGTACATAAAAGTATAAGTTCCTTAAGGTAATCAACTGGGAGACAAAAAGGCAAATTTTGATGAGAAATAAAATCGCATAAAAAGTCAACTGTTTCACGGAGGGGGACGTTTGTAAATAAAGAGTCCACGTCGATAGAATACATCTTATGTGAACTCACTGATACGTTCTGTAAAGTTTGTACCAGATCGAAGGAATCTTTTACACAGTGAGGAGTAAACATCTGACGGATCGGGTGGAGGATGTCTACAAGCCATCTGGCAAGCTTGTGGTACGGTGAGTTGTCCATGCACAAGATTGGCCTTAACGGTACACCACCTTTATGTGTTTTTGGAGCACCTCTTAACTGTGGTGTGCGGGTTCCGGTTGGCTTCATCTGTCTGTATTGCAGTTCCGAGATATACCCATGTAGTAGCAGGATTTGGAGCTTTCTTGATATTTGTTTCTCTACCAAAATGTTGTTATCAGCAGTACTGTCCGTGTGAAATTTTCTTCCGTCCATTAGGAGATCTTTCATTTTTGACTCATAATCAACCTTGTTCATGATGACTGTGCCGGAACCTTTGTCTGGCTGGAGGAAAACCACATCTTTCATTTCTCGCAGTTGTTTCAGAGCTTGGTAATGTTCAGATATCAAACAACATTGCTGGCGTATAGGCGAAGTCAGGAAATGGTACGAGATATCCACCAACTTTGCGCGGAACCACCCTTCGTTTTCCGGTGAAGTTGGAGAGAAGTCTTTAATTTGATCATACAGGTTCTCAAATTGCACCTGCGTTTGCAATCGGTTGACTCTTTTGGGGGGAATTTTAAATTTCAATCCTAGGGATAGAACCTCCAATTGTGCTCGCGAAAACTGGACTGACGATAAGTTCTGCACGTGTTTCAAACCATCTGTAGGGAACAAGCACTCGTTATCCGAACGCGACAAAGTTCCATGAAGACTGCGTAGTGTCTTGGTTCTGGTATTCTTCAGTACGATTCGGACAAAATTCTCGAACTTTATACGACATATCAACGACAGACTGTTGAGTATAGATGTAAAACGTCGTTGGGTCTCCAGATATTTGTTCAGCCTTTCTTGTGAAGCCTCAATATGTGAGGTTGCTAGCCTGACAAGGTTGATGTTGTTTGCGGGCAATTTTTCTTTAAAAAGCAAACGGTAAAATATCGAAGGGAATCGGCCTGACCGTACGCACTCTTCATAAAACCCAATAGTTGAACGTTCCGTAGTCGTCTTACACCGCAATGTCACCAATCTGTCTAACGCCCGCGTTGTATGCGTAGGGAGTCTTCGTTTGAGAAATTTAAAACACTGAGTTCCCTTGATCCAGTTCACCAATATCGATAGAAGACATACATCGCGAGATGTTAACATTTCGTTTACTCTCTTCAGTCACGAACGTAAAACATTAGAATATATAGGACATGCGGTTAGCAACACAATCAAAAACATTCAACCATTGGGTTTACATGAAACAAAGACTGTCGTCAGTTCCAGGGCAGACAAACTGCGTGAGTCAACAGTTTATGCACACACAAAGCCGGACGGTGAGTATTGATCAACATCGCCTCGGAGAAAGCAAGCAACTTGGGGTTCTTATTACGTAACAGAACTTGAAACGAGTTGGCCGGGTCAACAACGTGACCTGTTTCCATGATGTGCTTTGTGATGGATGAGGTCGGATTTCGTCTCAGTCGTTCTGTTGCCAATGTCCGTTGCGTCATGGCGCGTATCAACCACCTAGGCATATGTTCAGCCATTCTTTGTCGTAGGCATCGATCTGTTCTGCCGATATAGATGTCACCGCAACTGCAAGTGAACTGATAGATTACATGTGAGACAGAACATTTCGGTAGGTCACGACTACGAATAAGCTGAGTGACACTCCTAGTTGTGAGTAGCAATCGCAATTCAGCCGCAGGGAATGTGCGAGTTAGAGCAGATTGTAATTTTTGACTTACATCGGTTGTGATATGATCGCCTTTGAAGGGTAGGTTCAAAAAGACCTGCTTCTTGGGAACCGTACTCACGACAGACTTTGTCAGTCTCTTCTGGCTGTGAACATCGATGAATTTCTCCGGGTAACCGTTTGCAAGCAGTACCTTTCTTAATTTCGCCTCTTCTCCTTGTAAACAATCATCGGTGCATATCTCCCGGGCTCTATGAAACAGGGTTCGTACCAGGCCTCTTTTGTAAGTAATGGGCGCAAAAGAAGAGAATTGCAAATACTGACCGCTCCAAGTGGCTTTGCGGTGCACTGAGCGTTGTAATGAGCCATCCTGCCGTCTGGTGATTAAAATGTCTAGAAAAGATAAACTGTTGTTTGTTTCCTCCTCATGAGAAACAGAAAGATTAGGATGAACGGAATTGAAGTGGTTTAGGAGTGAATCAAAATGAATATTAGTAGTAAAAATCAAAATATCATCTACATATCGCTTATAGAGGCTGGCACCATCTATAGCATCAGATAGTTTTAATTCAATCATTCCTAAAAATATATCTGCAAGTGTAGGGCCCAATGGGCTACCCATTGCCACACCATCAACTTGCTTATATGAAAATCCGCCAAAATCAAAACGGATATTCTCTGTACATAAAAGTATAAGCTCCTTAAGGTAATCAACTGGGAGACAAAAAGGCAAATTTTGATGAGAAATAAAATCGCATAAAAAGTCAACTGTTTCACGGAGGGGGACGTTTGTAAATAAAGAGTCCACGTCGATAGAATACATCTTATGTGAACTCACTGGTACGTTCTGTAAAGTTTGCACCAGATCGAAGGAATCTTTTACACAGTGAGGAGTAAACATCTGACGGATCGGGTGGAGGATGTCTACAAGCCATCTGGCAAGCTTGTGGTACGGTGAGTTGTCCATGCACAAGATTGGCCTTAACGGTACACCACCTTTATGTGTTTTTGGAGCACCTCTTAACTGTGGTGTGCGGGTTCCGGTTGGCTTCATCTGTCTGTATTGCAGTTCCGAGATATACCCATGTAGTAGTAGGATTTGGAGCTTTCTTGATATTTGTTTCTCTACCAAAATGTTGTTATCAGCAGTACTGTCCGTGTGAAATTTTCTTCCATCCATTAGGAGATCTTTCATTTTTGACTCATAATCAACCTTGTTCATGATGACTGTGCCGGAACCTTTGTCTGGCTGGAGGAAAACCACATCTTTCATTTCTCGCAGTTGTTTCAGAGCTTGGTAATGTTCCGATGTCAAACAACATTGCTGGCGTATAGGCGAAGTCAGGAAATGGTACGAGATATCGACTAGCTTTGCGCGGAACCACCCTTCGTTTTCCGGTGAAGTTGGAGAAATTTAACACGGACAGTACTGCTGATAACAACATTTTGGTAGAGAAACAAATATCAAGAAAGCTCCAAATCCTACTACTACATGGGTATATCTCGGAACTGCAATACAGACAGATGAAGCCAACCGGAACCCGCACACCACAGTTAAGAGGTGCTCCAAAAACACATAAAGGTGGTGTACCGTTAAGGCCAATCTTGTGCATGGACAACTCACCGTACCACAAGCTTGCCAGATGGCTTGTAGACATCCTCCACCCGATCCGTCAGATGTTTACTCCTCACTGTGTAAAAGATTCCTTCGATCTGGTGCAAACTTTACAGAACGTACCAGTGAGTTCACATAAGATGTATTCTATCGACGTGGACTCTTTATTTACAAACGTCCCCCTCCGTGAAACAGTTGACTTTTTATGCGATTTTATTTCTCATCAAAATTTGCCTTTTTGTCTCCCAGTTGATTACCTTAAGGAGCTTATACTTTTATGTACAGAGAATATCCGTTTTGATTTTGGCGGATTTTCATATAAGCAAGTTGATGGTGTGGCAATGGGTAGCCCATTGGGCCCTACACTTGCAGATATATTTTTAGGAATGATTGAATTAAAACTATCTGATGCTATAGATGGTGCCAGCCTCTATAAGCGATATGTAGATGATATTTTGATTTTTACTACTAATATTCATTTTGATTCACTCCTAAACCACTTCAATTCCGTTCATCCTAATCTTTCTGTTTCTCATGAGGAGGAAACAAACAACAGTTTATCTTTTCTAGACATTTTAATCACCAGACGGCAGGATGGCTCATTACAACGCTCAGTGCACCGCAAAGCCACTTGGAGCGGTCAGTATTTGCAATTCTCTTCTTTTGCGCCCATTACTTACAAAAGAGGCCTGGTACGAACCCTGTTTCATAGAGCCCGGGAGATATGTACCGATGATTGTTTACAAGGAGAAGAGGCGAAATTAAGAAAGGTACTGCTTGCAAACGGTTACCCGGAGAAATTCATCGATGTTCACAGCCAGAAGAGACTGACAAAGTCTGTCGTGAGTACGGTTCCCAAGAAGCAGGTCTTTTTGAACCTACCTTTCAAAGGCGATCATATCACAACCGATGTAAGTCAAAAATTACAATCTGCTCTAACTCGCACATTCCCTGCGGCTGAATTGCGATTGCTACTCACAACTAGGAGTGTCACTCAGCTTATTCGTAGTCGTGACCTACCGAAATGTTCTGTCTCACATGTAATCTATCAGTTCACTTGCAGTTGCGGTGACATCTATATCGGCAGAACAGATCGATGCCTACGACAAAGAATGGCTGAACATATGCCTAGGTGGTTGATACGCGCCATGACGCAACGGACATTGGCAACAGAACAACTGAGACGAAATCCGACCTCATCCATCACAAAGCACATCATGGAAACAGGTCACGTTGTTGACCCGGCCAACTCGTTTCAAGTTCTGTTACGTAATAAGAACCCCAAGTTGCTTGCTTTCTCCGAGGCGATGTTGATCAATACTCACCGTCCGGCTTTGTGTGTGCATAAACTGTTGACTCACGCAGTTTGTCTGCCCTGGAACTGACGACAGTCTTTGTTTCATGTAAACCCAATGGTTGAATGTTTTTGATTGTGTTGCTAACCGCATGTCCTATATATTCTAATGTTTTACGTTCGTGACTGAAGAGAGTAAACGAAATGTTAACATCTCGCGATGTATGTCTTCTATCGCTATTGGTGAACTGGATCAAGGTAACTCAGTGTTTCGAATCTTATTTGCCGACTTGGTGCAGGGAGGCGAACTTTCCCCTCTTTCGTGACAAAAATGTTCCAAAAGTTTGCACAACTCAGGAGCGTTTTCCATGCACACGTCCCGCGTGGTGGGCAAGTGTCCCCAGTCAGTGGTTTGATTCAACATAAATATTTATGGTACGACTGAAAACACTTATGGTACACAAAGTGCTGTTAGCTCATACGGGCGGGTCGCTCCAAACTTTAACTCTTTCACACAAATGTATCACAGGGAAAAGTACATCTCACTGGTTTCGTCTTTTCGTTTGCTGTCCGGCTAAGCCGTATTAAATGAAGTCGCGTTTACGGAACTAACAGTTAACCCATCGATCTCTCAACGTATCGTCACCTCATCCCTACTGTAGGCGAATCGGAACCGATATGGTTCTTTTCAATATATCCCAGCTGAGAGTAATCCAATATGTAATTAGAATTTTTGGCCAGGCCACGCTCACTAGACTTTGCGAAGATTGTCCGTATTTATTGGCCAACAGCTGGACTCCGCCATAGATTGTGCCTTCAATGGCATCTTGAGATTCCAGGTATGTTTACCGTATATTTGTCGTACAAGAAAGCATTGTGTACAGTGAAGCCAGAAACGGACGTATATTGTTGTAAATAAGGCATACAGGCGAACACGTTTTTGGTGGTTCATTTTCACGCCGATACCGTTATATAGAAAGGTAATACAGTCAGGTCGAGATATCGATCGAACTTATTTACAGAGAAACTAGGTCACTGATCAATCAGTTGGTGATGACTTGATTGTTCTATTACATCACCCTTGTCCATTGGTTTGACCGCGCAGGTTGGCCACCGACTCGGTGGATTTGTGGTCATGGTGGGCGCAGCGCCTGAACAGACAGCTCTTAAGGGCGTAGCGCCGGGCCAAGCAGCTCGGTTCCGATAGCCTCGGTAGTACAAGGCGTTTTATATCGGACGGCTTCCGATGGGTTGCTTGGCACGCAATGTACCACTTGGAAGACTTGATCCGTGTTTGTCTGGTGCTCGCTTCCAACCCGGTGACCGATGATGACACTGTTGGCCGATCGTGTTCCCCGTAATGCAACCACCGTAGATGGTATCCTCGTGTTTGTTTTGAAAGCTGAATTGATTTTCGTCTGATATAACCTACGCTACATGAAAAAGCAAATGAGTAGATACGCATGGATGAGTTACAAACTGTCAGTCTATCTTTGTCTGAGACCGGGCGCGATGTCAGGTTACCACTACTAAAATTGACAGACCTTCTGCTTCGATGCCCACTTGATGTACAACTGCTGTTCAAGGGTGTGTTGTAACGACAGATAGATCGTGATCAATATCTCAGTCTAACTCCAGTGACTCCCTGCTGTTGACATAGAACAACAGCACTTATGCGGTCGCTGTTTTCAAAATTACGGTCACCTACGCCATCTGCAGTCCGCATCTACCTACCACTTTTTGATCTCTTTGTGATCAGTGATGCAGACTGCTTCATATCAGGGCTGTTCAATAAGCGCTGAAAGAGGTCTTAACTCGATTGTTTTATTCGTCGTGAGCTGTGGGGAGAGAAGTAAATTGTGGAATAGTTAGAGACCGTACAGTAGAAGACATGGCTTAATACGGAATGAGAATCAGTAGATGAAATTTTGGATGACTGTTTACATATGCGTCCTGATAGGAATCATTGTTTCCATCAGTACTTGTACTTCTCTGACCTCGTTAGTCTACCTTAACATTAGGTTATATTTAACGCAGCTGCATGACAACTGAATAAATGGTCCTACTAGTTACACCCTACTCATAAAAGGTAGCTGCTGTCAGCTTCCGCAAGAGAATGCCCAAAAGATTCAGTAGCGCAACCTACCCATGCATAGGTTTTCTCATTTTACCGCTTTTTTCCAACATTTAGTTATAAACAGTCATTCACCCAAACCTTGAAAATGCAAAGATTAAGATTGCTGAGCCATGTATTACAAACCAGAGCTTGTTAGTTTTTGGGCTGCTTATTCCTTTCTAACCGCCAGCTCGCTTCTGTAAGGAACAGTTGAGGAGTCAGAAATAAAATCAGTCAGGAACAGCGTTTGCCCTTCTGGTTACGGTACCCGCCACCCAGCCATTCTCTGATCGAAATCATTAGATAATACAACAAATATTCGGGTCCGGTGGTGTGAATTGCACCGCTGGCTGACTAGAGGCTGTGTTGCAGATATAATCTTATTGGTGCTTGTAACTCGACTACTTATTTGCACGGTTCAGGTACATTTGTGTTGATTGTTTGAAACCGCACGTGATGGTTCGTTTAAAAATCCTCTCATCTTCTCTCTATCTGTTTTTAGTTTTGGACATTTTGAAATGGCTGTATGGTGATTAAATATCGGCACAAATCGCTAATATATCGCTGTTGGTGATAGCCAAAGAAAATGAACAGGAGGCGGGAGAAGATGGGACGTATGTTGATGTTGATTATGACGATGCGGTGGTGGTGGTAGTGCAAAGTGCATGTAAGCATCATTTGTGATGGAGAGCTAATGGACTCGCACCTTATCGATGATAAGGTATCTCTTTGTATCATCATCAAATAGTGCAGATGATGCTGGGCACTACCTTAAGCCCTTTTTAAATGCACTTGGTGTCATAATGCGATCAAAAAGATAGAAAAACATGTTTAGGTAGTTTCCGTCCAAACCCTCTGTAACTGTACGGTGGAGTGGTAGAGCGAGATCAGGATTTCAGGATGATTCAACACCAAGAAATTAGATCAATCACCTAGCGATCTCGTGGCTGGTTTGTAAGATCGCGGTTATCTGTTAGCCAGATGACACAGTCTGGCTATTGATACGATGCATTGGAGGGTCTCGATGTGGGCAACGTTTGAATGTACCACATCTGATGAACCATTGTGGCTATGGTGAGTGATATATGTATTGTCTAAGGGACTTCCACTCCGTCCTCTGTTGACTGACTTTCTTCATAAGAATGCTTAGGCGCAGTGCTTTTTAATCCACTATACACCAGCTTAGTCATTATCGGCGATACGTGAATGGCACATTCATATCACTAGACCCGATACGGATCTGTGCACACTACTCTAAATGTCCAATAGTGTTACCAGACTATTCACTGTAGACTGGGAAAAGAAATCAAGAACAAAATCTTCCTCCTAGACGTTCGGTTGCTTCAGCAAACAGATATTACTACCGGAGAAAGTATACACCGGAATTAACGTTGAAAAGGCAAGTACACAAATTTCCCGTTTTGTGTATTTTATGTAGATAAAACAAATCTAATGGACACATTAGAAAGGTTTGCTCAGCAGACGCTGTAGACGAGAAAATTCAGTTTATAGGAAGCACGCCTCATGATAAAAACGGTCCAGAACAGCCAGTTGCCAGTCGAACACCACCGAAATATGAAGCACAAGAGATATCAAAGTAAGCCTTGCCTAGTCGAATGCTGTTTACAAAGAACACCGTCGCAAAATGGTTGAAGAAAGACTAAGCCGGACATTCAGAGTCCAACAGTGAACCCTCGCATCCAAATCACAAAGTCCCACAGTCTTCGACCTCATAATCAAAGCAAGCAACAGTTCAGATTTCTTCTCCGTGTGTGTCCACTAATTTCAGTTACTCCTATGGCTATATTTCTCAGACAGCAAGTTAGCTTTCAAAAAGGCTCCGTGGAGTAGGATGAAACATCATCATCGTCCATCCGCTTGAAAGTGAACAGCAGATGAATACTTAACACGTTTTTCAAGTGAATCACCAACAGAAGCTGTCTGAATATAAACGCTGTGGCGTACAGACTATCCGATTAAGGTTGATCAAGTAAAAGTTTGCCGAAACGGTACATAAACCCTTAATCGTTGATCGATATACGTTGTTTAGCTAATGGGTGTGTGTGTGTGACAAAATAGTAGAATTGAATCGTCTTTAACTAGCAGACCATGAGCTTATTCTCATTATCGTACGTCCCGTCGGTAATTCTTTCTAGTCTACCGGTCACCCACATACTCGTATGCTGTGTAAGGTAGCTCAAAATGTGTTAAGCACCATAATCCCCCTAAGACGGATGCGGTTCTACAGATTTAATCGATGATAATAAGGTAATGGGGTTTTTCGTGAGCTTAAAAATTTGGGAATGGGCATTAGAGGTTGTAGAAAATGTACCGGAAGTCTATGGCTCTAATGAAAAGATAGGCGCAACATATTCACTAGCGCACCACACGAAAGGATCGCAATGATCATTACAATTTATGATTGGTAGTTCTAAACTCACACGATAGGTTGGTACTGCTTATATACTCTGGTTTACAAATGTGAGGTGCATACTTTGGTTTTTAAAACAATCATTTGCTTTCTTTTTCAAATGTTAGCAAAAAAAAACAATTTTTGCTATTGATATCTGACCACAACATAACCATGCAAAGTGGCCTAAAAAGGAATAAATCTTAGTGCAACAAAAATGCACGCGGTATGCAGACGTCCATTCCAAAACCAATGATCGTGTGCGTGATGGAAATATTAAAAAGTGACTAGCAGACATGAATAATGCTGTTGTAACACTAAATCGAAAGATCAATAAAGTTCAATGATGTGACGAACTAGGAATGGTCACACAGTTGTATGACCGGAACTACGCAACAGGTGTTAGTATACCAAAGGCGACTTATGTGTTATCGGTGCTGTTCAAAACTAGCATTGTCGAAGGCTGAAGTGACCATGCTGTTTTTGGCAAAAAATATCTTATCACAGCGCGTTAAAGGCTATAAACGATTTGCTCTCCGGAAGTTTGAAAGAATGCCGTCGTTGCTTTTTCAGGATATTCAACTCAGTCCACTGGAAGCGCGTGAGTGAATAAAGTGATCATATTTAATGCAAAGCAATCGTTCACATCATTTAAGGTAGTCCAGCGCATTTTCAGTTGGCTGTTAAGTGGGAATCAACGCTTTCAAGGCGTTTATTGCCAGTCTATTAAGATCAGCGCAAGTTGGTATACCTGAGAATGTGCAGTACGTTATGTTTAATTATACCATTCTGACTCTACCTGCTAAAACCACAACAAAAATATGTCACCAGAGATGCAACAGACCCTAGAGAACGAGGTTAGCATGTACGTTTGACTGATTAAGCCTCTACCGACAGTAAGTAATGGAAAGCAGACACCTTTAAACCGACCCCCTTTTTTCGTTCATTATTCACACCGAACTCTTCATTAGCTCTTCTAATATAAAAGCCTAGAACTACTTTTTCAGCCACCTACAGGTTAACTTGTTTTAACCGTCGTTGATAGAAAACCTCGGAAGCTTTTTCATTCATTCTGGTCTTTCCAACAGATGACTGTCAACACTAATCGTATACGGTTAAATGTATAACTGGTTCAAAAAGCTCCGTACCTCTAACCGTGCAACACGGCTGTGGAGTGTTTTACCGAGTTACGATAGGAAGCAATGTGAGTGTAACTGTGAATCCGCAAAATGGATAAGGTCAGGCACCTCAAACTTCTGAAGTGCCGGGATTTAACTCTTATTGTTTTACTAGGCTAAGCGCTCTAGATTTTAATCTCAACGATGGTTTTTCAAAAAACACAACAGATTCCCTTATACTGCAGACTTATGTCAATCGTGTTTGCTTCACATTTGCATAATTACCTCCCTATGGTCCTATCCTTTGGCGTTTTGATTATCGCTTTTTCCACGGAAATACAGAATTAGCTCCAGTTTGGTGCACTGCGTCGGCTCTGGGTTTACACTGTGTTTGCATTTTATGTAAGTGATTTACAAGTGTAACTATCTGAGATCGTGAGGACTAACAGTGTCGAGACTAGCAACAACACTTATTATGGTTAAATGCACTTATGTTAGTCAATCTTATAGCAGTTAACACAAGAGACATGGCGGAGAAGTTTTGAACAAACTAACCCAAATTTATGCACCTGGAACTAAATCCGACTGTACATTTGTGAACAGGTTTGTGTTTTAATCCTCTTTTTTCTCTATTCCCTACTTTTTTGGTCTGTCACCCTTGTCCGTCTTATTATCCTGTTCACAACGTACGATCTGTTCCTCAACCGACCTACCACTCACTGGTGCCTTAATGCTTCTGCTATGTCACACAATTCACTATCTGTGCACGCGCAATAGCCACGTGTCCCAGCGACCAAGTAAATGGTGCATTATTTGTTTTCCAGTGAACGACTAATTGTTTGTTCGTTAGCATTAGTTCTCCAGGCTTGTCCAAGATTTCCACTGTTTACGTGATCCATTGCCATCATATGCGTGTTGGCGTCATGGAGAGTGCAGATAATGCTGGTGTCAACTGACCTGGTGTGGAATTTGCGAAAGCGATTCAAATTAAAAACCGACTGTCCTACATCAACCATCTCAAGATTGAAGTAAATGCGACTCAACCCTCTGAATTATAACCTTCATGATGACTACCGTGGTCAATTTTGTAATACTTCTTACTTTGAATCATTAATATTGTTCGGCTAGACTATAAGCAGGAGTAAGGAAATGGGTGCTGTAGCGGCCTCTGCAGCTGCCATATACAAATCCCTTCCGTCTGTCGCAACGAAGCAAAAAGTCTTTCACCGTCGAGCTTGATGGCAAGCGTGAGCATGTTTCAACTGGTCGGGCCAAACCTGCATTCTTCAAGGAAGATGACCCCAGTGCCGTACCCACACCTGAAGCTTCGTCGTCCCGTCTCGAACACACACCAAACAAGACGGACATCAGCCCTGAACCTTCCCCTCCATTGCTTGACCGACATGGTGGACACGTCTAAATGCCTGCAAGGTTTGCTGAATACGTTAGTGTTTTCTACACTCAACAGGTTCTTTTGTGACAACTGTGCCGTTACTGTAAATGATGTCTTCTGTTTCTTCGCATACACTAGTACATTTCTTCGAGTTCTTTTCAAACGCAAGGTTAGCTAAATTGGTGCAAAGCATTAGTCAGCCAATGGAAAGGTACCAGGTCTCCAGTAGCATATTGATGGCGAACGGTCCGTCAACACGGAGAGCTTGTTTTTCTTCACCTGGTACAGGCATTTCACCGTACATTCGGTTTTAGATTACGTAAACTGGGCGCAATGGAGGGGCAGTTCCGCAAGGCCATCGTTCAGCGCTGGGTAAACCTATCTTTATTTTTTTCTCACTGGTGAGTGTTTTGGGGTTGGGCAACCCTCTACGATAGATACGCACCGAAGACGAACTAACTTAAATGACCTAAATAACGGATCTAACCAGCGCATCGTCAGCCGACGACCACTCACCTAGCTGAATGTCCCTCCTGTTATTCTCCCGTGCTTCCTACCGGTGAGACGTTTGCCTATCAACGGACGTTACACTGTGGGAACCCTAATGTTGCATGCCCAGTGTGTAACAAAGGTCCCCACTTACCTTAGTTGCCTTCTGGGGGAAGCTCTGTAGCGAATTCTTAGAATGATCAAATTTTCGTTGGTATTCTGTTGTAAAATTTGACACTTCCTGTAGTAGCACGTTTTGGTTAGCCTACTTGTATGTTCTGTATCTGTTAATTGGAAATTTCTCACTTTTCCGTTTCGCGCGCTACATGCAGGACGTCTGTTGGCCGTACAACTGCTTTTCTCTCGGTCGTGACAATATACGTAATACCGCGCCATTTGTAGTCTTTTGAATTATTGCTATCGGGCAACTCATCGTGAAACTTTGTGGGAGAGTCATCCAAAGTGCCGGGAAAAACTGGTGCGGATGTAACGACATATTGCCTCTATTCCGTGTTTGGTTTTATCGCCACATTCCTGGCTCTAATTTATCATTAGTGAAAAACACAGGGCGCTCTGTGTGTGCTCAAATGGACAGTGAACACAAAGCAGGAATGCCGAAGGCTCCGAAACTCACACCCTGGCGGAGCTGTGAGCGGAAGCTCGCACGAACAGTCACAAAGGCAGCCAGAAAAAGTAGAAGTTAATGATGTTTAAGTATCAAGTAAAAAAACTAAATCGGGCTCAAATGAGGGAACGAGGCAATTAGAAACTAAATACAGAAAGCGACGCGCTTGATAGTTGCAAAAAGTAGAAACTGAGGCTGGTTGAGCTGCTTCCATAGAGTTGATAGTTTCAAGTAGTGGAATCAACGGTAATCGACCAGTAAGGTGAATATGGGCGAATTGGAGCATTAACTGCGCCGTCTTCAGAACCTCTCGAATTCTCAACTCAACGTAATCTGCCCGATCAGTGTCTTGCGGTCGTTGAGGGCATCTTTGAGGTTACCTTTATCTGCGTAATATCCTGTAAAATTCTGGTTTGGGTATCTTAATTGTGCAGTGAAAAGTCTCAGCGAATTTTTGCCCGGTCTAGCAAGTGTGGAATCTTTTGGACTGTGGCAATTTTTCCACTTAATGAATATGAAGAAGGACTTGTGCAACTGACAGTTGTACGGTCACACTTTCGTCCATGATCATGGTCTTTGTTTCCACTGGTCCCGTGTACATAAGAAATTACCGAGAAAGGAAGCAATGGCTACTGGTGTTTCATTTGAAAGCCAACCGAACCACACCAGTAAACCTGTAGTAACCAGCGATCGTGTGGCTTCTCTAAGGATCCTGGATGCAACCGTGTTTTATCGCTTGTCCGTTCTGACCACATGATCCTGTGTACGCCTTCTGAAGCAGACCTGATATGAACTCAGTGCTACTTTCTTCAGCCGTGTAATTAGTTGCACGCAACAAAGGCTTCCTTCTTCTTTAATGGCTCATCTATAATTTCGTTCTTTTAGGTCGAGTATTGTTCAACGCACTCGAAATTTTTGACGCAGAATTCGAATTAATTCGAATTTTTGAGCCACAGATCTGTGGCACAAAAATTCCTTTCCACTTCGCAGCAGGTTGAAGTGTTGTCTATTGCTCAATCAAAACGAAAAAATTGTTAGGTCAAATCAAAATTTCAAATTCAGGACTTGATTAAGGCCTGCGTCTGTTGACGTCGATCGAGTCTACACGCGCCCACCATGTGTTAACACATTTCTTGTAGGCGTGTGTAGCCACCTTGGTGCTCTTGCTAAGTTTTTTTGGATCTGTCTACACTGAGCTGTTTGGTGACTGTGTTATGAGCTGACAATCGGTGTCCGTATCTCTGTAGATGGGTGGCGTAGGATGATTGCACATGGTCCTTACTGGTTCTCAGAACAGGGTTACATCACAAAATTCATAGTACGGTTTTTCTGAGCGCCCAATGCGTTTATCCAAGGATCTTGAGTATTGTTAGAGACGGTTCGAAGTGAACCACCTCACTGATTTCTGTCTGTAACGTTTCGTAAAGTTTCCTCTAAAAACATCAAATGTGGGCGGGCTTATTACGGAAGTATTTCTCGGTTTCATGAGAGTTACGAACTCTTAAGAATGTACCAGGGTATAACCTGTAGTTTGAGCAGAATGAAAGAAGCATCAGATTGTCGGAGGTCGTACACACTCATTTAATACCCGTTACAGTGTACCTGACGTTGTATGTCGTATATATTTTACTGCGCCCTGACCATGTAACTGTAGCCATGGTCTAGATGGGTAGTCTCCAACGGCATCCAGAATATTATGGATTCCATCGAATATTCGACGGAATCCAACCGGTAACATCTAATCAAACACGAACGTTTTAAGTACATTCAAAACTAATTATATTTTATTTTTTACGCGAACAATGGTACTTTTCAGCTTTATAGTGTCGAAATAAGTGTCGAAACGAGACGGCGCGATAACACACACATTAACTAAAGAAGCGCGAATAATGGCTGTGATCCAGCGATCCAGCGATTAAAACACGGTATCAAGGCATGGCCCCATAGTTCTCGGATCCGGTCGGCTTCCGTCGTTCAGTGTCAGCGGGCGTCTGGTGATTTGAAAAGAATAACTGAAAACAGTGTGTAGCACAGTAAATATCATGAACAGAATAAGATTATTTGCATGATAAAATTTTAGTTATATGGGAATGAAGAATAGCCTCAAACCGATCTTTGGAAGCACTGCCAACGAATTCACAAGATTACTAACCCTCTAAAAAAAGATCTCCTGCCTAAGAAATATCCGAGGACGAAGTGTGATAAGCTACCCTTGGTGTCCTCACAGGTCGTTGTAGTTCACAAAAAACTGTTCTACGGGACCTACTCTGCAGAAGCGTAGTAGAGTTAAGTCGCCAGGGGGTCGCTGGAATTCAAGTAAAGAGAGGTAAAGATTCCGTAGTCGAGACTCGTGCACGACGTTTCGCGGACCAGTGACTCGCTTGTTAGTTGCGCGCTGGAGACACTCAACAGCTAATGTCTTTCTTCAGACCGGCATACACATCCTGATGAGCATACTCCAGGAGCGGCCTTATATAAATCACATGAAGCGTCTGAATCACTTGCTCACCTATTCAAGAGAAAATGTACCTGATCATCTTAAGGGCGACACTTCCTTTTGCCGTCATCCAATGGATATACGCGAAGGATCAACCAGACGATCTTTCTTCAGGTCGATTTTCAGGATATCTGCTGCGCCGGATACACTGTGACCCATGGAGAAATTGCCAGGATCTTCATAGAATGACATGAGAGTACCTTTGTCATTTAATAGGAGACTCCAATCGTCCGACTAGAGCTTAATTGTGCCAAGCTTAATCTGTAGTGCACTAGGATCAGTAGCATTCCATATGTTTATGTAGTCGGCGTATAAGAGAGCGTTGCTGGGACTATTGTCCAGAAGTTCGCTGACGTAAGTCAAAAATAGCAGAAGAACTGGCGTTGACCTGTCGGAAACTCTCGCGTAAGTGAAAGAGGGGGGTGGAATGTCTGATCCGGTTTTTAATCCAAAAGTTCTTTCATCAAGAAAAAAAAAGCAGTCTAACGAAGGGCTTCCTCTTTAATAACCTAGTCTTCCAGTTTGCTTTTCAGGAACCCGTGTGGACACGGTCAAAAGCCTTGGCGAAGCCATAGAATACAGCTTCTGAGATGAGGCCATTTTCTTATATCCCCGTCAGACTATCCATGAAAGCAGGCATGTTTGTTGTGCATGACTGGTTAGGAAGTCATGCTAGATAGAAAGAGAAAATGGTTCAATGAGAAGTGGTTGAGGACGTCACGCTCTGATGGTCCTTCCATTTTCTCACACGGAATGCTAGTAAGACTGACTGGCTAATAGCTAGCCAGATAGCGCCGGCCGCCTGCTTTAAACATGGGTACCACCGTCGCCTCTTTCCGTGTGCTAGGAAGGTTGCCATTCTGAGGTGTCTGTTTAGGCAGCTTTGAAGGGGTTCCGTCAGACTAGCGGCTACTTCCTTGAGAATTCCGGGGTAGTCTTGTCAGAACCTGTTACACTGTATGAATCAACCTTGAATTGAGTGTCTTTACCATCTGGCGCAGAAAACTCACTGGTAACGAACGGTTACCGAAAGTTCTGAAGCGGTGGAATTGGATGACAGCTCGGTGGTGTGACGTTGTGGAAGGCCGAGTGATACTCCGTAAGTAGCGTGGCCACAACCAGGAAGTCAGATTAAGCCTCCGCGTCGGGCAGTCGCGAAGGAAGAGCTGAAGATTCAGTCCTTCTCACCCGTCCCATATGCTTGCCTCAGAAAATTTTGCTCCCACGGGCTCTGAAGAGATTCATTCCTTGTACCAGTTTGGTGTACTCACGGATTTCCCGTTTACACCTGTTTCGAACAATGTGGAAAGTCCTAAGGTCCGCTGAGTTACCCGTAACCCTATGCATCACAAATAGATGGGGACGGTCATCGAGGAGACGACATCTTCTGCGCGGAAGGTGGCCGAAAAGGGAGAGTGCACAGTTTGCGCGGTACAACGAGGTCGTCTGCTTTCTGAACTGCGCCTTGAACCGCACAGCAGTTTTGGTCCACGGAGTTAAAGTCAAGAAGGTTTAAACGTAGGTGGCTTCTCAGACCGTTAATACCAGCCTGCCTAAAAATTCGAAATGTGGGACCTTTTACTGGTTACTGTAACCAGTAACAGATAAGATCATAGGTTGGCATAAAGTAATCACTGTCTATGTGGCGGCTTGATGATCACTGCGTCTACCAGGTGGCTCCCATTGGTGTTGGCTATTTCGAGCAGAGAGGGAATCTGACCAAAACGACCCACACTGGGGCGTTGACATACCGTGTCCTTGCTTTCCCTCGTCGATATGAAAGTCGGTATGAAAGTCGAGAGTCCACTTTCACAGTCCTAGTGAGAATCTGAGGACGAGTTTATCTTAGGTGCATTAAAGTCACCCATAACAAGCAGGTGAGCGAAACGTTGTATTCCCAGGAAGTTGTCTGGGTTTACGAAAAGCGTTTCATCGTCGGAGGCTTCGGTTGAAGAGGGAAGATGAATAACCCTCACTGGGATAGGGTCTTGGCCACACGCTACTAGTCGGAGCCATAGAGCGTCACATTTATCATAGGAGTAAAATCCACCAACATCCGTGGTTGTCGGGAGAAGCTGCTAAAAAATCGCGGTGCCCCTCACTCTCCATCGGGCGGAGTCAGGTTGGTGGGCTCAGCACCTGGAGACGCTCGGTTCACTGTCACTATTGCCACCTGTAAGCCAGGTCTCCGTGGACGGTAACATATGAGGTTGGGTGTCATGAAGTAGCATGAAGTAAACAGACAGATTTCGTCTGCCTGCACCTAAAAGCAACTTCCTCGTTGTATTTTGCGAGAAAAGGGGAAGGAAAGTGCGAGGGTGGGCCTGTGAATAGGGCATTGAAGTAAGGAGGATGGTGGCGCTGAACTTGACCTGTTGTTCCGAGTTGGTCTGAGGGCACTCTTTTGAGGCTGCGGGCGCGACAGTACCGCATGTGCGTACGTCAACAACCCTTCAGGGCGCCCGGCCGACGTTCGTGGTGCCGCAACCTGCGACCTCTGTGTCCCTTCTGAATTCCGATATTCGGGAGGATATTTTGAAGTTTTAACCACGAAAAACGACTTTTTCGGCTGCGAGGTGCAAAGTTTGAGAGGGGGCAACGTTCACGGTGTTATGGGGCCAATATTAGAAATATCTATTGCAGCATGCCGAAGAAGTGCTTTCTAAGTCACAGGAGACGGCCCCGACAGGCTATTTTCGTTCTGGGCCCTTGAGAGAAAGTTGTGTGCGGGGCTGTTTGGTGGTTTTTGGGACAGATAACTTGGAAAACGATTGTTATGTTGTTTCGTTGCCCTCAACACTCGTGTCTGTGCTTGAGGCGTTGTTCGCTGGAGTGGCTACAGAAACAGCGTCTCCGTTTTCTACCACAAGCACTGTAGTCTGATTGGGTAATTCAGGAGAAGAAATTACGACCTTACTTTCCGGATGTAGCTCACGGTCTGCCACGATTCGTGACCTACTGTTGGTCCACTACCCGCGTCTTCCCTTCTCCTACCGAGAGCTATCGGGAAACGTGCGTTTCAGCTGGGGTTTGGCGGACCTCAAAGCCACTGTTTTTCTCACCACTGTCTCGGGGCTGCGCATGGCTGGCATGGTTACCAAAAGCTAGGTGACTTTTTGGTTGTCTTGGGGTCCAGCCTACTCGGGAGTATCAGGATTGTAATGTCCGAGGAGAATGAAGGTGCTAGGACGGATTTGGTTGGCTTGGTTAGAGAAGAGGTTGTGGGAAAGAGACCACATGGTACAACTCTCCTTACTTTAAGGGCCTTGCTGTCTCCTGCATGTGTGCAGTCGACAGGGCAATTGCCTTCTTGGTAACTGCATCACCAGGGAGGGCGAACACCATGTACTTATTTAGAAACTTTAATTCCAACTTAATTTTGGACAGAGTCCGCTGGAACACCCCCATCCTACTCCCCATGGGTGATGTACAAAGGAGTACAGAGTCCAGAAGAGCCCCGCATTTGCGGTCGCAATTTTTCTGCGCCGCTCCACTTTTCTTGGTGTCTGAGTGAGCAATCAGCAGCAAAGCAGGGCCTTGACGCTCATTTACCTTCAGTTCATGGAAATAATATTGAGAGAGGAAGAGGCGAGCTGATGGTATTTGTGTTTGTTGAGGCCAGTGCATTCGAAATGAAACCACTTCTGGCAACTATAGCAGTGCATGCCGTTTTGCACGGACATTTTTCACCGATACTGGCGGCATACGCTGAATGTCTCGGCCAGTGACTGCTGAGCCCTAACGCTGCTACATCCAACATGGGTCATTGTCGGTAGGAGCGGGCGATATACATTCTAAAACGGCTAGTTTCAAGTAATTCGGAGAAGAAAGAAAGACGTGACAAATTGGAAAATATCCGATAGTATGTAAAACAAATAACTGAATACTTACTGAATTAGTGTGTTATTCCATAACGAGTTACAGTGATCGTATACAACTTCCGATGCAAAGGACACTAAAAAATCAAAAATGTGGATAGACGATGACTAAGAAAATGTGAGCCAAATTTTGCGTTACCCGCGAATTTCTTCTCCTCAAGGACATATGGTTTTTAATGGTCTACTGCGATAATAGGACATTCCCCATAGTTTCCCTGTCTCAACAGTTGCATTAACTCCAAGCTCTTCTCTGTGGTGTTAGGTGTACGTTTCTTCTCAGTTGGGCGAAGAATCTGGTTTCGTACTCTGCAGCGCTAAGCATTCTACGCATTTGCATAACAAGGGAGAGTCCGTGCCTTCCGGTGCCATGATTTCAAACTTTTGAGCATTCCCTGTTCCTCTGGAGTAAAAGTTCTGGCTCTGGCACAAACAAAACGGCATTTTGTTTCCCCCAGTGGAAGGATGCTCATCAAATGCTACGATGCCAGAACAAGAGTCAGAGGTTATAAGAAATGTTTTCCAGTTGTAGTATCTCAACGGAGTGGCGAACATGCGTCAGTCGAAGAATTTAATTTGGCGGCACTCTATGATGATAGACCTTCCTACAGCCACTAGGTGGGGTGTGAGTTTACTGCGTTGTGATCGCGTCCTGGAGATTGTACGAAGACGGACACAATAGCAGAGGAAATGTGCGCCGTCAAAACAAGACCTAAATTATGGTCTATTCTAGTAGATACTGAAATGGGTTGACACCATCTGTTTATTTGGACACACGTGAGAAACTCGGTCCAATTTGCAGAAGCCGCAAAAAGATGTCCAAGAGATATTGAGCATGTTGAAATCTCCGCCACTCATGTCGTACTGCGAAGGTATGGTTGATACGTAATTCACTCCAATGATAAGGTTAGTTATTTCGTCACGAGTGGTGCTAGGTTGCATGTAAGTGCATTCCAGGTGTATTTTAGAGTATCCAGTTGACACGAACAACCACACGGAGTCGTCAGATATATCAAAACAAGGTTCATAGACATGGCTGCCAAATATTCTTCCATTGGGTGAGCTAAACATTCTCCACCACGTCCTGCACCACGACTTTTACGGAACATGGCATAATCTATAACATTTAGTTGTGTCTGAAGTCTCAGGGACACACCAGACCGCAGTGACTAAAATAATGTAAGGATTATAGGAGAAAGTGGAAGATCTGGAGAGGTGCATCCTATTGACTGGTGAGCGTACATTCAAAGGCAATAAACTCAGTGAATTTTTCTTTCTCGATGTAGCCTTTCCACCCTTAATGATGTCTAATTCCAGAGGGTCTTTGTGACTCAAATACTGTGGTGACGTCGCTTGGTCTGATGCTCTCATAATGGGCTTGTTGGTGATTGATTAGTTGTTGTCTGCGTCCGAGTTCGTGTTGGAAAATGTTAGGAAAGTGTCAACAGAGTATGTTGGGGTAGTGCAACTATGAGGGATGGACTCGGTAGAGGGGATTTGAACAGCATGTTGCCCGTTGAAAAGCGCAAGGTTGAAGTGAATTGGTCATACACAAGCGCACGTTGCCAGCAAAGAGATCGTGAGGTGCGCCTAGGTCAATATTCATCTAATGAGCTAAGTTCATATTGAAAGGGGTGTTGCATGTAGAGCAAGCAGTTCTGGTGATACTAGTGGGACTATGATTGAACCTGATATTGAGAGGTGTATCATGTGAACAGGTGGTATGATTAGACAAAGACCTAAAATTAGGAGTTTGTAATCAATGCGTTTTTTTCATTCGCAGAGTATCGATTTGGGTTTTTCCGCTTGTTTTCCCCCATTTTGCCGGGGAAGCACACTCACAGGATAGTGAGTTGGGAGGGACTCTCTATCACTGGTGCCTCATCGACGTTCCATCGGGGATTGTTTGAGGTTGATGCATCGGCGTGTCCTTGGCTGGTATACGGGCGACTTCTTACCTTATTTGACTCAATCACCGAGTGAACCGGTTGGAATCTGAAAGATGTATCTAGATCAATGTATGTACGGTTATTGGCGTGCCCCCATTTGTTACTTGGGTCTTTGACCAAGGTTGCCTCAACGTTCGCTGTGCTTCCGGAGCTGTTAAGATACACTGTCAGACCAATGAAACCGGCGAGTTTGTTCTCATCTATTGTGACGTTAGCATTTTCGAGAGGAACATTGATACACTCAGGTGTGATGAAACAAATGAAGCTACCCGATCCTTGGGACCCAGTTCACCATCTCCGGATATCGTCGTGCTTTGTTTGTGTGCTTCCAAGACCACGGGATTAGAGACGGAAGTATTTCCAGCTAGGCGACTGGGACGTTCCATTTTACTGGACGTTCTATCCTCCACAATTCTTATCGATTTGAGGAGAGTTATGGACTTGTTAAGGTTCTAGCATTGATTGGGCGGTCTCGAAACCGTTTTGCGCTAGAATTTGAACGGAATCGGAGAGCAGATCTTTTGTGTCTTCTTGTGAAGGCGCGTATCATGGTAAACATATGCTAGTAACCATCGAAAGTAGCTTTCCGATTATCTCCAAGTGCAGCTCATTTGACACATTAAGTACGATGCCGTTGTTTGATCAACACGATCCTTTCGTAATTCCTGTTGCCACAGTGCTGGTGAGAAAACCATGTGTTCTTAGTGTCATCCATCTTGGGATTTTCCAGCACCCTGGGGATTTAAGGTAATGAGACAAGATTTTCCTCTAGGGATTTAAGTGCAGCACAGATTGGCTTTAGTAGGGCAGCCTCTGTTTCCAGCTAAGATATCTCAACGAATAAATCCATCAATCGTTTTCTACGGGAATAGAACAATTCTTAGTTTGAGAGAAGCTGGTAGGAGCCACCCGTTTAGCATCGCCCTCTCTAACGGCAGTTTCTTCGCAAGAGCCCTCAGGCCAATCATTATCGACTTTAGAGCATGAACAAATGGTTTTGACACCAGCCGATCTGGTCCGACGGCTGATTTTCGCCGCCATAATTGGTAAACACAAGAATGTAGTTGTAGACAGGCGTGGACGTAGACGACTTATAAACAGATCGTGTAGGAATAAGTGTCACAATTAAAAATTGTATGAGAAATGTGAAAGTCACCGTCCATGCAGCTATTACTTGGTATTTTCGAATCGCGCAGGCCGAATTTGTCCAATTCACATTTAGTGATCGCTGGTTGTTTTTGCACAGGCGTTCATGTGAAAAGACGAATGAGAATGGTTGAGAGTAACCCCAAAGACAAAATGAGGTTTTGTTCGAAACGGACTGTTTATTTGGCCGAACGTAATTGTTAATGCACCTGGACAAGGCGCAGGATTTGTGGGTGGCGATAAACGCGTCCCTCCATCCAGTAATTCCACTCATTAGTTTCCGTATATATTGACAGGGTAGCGTTTTGCCTTTCAAAGGGGTACCTGAGCATCATTCACATTGTGCCAATAAAGTACGCTTTGGCGGCTCGTAGTGTCGTACACCGGGGAGGGCTTATTTCCAAAGATGCTAAACTAGAGGCTAGCGTTCAAGTTTCTCTAAGATACATCTAAGTCGAATAAAGTGGTGTGTCTTTGACTGGCAGATAAGCAGGATGCTATCTCATATGGTCCACTTTTCACGTGGATTGAGTGAAATCCTGATGTATATTTTCGTTCTAGGCGACCACAATTCTTCATATGCCTCGGCCCGCTGGTTACTTTTGAGGTTGTTCCGCTGTAAGGCAAGCTACCGTAACTGCCTTGAAACACTGTTACACTAATGCTGCCAGTGATTTGGTTCTGCGCTTTTATAACATGTGTATTATCGGAAGGCTTACAGGCGCACTGGAGTATGACGTGGCGCAATGAATTTTGAGGATGTCTGGAACACGGTTTAACATCTTGATTAATGAGCATAGGCCGTTTAGACACGTTTTACACCGAGCGCCCGTTTAATTTGTGGACACACACAATGCAGCTGAGTCGCAGGTGAAATGGACAACCAGCAACCAAAAGAATGAGTTTGAGTTACTGTCGTATATGCGTCAAGGCAGCCTGTTTACCTCACACTCGTGCCAAGGCTCCAAGAGTGTTCTGATTGGTTGCGACTTCAGCGACCAACGGCTCACTCGTCCATGCACTTTAAAATGACTCGATTGCTTGTAAATGCGACAATACACAATGCGCTTCTACTGAGTGACTTGTTCTCACTAGCGTTGTTATTGTCCGTAGGGTAGGTAGTGGATGGGAATCGGATTCAGATACAACAGTGGCGTCGCGAGCAAGATGACTTGCCTTGGCCTGAAGCTGTGTTCGATCTGCAATACTTCTATTCCGATTTGTACCGTTCTACTAGCTTGCGAAAGATACTGGCAATTCATTCATTTGTTGATGGCCATTCCGGGCTGCTCCGTTCATTTCAAACGGACCAATCCGCAACTTCCGGAATCAAATTGGCGTGATGCTGTCATGCCGCCAACCGAAACTGATTGGATGCGTTGTACAACTACTACAACCACTACTACATCAACTACTGCACACACTACAACAACAACAACTACAACAACAACAACAACAACAACAACAACAAAAACTACTACTACTACTACTACAACTACTACACCCACTACTACTACTACTACTACTACTACTACTACTACTACTATATCGTTTATTTTGAAGAGCAATTTACACAACTTCTTGCAAAGAAAGAACAACCGGCGACACCAATATGGAATAAGAGAAATGGCAAGGGGAGTAAGCGGAAACAAGCTCACAGTCAAATGTTACGCGATGCGTAGTCGGCAACATTGTACATATAATGGGTCCTCGCATAAGAATGACAAGCGTTAATAGTTCAGGCATCAAAGAAAAACAGGGTAGGGGTGTGTGTCAAACAGTGTGCAGAAAATTGGAGGCACAGTATAGGAGAACTAAAAAAAAAAATTCGGTAAAGGTGAAGTGTTAAAAACAGTCAAACCCACAAAATCACAGGCTCTTCAGGGCACAAAGGTGCTATCACAGTCAAGGCTCACGCATCGGGACAGAATGTCCTTCATAGAGAGACGACTGTCAGGGAGGTGGCAACAGTCAACGCCAGGTTCCCCGCATATAGGTGTCGTAAGTTTTCAGGGAACCAAGAACAGTTAGTAGACATAGATCTGTGACTGCATAAGAAGGCAATCCGAGTCGAAGAATAGCGCTACATGAAGCAGGGAACATGATTCCGCGAAAGGAAATAATCACAGGTGAATGAGAGACAGAGTTCACCTCACAGCTCATGGTATGGAGCGTGGACAAAATGGCAGCTTTATGGGAGTCAGTACCGTATTTCGCAGTCTTGTCGGTCCAGGCAAGTTGGCAACGGTAGTCGTCCACTATACTGACATCAAGCACCACAGCAGCGCCGCCACGAACCGCGATCACATCGGGTTTGATAAACGAGCTCGCCGTTGGTACTCGCAGCTCCTCGAAGACTGTATAGTCCAAGTTACGCAGTCGTCTCGCCAGGTCTTTAGCCACGCGGTTATGTCGAGCACAACGCGCATCGTGAGTGATCCAGCATGATTGCAGAATATGAGCGAGGCTTTCTGGTTGACCACAGTTGCCACGGCAGAGAACTGACTGGCCGCTTCGGTCACCTCGTGAGTTTCGGACCTTGGTCCGCAGCAGACTACACCTGAGCTGGATAGCACGAATAAAGATCCTGGGGAAGATGCGATCTGGATTGAACAGCCAACGATTGGAGAGTGGAGAGCGTGATACTTCCCGAAGACCACAGCCATCAAGCGAGTGATAAAGCTTATTGGACCATGCAGAGTGGGCTTCCTCCTTGCTCGTCACCACTACACCCTGGACGCGTACCGGGACATTTACTTCCCTCAGGATAGGGCCAAACGAATGGTCTTTGACCACATTCCGCAGAACTGGACATTGACTAGAGAGCAGTCTCTCCAGTCGGGATTTGCGCGAGATGGGGATAGTGGTGGATAAACTCGGGATGCCCAGACCCCCCAAACGAATTGGGGTGTGGATGTAGCTGATGGGCGTGTCCTTGGGAAGGCGCAGCCATTGCCGAACAAACTGGCGGACGGTACAGTCCATTGCTTTGAGCGTGTTCCGGTGCACTCGACTCAGTATCAACGAGTGATTCATCTTGGGGATCAAATGTTGTCTCAGCAGATCTAAACGTTGATGCGGCTTCAATGGCGCTCTGGTCGTTTCGTCCAGCATCGTGCGAAGCTGCAGACGGTGATTAGTGAATGCTTTACCTTTCCAGGTGAACGGGATACCTAGGTAGGTCACCGTGTCAATGGCGCTTAGTGAGCGGATAGTATCCGGACCGAACTGAATAGACTCGTTGGAGATGGCGGTCACATTGTGTTTGTGATCACCGCGAATGACCATCAGTTTCGTTTTGCGCGTGTTGATCTGCAGCCCGGATAATTCCAGAGCACTAGCGGCGGCTGCAAGCTTCTCGGAGAGTCGCGTGGGGTTTTCAGCAAGGAGGATCAGATCGTCGGCATAGGCAAAACCGCTGACCAGTGTGTCGTGGAACTGGTAGCCAAGCTCCGGTCGAGAAAGGGCCAGCACCTCATCCATCGCCATGATAAACAAAAGCGGGGACAGTGGGTCACCCTGGCGAACGCCACGCTGGGACCGAAGGACGGTGCTGCCAAGCGTGACGGAAGCATTCCGATAAGAGTCCGCGATGTAATGAGTCAGAGGTGGAGGGGCGCCGAAAGCTTGGGCCGATCTGATAATACAGTCCTGCGAGATGGAGTCAAATGCTTTGGACACGTCGATAAAGGCCGCACACAGACTTGAAGAGGTTGCACATGAGTTCCGAAGCAGCGCATGGAGCAGTGAGGTCGCCTCGAGGCAACCGTCACGATGCAGGAAGGCAAACTGAAGAGCGGGCAGATGCAAGCGCGCGTTCCAACGATCAGCCAATATCTTGTGAAAACAACGAATCAACGTCGAAGATACGGCGATTGGTCTGAGCTCGGTTGGAGATGAAGGATTATTAACTTTCGGAACAAGCGTGATGCGAGAGCGGCACAGATGGATCGGACAACCTTGGGTCAGCAAGAAAAGGTTGAAGTATCCGGCCAGGGCATCAGCTTTCATGCGCTTCAAATGTTTGGGCAAAAGCTTGTCCAAACCCGGAGCGGTGTTCTCCATTTGCTTCAAAGTGCGTGATACCTCATCTCCGGTGATCGGGTCGACCAATGACCAGTCCGGCGGCAGAATCGTGCGGGACGGTCGCTCATCAGGGTGCGGATGAGCCGATAGTACTTCGGACCAGTATTCGTTGGAACTATCCGGAAGGCCACGGTTCATTTTGTAGGCAGTTCTCCAATTGCCAGAAAAAACTGCAAAAGCAGCATCTTTCCTGCGCTGGTGGTACAGCGTTTGAATCGCTGCATAGTTAGCTCTCCGTATTTGTTTGCTGGTCACCAGGGCTCCGACGTTAATGCGAGCACGTCGTCGGGTAGTCAGTCGCCAGGTGTACGGAAACGCTTGAGCGGCATGCATGTTCAACAGCGACTTAGCTTGTACCATCGTGAAAATACCTGCCTGAAGACCGCGGGCGATAGCTAGTAGTCCGTCGGTTTGTAAAGAAGCCTCGCTATTAGACTCCAGTTGGGTAATCACTGTTTGGATCAAACAGGCAAACCACTCGGGGTTTTCAGCAGCTTGGGACTCAGTACCAGATGTCACGTTGGTCTGCGAGACGGTGGCTGGATTGGCAATGGGGACAGGATTCCTCTGCCAACTCAGTGTATACAGACGCGTCCGGATGCTCTCCACAGTACGACCTGGGAAAAGTGACAGGAGCCGATTATGGAGTTCGCGTCGAGTAGGGCACGACGGGGCCAGCTCATCGGCATACTTGAGAAGGGAAGCCGATTCTTGCTGAGACCAATTTGTTCCGGCGGATTTCATGTGGTTGAGATTCTCACGGTTGCGTTCGACTGGATGGGCATGCCTCCTGTGTTGACTGAGACCGATTTTGGTGGGAAAGGTGCGATCACAGTCGGCGCAGTCAAAGACTGTGGCATGCTGGGCGTCTACATCTTGCACTCGATCATTCCTGCGTCGATGCATACGAGTATGCGCCGACAAGCCAGCGTTCGACTTGCAAATTCGGCCACATTCTGAACAGGCGTACTCCGCTCGCCTATCCTGTGTACTGGTAGAAGCCTGCACGGAGGTGCTGGCGGTAAGTTCAATGTTTTGATCGATAGTAACCAGTACTTTGAAACCAGGTAGAGTGGTTGGCCCTATCTGGAGTTGCTGAACGCTTAGCCAGTCAAGGTTTGCACCCAGACTGCCCAGTCGGCACCACGAGGAGGTGGTTCAGCGCGCCGACTACTACTACTGCTACTACTACTACTACTACTACTACTACTACTGCTGCTGCTGCTGAGGCTCATGCGCTTATGCAGTATACGGTTCAAACGGTCAAAGGAGATGTGTTATTCCACTGTCCTTCGGATCAATTTGTACAGGAGGCTGGAAGTGATTACCTAATTTACATTACTGCATCAATGAACACTCCTGTGAGTCGGCAATTTACATTTTGTCCTACGCAGACCACAGGTCTGACCGCCATTCGAGCTAAGGCGGAGGTGGTGTTGTTTATGCGTCAAGGCCGCCTGTTTGCCTCACACTCGTGCCAAGGCTCCAAGAGTGTTCTGATTGGTTGCGACTTCAGCGACCAACGGCTCACTCGTCCATGCACTTTAAAATGACTCGATTGCTTGTAAATGCGACAATACACAATGCGCTTCTACTGAGTGACTTGTTTTCACCAGGTTTGTTATTGTCTGTGGGCAGGTAGTAGATGAGGATCAGATAGAGATACAACAGTTACTTAGCCGGGGCATCAGCTTTCTTGCCTTACACAGGTTCCACTAACAGCCTAACTTGACAATTAGTAATGCAGCACGATCATTGCAGCACGATACTTCCATCTCAGCGACTGGGTCTACCAACAGCCAATCCATAGCCATCCCGTCCGTTAACTTCGTTGCGGTCGTTTCAGTAAACCCGCATTTGCCCTGGACGTCTTCAACATTTGGAGTTTTAGGAGAGTTAAAACTGTGACACGAGAACTCAAGTTTTATTTGGTGAACCAAATGTTGCGCAGTCTGCCATGAATTTAGGCAAGCCCAACCCCAAGGTCAGGTAGCTCGCTGAATAAATCCGCTAAAACGTTGTTCAGAATTACCAGGCAGGGTTTTGTTTGAAGGGCATTGTTGGGAGCCACGAGATTGTTTCCGCAGCCACTGATAGTAGATTTTTTGAAGAGTCAGCGAAAACTCTAGGCCTAAAACCGTCTACTTTGAAGATATCGTTATAATCTGCTCATCACGAGCCAGGCGCTTTAACACCCGCCGATCTCCTATGACAACTAGTCTTGGTTGCGGCATTCCGTGAACACATGTTTTAGACGAACGAAACCGCATCAAAACTATTAGCACACAACTTCGCAGACGCATGTTAATTTGTATCGAGAACGGATGAGATATTCACGGTTCCAGTTTCGTCAGTGTTTATTGTATATACGCAGGTTGTGTACGACCTGCAACATGGTGGAAAAACCCCGCGAGAACGCTAACTTGTACAAAAACACGCCTGTAATATTGGGCTGCCGGTTCCGGCGCACGAAGATAACGGTTCATGCGCTAGTACCTGTGCATGAGCATTGATGTGTATGGATAAGTATAGTTAGCTTGCGCTCTCCTAGGTAGCGGTGTGCATATGACCTGTTGCGACTGCTAGTAACAGTTTCCTGCGGCGTAGTTTAGGTTATATCACTGGTGGTGGAGTCATACGGGAGAACTGGGCAAAGAGCCTTCAGTGCTTCTTCAGTGGCAGAGGGTACATATGCCTGTACATGTCCAATCGCGTGAACATTTTATGGAGGCATCAGGTTATTACCGTTCTTGGAAACATTTACTCCTCGGGGATAAATAGAGTTCTAACGCATATGTGCCCTCTGTTTCCTTTTCCACCACAGAACATGGAAATGCGTTCTAGTGGCGAAGAGCTCTATGAAAAACTCGGTAAGCTCCAGCGTTCTCTGGGCTACCTACTCCACCACATTTAACGGGACTGGTTGCCTCATATCGTCAGTCCTGAGGTAAAACTCTGCACGGATCAGAAGCCATTTCTGTCCTCACTACTTCGCCCAACAGAATCAAATTTCTCCACGCACATCCGTAGGTCTGGGGAATCACCTCAAGGAAATCTTGTCTGCCTTCAGGGTTTTGTCATTTTATTCCATCCACAATTCTCGTGGCTGTGGGTGCAGCATTCCTTACCTTTGGTAATTCTCTCTTGGTACCGCTGGCCCGTATTCCAAGACTGATCTGACACATGAGGCAAGGAGTGTAATTAAGTTTCTGAGCCCAAGTCCGCTGATTAACCTCCTAGTTGTCCATAGGTATACCATGTGCATTTGCGCGCTTCCCGTTTTCCAGTGTTGAGAGTTTTGAATGATGCTGAGAAGGCAATGCCTGCCTCAACAAGCGCCCGTCCAAGTGTTTGACATCCACCCCATTTCTACTCCCAATACACATGTGTTCGCAATTTTAGGGGCTGGGCTCAACCCACATTCACGGCCTAATCGCGGGTTTGGAGAAAGTCTCCTGATCACCTCAAGATTTTGCCGGCGATAAGAATCGTCTCAAGCTTGTTTAAAACCTTCCAGTATTGAATCATCTTTTTATCCAGAGCTTTGTTGTAGTCCAAAGTGTGATGTGTAGTGACACACTACCACCGAGACATCGCACATCCGAGGGAATTCAATTCCGTTGTCAAAGCAGGCTGGACAATGAAACTAGCGGAGCTGTTAGTTCCCCATTCACAGTCTTTTGGACAGGAATGGCCTGTGGGAGCTGAAATTACTCGATTCCCTCGCGATCTCCGTTTTACATTGGGCACAATGAATTTCGAGATTTCTGAAGCGCACGGAGGAATCGTGCATAACTCCACGGAATACCCTGCGGCATGGGGAACCGCTAAAACCTTTTGTCTCTGTCCTGCTACCGTTCTGCTACCACAACTTTCCTGACGAGTGTGGGTATGCCCTTCACTGCTCTGTTCTGCCTGTGCAATTAACCATATAACTTTTGTGGACTGCCATTAACTGCGCTTATAGCTGATCCTCGTGAGTCAGCCCTCATGGGTCCAATCCTGCTTCAGTGAATGCCTACACCTATATTGCATCCTCATCCGTATTCAGTTTCATAATTTCTGGCTTCCGACCAAACGTCAGCAACCGTCAGCAAATAAACCGAGAAAAACGCTCGGGTGTTGTACCAGCCACCTCGTTGCACATGCTCCCCTATTAGCCTTCACTGAGTGCCACTGTCCGGATCCTTTTCATCCGTCCCATCATCAGATTTTGCTTTTCCTGATTTCCCAGTCAACTCTGTCCACCAGAAATATCAATATATATGCAACTCTAGGTTTGCGCTCTTCATTTCAGTGAGCCGCGAAAACTGCGTGGTCGCTACTCTCCAGCGATCGAGTGTGTTGCGAGTTGTTATTGTCCGGCTGTATTTGAATGAATTCTAAAGTTATCCTGGGTACTTAGCGGGCAGGACACCTCCAAGGGCTTCTGACGCGCGGCTGCAAACAAAGGTCTAACATAGCTTTCAGATGTCTTACTTGTACACATCAATAGACTGCGCATAACGAGGCAGTAAACGCGAACGGTCCAACTTTGGAGCACATCCAGAGGTGGGGATAAATTGCGACCCGACTTCCGCGTGGGCAACACTTGCCTTCCATTAATACCCGAAAGAAAGTTGCATCTCAGCCAAACAGCTCGCGAGTAGCCTAACTTCTCGACGGTTTCCAACAATCGACGAAGTCCTGCGCTGCAGTCTGCTCAATCGCTCGGCGAATTTCGGAATTTCCGTCTTTCCTCGCTAAAGCCGAATAATTTTAATGTTTTCGGAGCTAGTTATGCCACTTGAGGGCGGAACACCCTGAAGATGCCTTCGAACGCATTCGCCGGGGTAACCTTGAAGTTTATGAAAAACTGACCCACACAAAATCCGGTAAAAGGTAAATTAATGCATCGTCAAATTTCTTGGACTGAATCCGTGAAGCAAGTGAGCTATATTTTTTCCTGCTGCGTATGCCAAAATATTTCTCATGAAAACTCTACTCTCTGAGCAACAAGGTACCCGGGTCAAATATTGAGAATTCCGGGTACTACTGAGTCGGTTGCTGACGATTTCAGTTCACATCGAGTCACGCGTAATCCATTGTTCCAATAAATGCCTTTCTGAATATCTATCAACAAAAAGGGCCATTTATCTTCGAAACAGCTAATGAGAAAACGCTCGTAAAAACTACTTTCATGCGATACTAATTGAATCTGTTTGCAAAAAATGTAAATCACTCACCACGGATAAGAAAGCTCTTCAGAAATTGAACGAAGATTGCGCCTGCACAACAAAATCGACAGCCGGGCACCACTCAGAGTTTGGGGACGGTAAAACAGGATCGAGATTACACAAACAATTGGTCATTGTTTGAGCAGTTGGGTAAAACGGCTGCTAATGTATCTAGAAATGATAGGAACCATAAATTGCTCGAGGTACAGCAGAAAAGGGATGCCTCGCTCTGGCGTTTAGAAAATTGAGGGACCCAGACTATACAAGAGAAATGGAAGCGGTAGTAGTAGCCGTTTTAGGGATAAAGATTATTCTTGCAGTTTATCCGAGGAAGATAATAGAATGTGGAGCCGCCTCTCAATGCTAATCAGACGAAGTTCAGCGACCTAAAAATAACTCAACAGACCTCACTAATACCTGACGTATATGTCCGTCATCACCCGAAAGTACCTCGGTGATTACACCTTGCTTCAAAAAACCACCGGAGGTCTTGCACATACTCCTACTCAGTTGCTCTGATTAACCGCTACCTTCGAGCCGTAAGCCATGGCAAGGTAATCTGTTAGCAACTGGGTCACTAGCTAACGAACGTCTTAATTCCATGTGTACACTTCCATCCAATTTCTCCCCTAACCAGTCATACATCGTCAGTTTTCGAGTCTGGCTATATATGATACACCTAGTATTATCTTTCACCGTACGGCTATACCCGTTACGTTAATGAAGAAATCCATGCCTTACATGCGTTTTCGGACAATTTTCTGCTAGATGCGAAAAACCGTCTGCAAATACGCATGCGGCTCCATTCTGCGGTTGCAAATACTGTCAGTTACCCGTTCAAATTCCCAATGTGATGAGCGGCACAACAGGTCACTCACCAGCACCAGCGGATCGTAGGTTTCTTTCAACACATTCTTTGGCCGGCCGCATCCTTCGAAGTTTTCTCTATACAACGTGAGAAAAATAAAGTAACTACCGTTCACTAGTCCTGGGGTTCAAGCTATAATCAACGCACGAACCGTTAGTTGAAATAATTTTGCATGACGATTCTAAGCGTGACCTAGTGAGCATGGCATTGTGGTCGGCAAACCCAAT
The DNA here is from genome assembly GCA_008508345.1 of Paragonimus westermani. Classification (NCBI taxonomy): domain Eukaryota; kingdom Metazoa; phylum Platyhelminthes; class Trematoda; order Plagiorchiida; family Troglotrematidae; genus Paragonimus; species Paragonimus westermani. The sequence goes on from QNGE01000384.1 coordinate 206,746, forward strand.
AAACTATATCTAACCGAAAATTGTGCCGAATAAAGCGGGTGCGGTCTTTCTCGTTTGCTTTATGAGTGACTCACAATACACGGGAAATCGCTCCACACACTATGTTGACCTCATCTCACTGAGGCTTGTAATTATATCGTATTTTTACCAAGTAATATCAGTCACTTTGTTCATTCCAAGGAAACCTTACAATATGCAGAAAATTCCACCTCTCCTTGCTTTCCAACTCATCGCTTCCTGGGTACGCCCTGGGGTTAACACGTATAGATCTACGAGGGAGACTTGTGGCTGCAGAGTAAGATTACACTGCACCTTACGCACATTCCGCAAGACCGACCAACATGTTATTATATCCTTTCTCCATGCTACTTATCTCGGCAAACTGCGCACAAAATGCAGTTGTGTTTGGACACTGCTGTCCATGAAATATTCCTCTCGGAACTTCTGTAATGCCGAGCTCTGCGCCGTGTCATTTCGAAAACCATAACGTGTTAAATTATTTTCAACTTCCTACCAGGTTTGGAAAAGGCTCACAAATTAAACTTGCGATGAAAGTACGCAAACTTCTCTGGTAATGTTAATGCGGTCAGTTATGTTATACGCTGACAAGTTTTCTGAATGGCTGCGCCCATTACACTTCCTATCACACCTAACCTTAAGCACAGCTTCTTCTTGGGCGGGGTCTGCAGAGCACGGAACTCTCTACCAGAGCATGTCGTGAGTGTTACGACAGTGGCTGCGCTCAGTATTCCCCGGTATCGATACTGCAGTTGTTGATCCGTGCCCTAACATGTCTTGTTGCGTACAGTCACGTGTGTATGTTTGTCTGTCAAGTAGCCCGATCCTAGACGTACATCCTAGTAGCACGACCGTTTCCTGAGTGTTCTCTTAGCGTTCTCCGAGTGGTCCCTGACCGTTTCCAGCTACACAGTTTGAGAAAGATATCGTTGGCTTCTTTCGTTGGTCTCAATCTCGCCTTCTAAATTCACCGTTGAATGGTTCCCTTGACGTTTTCTCAACATGGACTCCTCGGAATCCACATAGTGAAGAAACCACTTTGAGCAGCAGAGTAGGTATATGAAAACGGAGAAGTGTAAGAAGTTTTCGTAAATTTTGTCATTCAGCACTCCTTTCAACGCAATTGGACCGATGTACAACAAGGATTGCCGGAATTCCGTAACTTCCCAACGGTCGCAGTCCGCCGTTGATCGACATTTCCCAGGGGACTCTCAATCTCATCAACTTACTGTTCAACTGATTCATCTGCGATGATCCCAGACGGATTTTTCTCTCAGTTGGGCTTGTTCTCCATAAGTTTACTAAGCGTTTCATCATTCCCAGACATACCATGTGCATGTAATCTAGCGGGAAACAGGTTGTCATGTCCACATGTGATTTTTCAAAAGAGGACTCACCAACATGTTATTCTTCTTGGCGTCGGGTCCTGAAGTCGCTATCTGTTCGTGAGCGATACTTGCTAGGTGGGAACAAGACCTTCCGGTTAACGTCCACCCCCGGTGTTTTACACTTTTCGCAACGGTGGTAACCAGTGTGGTTTGTTACCCGTCGAAAGAAGCTCTGGCGGGTGCATCACCAACTGCACAATTCAAAACGCCCTGCACATGACGGTTATATGTTGATAGCAACAAAACATCCCTCAATACAATCGACAAGTCTTCTATCACGCTATCCAGATATTCTGCAACATTGAGAAGACTACAGAACAATCCCACGACGAACCCTGGTGTTAAAGGGGATGTGAACCTTCCAGGGATGGGCCACAGTTGTGAACGTGGATTGGTGAAATGGGTTACACCATCAATGTGCAGCCGAAGTCGGAGAACATCCACATCTTCCGTCCATTGCTCACGTACGGCGTCGCTTATGCATTCAGTCAAACCAAAGTGGACGTACTCGTCACCCTCGGTGAATGTACATGCACACTCCCGTGATGTTCTTAACGGGGTACGTGACTCCAACGGCAACTGAGGCAACACTTCCCTCACGTGATTTAACATAATGCCGACTATTTTTAAATACAGGCGGGCCTCCACAGAAATCGCGCAGACAACTTCTGTGGGTGTCCTCTTCCTGTCGTTCGGACCTACGACGTTGTCTAAAATGATGACGGCGGTAGTGCTGAATGATATTGTCACACACCTGTATCCAGAGCCCTCGATATATTTCATGTCACCACTGCTTGAGTGATCGTCGAAATAGAAGGCTGGAGAACGTAATCAACGGCCCCTGGTTCTGTTCCTTCCACGACCGAGGAAATGGGTGCAAGTGGACTTCCGACTAGATTTTTAAGTTCACACCACAATCATCGCTTACTCTGACAGTGTTGCAGAACTTGAGGAATCATTTGCATCTCCTCTGCAACAATAGCCGTGAGTGTCGTACAGTTCCCTCCAGAAAGCTCCTGACGCGCTAGTTTAGCCAAACGGTAAACGTTTGCACGCGAACAACCCCTCGGACGTTTTGACTCCCTAGTGCTCATTTTCCACGTAGCAAGGTAAGCGAAATGGCTGAAATTAGTCCGTTGGCGCCGTCACAATTAATTCCAAGTGGTTCGATAAAACAAAATTCACATGAGTGGTGTAGGTCTTCCGGTACGTTTTTGAGTAGCGAAAATGGCATGTATTATTTTTACTCGCCTTTATGCCTGCTGAGTGATACGCATAAATTATACCCAACAAAGTTCGGTGAGTTTTTCAGAAGGAACACTCAAGGATAACTCAGGGAACGGCTGCTTCAGTGTGCTACTAGGGAATATTCGTCCACATATAGAGGTCAGCTTGTCAATCAGGCTATCGTCTGTTTGTTCTGGGAGATTTTAATGCTCCAAAAGTCAACTGGTGATTGGGATCTGTTAGTGGTAGATGGCTTGATCACAAGCTGTTCGACCTAACCAACAGATTCACACCAACACAGTATGTGAGAGTAGCCACGAGGTTCCGACCCCGTCAGGTGGCCTCAGTGCTAAACCTGATCCTAACTCTGCACAGCACGGACGTCACGAACGTACTACCTGCAGCACCACTGGGAAAGGGTGTTCACTTAACGATTCATTTCTCGTTTCAGTATTCCCTGTTAGTGAAGCAGGCACACAACGTGCAACAGTTTCACCGAATATACAACAAGAAACTAATATTGGAAGCTGCTAAGATGGCCTGGAACTCAACGACTTCTGTAGAGGACGCCGACAGTCTGTGGTCGACCTACGTCGATAACATCCGAGTTCTTACAGGTAAGAACGTCCCCCAGAAACAGGTCGGGAGCCGTGGGTTCGTCCTAAGGTCAAGAGTGCTTTCCAACGTAAGCACATGGCTTGGAAGACACATGCAACCTAAGGGGTTTAAAAGCTTCATGGTTTACGAAAAGGTTCGAAATGAAGCAATCAAGTTAACAAGGAGTGCTCGACTAGTCTATGAGCCCAACTTAGCACGAGATATTGAACAGAACCCCAAGAGGTTCATGATTATGCTCAGTCCAGGTCTTCTCTAAGAAAGGAAATTGGAACCACACTCTCCGATAACAGGGAGATCATATCGATCGACAAGGGCATAGCGGACGCGTTTGTGGCACAGTTTCAGAGCGTTTATCGCTCAGACAACAATGCACCAGAGCCCCGGCCTAATGCCGTGAGCATGCTCATGACGGATCAGATCATTACGTCCCACGAAGTTGAGCAAGCGATGTCCAAGCTAAACAACACAAAGTCCGCAAGACCTGACCACATCCATTCGGCAGTCCTAAAACCTCTGGCCAAATTGTTGGCGTCACCATTTGCCCGACTATTCACTCCCGCGTTAGAGGCAGGGATAGCGGTGAGAGACTGGAAAGAAGCCATTGCAATTCTCATCTTCAAAGGTGACAACCGATCAGAAGTTGGAAATTACCGACCAGTTAGCCTGGCTAGTGTTGTTAGCGAAATTTTCGAACGAACGTTACAAGAGAGAATCTGTAAGTTTCTCTATGAGCAGAAATTCTTCAGAGCTCCTCAACATGGCTTCCTTAGGGGAGATCTTGTTTCACCAATTTACGAACTGTTTTAGACACTGTCACGGAGAAACTGGATAAAGGAGAAGTGGTCGAGGTGTGCTATCTGAACTTTCAGAAAGCCTTCGAGTCTTCCACCCACAGGCTTCTATGCTGGAATCTCCGAGAAGCTGGAATCTCCGCTGGAATCTGCGGATGGATACAGTCATTTCTAGTCGGAAGGTCGTGTGGAGTAAGAGCAAGAGGGGTAATATTGGACAAAGGTTCTCCGTTAAGTGGAGTTCCTCAGGAATGAATCCTCGCCCCTCTGCTTTTCCTGGTATACATAAACGACCTGACCAACTACTTGGTCTGACCATGTTATCTGTATGCGGAGGATATAAAGCTGTTCGGGAGTTCATCGGACTCGACAGCTGTCTAAGAGGACATTCTAAAAATTTACGAATGGACATTAAAGTGGGATCTATCACTGAACGTTCTCAAAAGTCATATCCTCACCGAAGCTCTCCAGTCAACGCTTAGGTATTTAAGGGATGCATATGGACAGAGAGTAGAACTAACAACTAAGCAGCAAACAAGAGACTCTGGTATCCATGTCACCAGTACGTTTACTCCATCTGCTCAGTGCACCGCATTCGCGACACAAGCGCGGCGGGCGTCATATCGATTGAAATCAGCGATCGCTATCCCTTGTCCAGAGGTGTTCATTCCACTGTACTCGGCTGAAGTTCGTCCCCACTTGGAATATTGTGTCCAAGCTTGGGCACCATATCTCAAAAAGGACATAGCCGCCCGTATGATATGGGGTATGAAGAGTCTAAGCTACCAAGACCAACTAACTTCGTTTAACTTACTTTCGCTCGAACGCAGGCCGGTAAGAGGAGACCTCATTGAAATGTACAAAACTACCCACCACACTGGAACAAGGCCCATGGCAGGTTTGTTCGAGATGTGACAAGACAGAGACTTAAGGAGTCATAGGTTCACAGTTAAGAAAACGAGATCACGATCGGCTGTCAGGCACAACTTTTTCACTAACCGGATAGTCAACTCGCGGAACAAGTTGCCTGCAAAGGCCGTTAGGGCAGCGAGCGTAGATATATTCAAAAGAGGACCAGATAAATGTTGGGACAACACAACAACAATGTTGACACAACGCTCCTGAGAAAGGCCACCCGAGGTGGTTGAAACGTAGAGTATTACCACTTGCTCGTAACGTTATGCTATTCCCAATCTGTTTATCAAACTTTTTCCTGCTTTGTACTGATCGAAATATTTGTTTCTGCTGTTTAGAGCAGCCAGGTTTTGATACTCCTATTCTTCTGTCCCTAACCTTAGACCACCACCAAACACATCAACAGAAAACGCAGTGTGTTCAGTCTCCGGATCACACCAGTCAAGCAACAGGACGTCAACAGGCGCAAGCCTTCACCAAATAATAGATTTCAAATTTGAAAATTGATATTTGAGGTGAATAACAGTAATAGGCAAGCATTCACCTTCTATTTCAGCCCTCTGGGGCAATCAAGAAAAGTTGCGACCAGTAAGTATCGTTTCTGTACAGAGACTCAATGTGTGGAGAAACGGAACCGTCAAAGGCTTTCGTTTCATTGGACCCAATGAACCACTGTAATGACAGGGCAGTACCACACCTAATTAACCAATAGAATTTTAGTATTCTGTTCCTGTCTCACCTTGCGGTATCACTTCACAGATGGGCCGATCCCGCAGCCGCTCAGACTCCAGCCCTCATCGATCTCGTCATCGACGTCGTAGGAGTCGTTCGCGAGAAAGACCTAAGGATAAAGATCGACAAAGGGATAAGGATGTCGAGTATACTCGGGAAAGAAAAAAACCAAGAGGTCATGAGAAATCCTACCGTGACTCCCGCAGACATGATCGTCGGAGAAGGTACGGTCAGCTGTTAATATAAGGATAATGGTTGTATATATATAGAAGTTCAACTGGTTCCAGTTATGATACTGATGCCGAGAAAAGAACCAGAAGAACACGAATGAAGGAAATTGACCGTAAGATCGAAGAGGCTCGGAAGAGAGAGGAAGCTGAAAAGCGTTTGCTGGAACAAAAAGAAAGGTAATCTACGTTTTTTTGGACCGTGGTGTTAAAAATATTTTGTCGCTCTTCATCTGAGCTCATTTCCCGTATAGTTCGGCAGAAAAGTTGTTTGCGATTGTAATTCCTGACGTAGGCTAAGGTGATGTTGGCTACAGTTACATGGTCGGGGCACATGGACGTAGTAAAATATATAAGGCATACAACGTCAGGTACACTGTAACGGGTATTATCTGATGCTTCTTTCATACTGCAAACACTACGGGCTATACCCTCGTACATTCTTATAAGTTCGTAACTTTTATGAAACTGGGAAATGCTTCTGTAATAAGCCTGACCACATTTGATGTTTTTAGAGGACACCTTACGAAATGTTACAGACAGCAATCAGTGACGTAGTTCACTTCGAACCGTCTCGAACAATACACAAGATCCTTGGGCGCTCATACAAACCGTACTATGGATTTTGTGATGTAACCCTGTGTCCTAAGAGCCATTCAGGACCACGTGCAATAATCCTACGCCGGCTAAGGTCACATATGTACCATATAGTACACAGTGGAGTTCTTTGCGGTTGCAAGCAAATGACTAATTTCATCTTTACCATCACTCCAAAGACCTATAAAAGGCTATTCAGTAAGGCGAAATGTGATCGGGGTTACCGAAAAAAGAACTTCATAGTTTGTGAAAAAAATTCACAGGACTGAACCGTATCATTACACAGTGGGCTGCAGTGCATAGTTAGGGAAACATAAACGAATTATCATATTCTACTCCGTACACATTTTCTGTTCGCGATCGTATGATTGACCTTATGCACACCATGTACTTTACTACGTCCATATGCCCGGACCATCACCATGGCCAGCGTCGTAGTCCCTTGATTACCGTTGGTTTGTGCATTGTTTTATAGGTATTCCTTTTATGAAAGCATAGTGTATGAACTTCCACATTTCCCCCGTCACATCAGTACTTCCTGCAAGCATCAGGCTACGACTGTTCCTGCTGTCACAGGTTCTCTAAGTTTGTATCAACTTTCGTCTTACATGTCTTACGATTCTTCGTCCACCGTCGACTATGGAAGCACATTCAACCGTTGGCTATCTTGCAAGAGAGGTTATATACTGCAAGCATTTCCGTAGCAGGTTTTACTTTTACAGAGTCAGGGATGTCTACGCCTCGTTTCGTCGTTTCTGGAGAGTACTCCACTCACATCTCCGGACCCATTTCTCAAGCGTTCTGGGTGGCAGCAGAAAATCCGCGCACACCTGTAGTTCTGGGAGAGCATCGTGAATACCCTACTCATCATTATTCTTCCCTTTCCATCCAACGACAGTTCTCGTCTTCTGAACTCTCTCCGGCTTGATGTTGATGTCTCTCTATAGATGCAGTCGAATTGTGGTTCTAACGGGCATCATACTCATGAACCATAGTGGATTTCGGTAACAGAGTATACTCCAGCAGGAGCACATGATAAACTGTCAGTTCTTGTAGTGGCCATGAAAAGAGGAAAGCCGCTAGGTGGATCCGGGGAACTGGTCGGGATTGTGTACTGTTTTGATCCGGCGGGCTATGCTGACTAGGACTCCGGCCCTTCCAGGTGCAACCTTGTCAGACAGGCCAAAGGGGAGCAGTCAGACGAAAAGCAGTTACATTCAGGATTGTCTGTCGCACTGCTGACCGCGTAGGAGTGCTTAGGTCTATATATTTCGAGCACTGCATTCCAACACAGGAAGAAGCACTGTGTTACTTGGAGACCTCCGTGTGCCTCTCAACCGTGGACACAGTTGGATCATATAGCAGTTAGTTACAGGTGGCGCCACTCTGTTAAAGACTGTCGTGCCTTTTGGAGCAACCACCTGGACTCGGACCATGCCGTTGTGCGTGCTCGTTTCGTTTTGTCATTTGCCCAGTGGACTTACGCTCGTAAATGCAAGGTGTTTAACTGGCATT
>QNGE01000384.1:215844-267028 GCA_008508345.1 Paragonimus westermani
CCCCCTTCCTGTTCAATTTTGTCATGGACGACATTCTGGAGGGTGCGCTTCGTGAATCCAGTGGGCTTGGTGTTGAGCTTCTTCCTGGCGCTAGATTGATCGATCTGGAGTACGCGGACGACATTGTCTTACTTAGCCCCTCTTCCGAAGACGCTATCCGAGATGGCGGTGTGTCGCAGTCAATGGCGTACCTGTAGCCATACCATTTCTAGTTCTTCCATTTAGTCTTCTTCAATCTTTTTTGTCCTTCGTAGTACTCTTTTCTTTTAGGATATTCCACGTCACTGTTGAGGTGAGCGGCTGCCCGAGCCACAGTACCTTTTGGTCAGGCTCGTGGCTGTTTTGATGATGATGATGTAGACGTGGGGGTTGCGAAAGTTAGGGTAGTGAATAAGAGCCGCTGACAGAGTACAGTTGTTCGTTTAGTACAACTTATGGCTTCGCACTAATCTCGAGCCTCTTATGGTAAGCGTACTGAAAGTATGTACCCATCCAAAATAAACAAGACGACATTTCGTCGTTTGTTTCATGGTTCTTATCCACCGCATTCCGCTTGTCCATCACTTCCGGTTATTGTAACCGCTACATTACCTGCACCTTTATGATGATAGGCTGAATACTACTTCAGTACCAGGAAACGAATACAGTTGTCTAACTAATGGACAAAAACGGAGAACCGAACAGTGTAGGACGAGACGTATATGTACAATGGAACAAAACAGATTTTTGTTCAGCCCTATCCTATTCACGGTCCTGGAATTTCTTTTCGTTTTGCTGGGGTTCTTGTCACGTTTCCTTCCGAGACTGTTTTTTCATAACGGATGAATTTGGCCACGTCAACAAACTTAACAACTTTTCCACCAATGCCTGATTTACAGCCATGTCATCTGGCCTTCCTGTCGACGACAGCGTCTTACGGGCCTCATCCTGAAGGCCAAGTGGAGCCAACGGAGGCCAGACTTGATACCTCGTTTTTTACACCCTTACTCCAGCTAGTGGATTGCCCGCCGCGTTCTGTTTGTTCACATTCAAGGGGTGCAAACAAAGCATAATGTGGTTAGCGTTGGACAGGCGTGCGTAAAGCGTGTCCGAATCATTTCAACCGGGGAGTTGCAGATACGGCCTCCCGCACAGTGGGTGTATATCGTAAGATCCTATTAGGTAGACAATTTACTGCCTCTTGGACTGTTTGTGCAACATCACCAAGCAAGGCACTTCCTCAGAGAAGTCTCCCGTTACTGTTAGCAAAATCAGGGCATTGCCTAGGTTTCAGGTGAAAAAATGCTGACCACCCCTGGTGCACTCCGCTGGAGGCAACGGTGAGTGGATGCAGCTCGCCGTTCATCCCAACCCTACTCGTGGTTTGGCTGTATAATACTCACTTCTCAGGTGCTTCGTTTCCTAACGGGAAATTCTGGACAACAGCTCTACCAACAGAATTAGACTCCCTTGGGTTAAAGGAGGGTAAATTGGTTAATAGACGTGGTGGCGTTGGAAGGATCGACGAAGGACGTGTGTTTAACCGATTTAGCCGCAGCGTACGTGAAATCCGGCCTTTTCCTCATGGCAGTAACTTTCTTCGAATAACCCACCTAACGGAACGGACACTAACAGTTTAGGTACACCTAAACACCGGCTGTTCCGTCGTGGGTTGGTGAACACATTGTGTGGACCTCTTTTATAGATAGGATTAATGTTTGATTCCTCTCAGGACGAGCGAACTTCCTGAACACTCCAAACTCTAACAGACAAAAACAAAATATCTAACAAGCGCATCTTTACCATCCTTATAAAGAGTCTAGGGGAGTCCGCGTAAGCTACTCGCCTCCTGACGCCCAAGCATTAGGATTTCATTTCAGATCTTTGTTGTTATATGAGGCCTGAAGACAATGATCGGAATGCTCAGCTAGGCCCAAAATTCGAAGTAGCTGAAGCAGTTGTACCGTTGGCACTTCTCCGCCTGGGTCGTGTGCTAGAGAATCGTTAGAATCGCAGATCACTTCACTAACACAGTACCACTTGGAACTAGCGACCCGGATTTGATCGAATATATATTAGGACTTATCGGACGGGGTGGCTAATTGTGTATTCGTTGCACGAGCTACTTATCTGGTTTCGCGATCCCCACGTTCGTTCTTCGACGACCTGTTACTCGTAGTACGACACTTCCAGGTGCCCGCTGGTCGCTTGCGTTAACCGACATGAAGTGCCTGGAAGATTATTGGTTCTCAGGTCGATGAGTCAGTCCGCGACGATAGTCGCTATCCGAATGGAACACTTTCTGCAGGTGCATCCAATGTCAGCGAAGTTCGTTTTAGTCTACCGGATGGCTCGATTTTGTCGGTTCGGCTAGGTCGAATAGCTTGGTTACGTTTTTCAGTTCAAGCTTGCACAATAAGACACCACTGATAAACATGTTTACTTCAGCACTAACCAATGCTTAATCAGGGTCAGCGCAAATCGACCGGTATGGGCGGCGATCTTGCATGGGGCTTCGCCGTCTCTAGATGATAGCGACGGGGTCAGTTTGCATCCACGCTTATAACGTCAGGTTGCACCACAGCGTTTTGGGTGACAAAATTTCGTGCCGGCGAGGAGAACGTGATGTGTGAGCATGAATTCTGGAATCTGTTTGCGTTGTTCAAATGAAACCGTCCAGACCAAAATGCCGTATGTCCAACTCGGGCATTCAGATTTCCGGTCAGAATAACATTCGGTGCCAATTGGGTGATGTCATAAAGACGCTCGTACTACTCATTTCTAAGTGCTTCCAAACTTCAATCTGCCTAGGCTTTCGTGGTTAAAATAACATTGCGTTTGTCTTCTCATAGCGTGTTCACTTCATACGTCACTTCGGGTCTCATTATGCAAAGTCGACTACCAGGCGAGTTCCAGTCCAACAGAAAGGCTTCAGCCTTGCTGCCCAGTTCAACACTGACCCGTTTAACGAACTACCGATGCCGGATGGTCTGTGGAGAGACGTGGGTGTAACTTCACGTTAGAAGCAGATTGAGGGCGTTACTCGGATTACTGGACTAGGGTCTTGGATACGTGTCTCTGAGAAGCAGCAACCATTAATGACGAGGGTTTTCAGGTTACTGACTAGGGTTCCTCACTGTCTTGCTTGTATGTTGAAAGTTGCCAGGTTAAAAGGCAAGATCGAGCAAAGACAGTAATGGTAATGACTGTATGGCATGGTGAGCTTTGCAAAGTGGTTATGTCAAGAGATGTTGGGCGTTGGTATTCGTCGGAGGCGTCACTAACACAACAGTCATACCAGCGTTCTTATCGACATTCGCAGTAGTATTGACACTACCAGCGGTCTTCACGGGAGAATGATATTGAAGCTTGTCAGTAGGGAAAGGGAGAGCTTTGTGGTTGGTGGCTAAATACTGTGCAACGAAAGATGATTCTTCATGGTTAAATTATGGACTTGTTAATATTCAGTTGCCTGAGTTGGCTGGAGGGGATTCACGCATAGTATTGTCAAGGGACTTGTATGGCATTGCGTGAATTGTGGATTGGACCGGCCGCACCCATTCATAAGGAGAACCCCCGCATGTCCACTCTTACAACATATCGGGCGTTGGGCATTTGGAAGCGCACCGTCTTAAGTGCACTTACTGGTTGCTTTTAAACGTTACCTTACTGTTAACTTCCACCACCTCTGGAGGGCCATCTTTCACTGGGAAAGCTCGAACAGTGTAACCGTGTCCCGGGAGGGATGACGGCTACGAGCTGTGCTTAGCTTCAGCTTGTGCCCATTCATATTGGTCACGTTAAGGTTTACGTCACAATCAACCGTCAATTTGAACGTTGATGTCGTCCGTCGTCTAGGGACCGACGGGAAGAAATTGATCAGTGTAGCGCTACTCTTAACCAGTTGCAGGCTTGATACTGGCTAAAATCAGCGCGAGTAGGCGCGTATAGTACTATATCAATTCTACCTTTGACAACTTTGTTCAAAAAGGTTGCTGTTTATCACTTACTGTCTAACAGTTCTATAAATGACATCCTGGGTTCAGTATTTTGAGAAGTGATTAACCCGTAGTAGTTGAATGTCTTAATGGTGACGAACTTCGTGAACTGAATTATGCTGGTAATATCACTATGACCTGTGAAAACTCAGAGAGCTCACAAGGCTTCAAACAGTGGCGGTGGTTCGTATGAAGTGTGCCTTCGTCAGGAGGCTGTAATTTCGGACATAACCTTAAGCCTGAACCCTGGACACAAGCAGACGTTTGCTTGCCGTGTTGCCAAACAAGGTAGTACAGCCTAAACAAATTATGATCACCAGGAATTGTGCTGAGACTTCCTCTTCTATAACCAGGGGATGCATTCAGTCTGGTAGACAGTGTACCTTTCCTGACGTTCCACTTATCAAACCCTTCTTCCTGCATTGGACTGGAAGGCATTGTCGACCTGTTCTTATTCTTCCATGTAGTCAGTTAGCCGTGTTATCCAGTAAACGTGGTGTCCAGTGTCGACCTACTAGTGAGCAAGGCCAAGAGGTTGTTAGAGGAATCCATTTTTCCGTCCAAAACCGCCGCATTCCTCGAGAAAACGATCATATCCAGTCGGAATAAGCGGAAATGTGGTGTACAGTCGAGAGGTAACCTTCGCCTTTTTTCACTTGTTAGGCTTTTGTTCCGCTCTACTCATTAGTGGCTTAGTGACCGTAACTACTCTTTTGATTTCCGTCATTCGATTCCCTGATTCGAGAGTATTCGTAGGTCGCTATGCACCCTATGAATATCTTGCAATTTTCTTCGTATCGCACACGTTGTTGGAACGGAACAAAATTGCTGTTTGCACCTATCTTTCGGTTTGTCCTGAGCGAAAGTCACGGAAAACGCCGCGTTATTTTCTGGACCAAGATTTTCGGTGTTAATTATCTCAGTGAGAAGAATCGGATTTCTATCAGTCGCATTATTACACTGTGGGCGAACCAGCGTATTGAGTCAAGGGCTTACAACAGAAGTCATCATCATCATAGCATCCATGAGCCTGACCAAAAGGTACTGTGGCGTATTGAGTCCGGGGCTGACGACAGGTCACTAAGCCACCAATGACCACGGGCCAAACAGGTAACAAATAGCTCAGCTTACCTCTCTATTGTTGACGACGTTCCTCCTCATTCTAATTGAATATTACATTTATTTTATTAACATTTTCCATGATGTTTTTGCAACACTTTGTTCTACTGGGATCGGTTTGTTATAAAACGCATGAGTAAATCTTCATCTAATGACTGAACTATTATTGCTCGATGCTGTTGCCAGAGGACTTGTCAACTTTTGACCGTTGTTGACTAGTTAGTGCTCAACATTTGACTGACGGTTTTTCTCCACATTCTTTTATTCCCATATGTGTTGCTTAATCCTGGTGTCACCGTTCGTCCGGAATAACGGACATACAGTAGTAGTGGTAATCGGTGACTACTCTGGGAGGATTATTGAGCTTATTTCTCTGTTTGTCTGTAGACATTTGTAGCGGAAAAAGAATTGAGCCAACAGTGTTACAACGCGAGCACAACAACTCACAGTAGCTGTCCGCAGTAGACTCCATCTCACTCAATCCGCCGTTTGTTGTGAGTAGGTTCTCCTTTTTATTATCAGAGATTACAGCGGATTCGCTTTCTCTAGCGTGCCAAATGAACGTCACCATGGTTAACTAACGACAACCACAACCGTGTAAAAGCTGAAGGCCAGATGCGCGAGGATGACTCATGTATTGATTCAAAACATAAACAAGTAGTTTGTATGTACAGTGAACGTAACATGTATGAAGGATAACGCGTAACAAAACAACGGAAAAGTAACAGACTCTACACCTTATACCTGCTCTATTGACTTTTTATATTACATCTATGAATGTTTTGAGTAGCTTAATTCATTACTTATCAGTTACTGTTAATCTGCTGATTTACATTTCCGTTCTTGAGGTAGGTTTTGTCTCATGCGATGTGAACGTGAAACCCAACACAAGGACGCGTAGTATCAAGTTAGACCAGTTTGATTGCTGAATAAAGTTGTGCATGCAGGTGACCAAAAAAGATGGTCGTGGTTTCGCCAGCAAAATCGGATGTCACCGTTGAGCCTGATAATCCCCGATGGGACAAGCAAGCCGGACAAAAATTAGTTTGGAATATGTGATAGTGCATAAGTGCAAAGTTTGTTCGAATCATTTTGACCAATACACAAGGACTAGTATATGTACCGTAGCGTGGAGTTACTCAATAATTTTCTCTCGTAGGATGCGAGACAAGCAATTGCATTGCTCTTCTTTGATTCTCACCTACTCCGGGTACACATCATTCGACATCATTCGACATTAAGCGGGTAACTCGAAATTTGGATCAAATTGCTCGCTGTCATTGTCTATTCATATTTTTGCTATCTTGGTGCCCAGTACATCAAAAGATTATGCACGATCATTGCTATTCTTTGTCGAATAGCATTACTCATCGAGTATTGTATTATTCGTGTTCGATATTATCCGTATGATTCTCTAGACTTGTGTTTCCTTTTGGTGCCCATTGCATCAAAAATCAGTTGTATACGATCATTGCTGTTCGTTGAAGAATAGCATAAATCACTGTATATTAGCTTATTTGTGTTTGATAGTATCCGTATTATTTTCCAGCCTCGTGTATCCTTTCCATTACCAATTGTCATATTTACTCATAGACTATAACACAATGACACGCACAAGATCCAGCGGCATCGGTGGCTCGGAGGTATCGAGTGTTTGTGGTCGTTTCGGCTGCTGCATGACTGTTCAGAACGGTGTGCAATGCCAGACGTGCCTACACTGGTATCACTTTAAGTGTACTGGCCTCAGGGAGGACCAGTACGCCTTGCTCACTTCTTCAAAAAGATCATTTATCTGTATGAGCTGTCTCTTCCGAGATAGCTGTACCCCACTGAGGGCCACGTTAGATCCTCTACTCACCACTCCGAGCGAGCAGAAGTCAGACGCGTGCAAGTGTGGCTACAAGGCGTCTGAAGATGTAAGCGCACAGATAGCCACGGTAGAAGAAGCCCTGAATGATACTCAAAGAACTTTATCTGACATGAAGCAAGAACTGAGCTCGTTGAATGAGTACATTGCCCTTGCCCTTCCAGGCGCTGCAGCTGCTCGCAACGCAGTGGCTTTGTCCACTGCTCAAATTGAGGAAGTCGCGACGAGCTTGAAGGACAGAGCACTCCGGGAGAAGAGGCTTGTTTTGTGGGGACGATTTCCGATCACACACCCTCCAGGGGAACAAGCCGGAGTGGTGCTAAACTTTTCTTTCCCTCCAGAGCCTATAAAAATGGTTTCCGTCAGCTTACTTCGCTCCAAAGCTACCAAGAAGTCACTGGGACTCCTTGTTACGTTACCAACAAAGATTAGCACGGAGGAAGTGCTTGAAAAAGCGGTTGAACTACAGAAAAAGCACGTTAACCTCAGGGGAGCGGCAGAAGCGCTCTCAGCTTGCAAGAACAAGGTTATGCATCAAGGCTGACCCCAAACTCCAGGCTAGCGTTAAGGTCCTTATCCCTGCTGTCAAGAGGGGACCGGTGTCCTCAGACGAACCACTCCAAGCACACACTTTGGAGGCCACTGCCCCTGTCTCATTGGAGCGTCAAGCGCCTGTGGATATGCCGGGGGCCGGTAGAACAGATCCCATAGGTGTTAAGGACCATCTGTCTCCTAGACCCTCAATCATCTCACGAAAAAAACGTCCGTTAAAAAATATTTTATTCTTAAGCTTTACAGCCCAGTGAGTCTGCTGGGACCCCCCTGCATCAAAACTGGCCCAAACATGTCTCATTCTGGCGGCTGCCTTCCCGGCTGCATCGGGGCCATTTTGTCCTATACTCTCTTCTCATCTACAAATTTATCCAAATTTTTGAGGGTGCAAAACCGCAAATCACCCTCCAAAAGCTCTGAAAGCAAGAGCGGTCCGAGAGTCATCGACCTTGGATCAAGAGAAGCGGACGAAGCGTCCCACAGAGACGCTCACTCATGCCCAGGCTGTGATGAAACGGCTACCACCCACGAAGAGGGCTCACAGAACTACGCCGCCAGTTACGCAATCCCTCTCACTANACCCCGAGCCTCTGACTCAAAAGTCTGACCTGCGAGACAACAGGATATAGGGTTTTCTTGGGGGACCATACCCGGAGCCAATGACTCAAGAGTCTGACTCACTTGGTAATGAGGGGCTTGCCTAGCCCGAGGGCGCAGTGAATAAGACAGTAATGTCTGATTCTGAACACTGCTGCGCGCAGCGGATGTACTCGAAGCTACATCAGGCTTTTGAGAGACATTTGATGTTCTTCGACCGTATTGGATAATACGCCGGCGGTCACGGTCAACCGTTGAGCGATCGGAGTACTCTTTGTTTGAGGGCACTTTTTCTAACCCCATTCTTCCTGATACGGAAGACAGCAGTGCCGCAACTGTAAAAATAGTTCTGTTATATACCCATAGGATCATGCCTCACTACCTAAGCACTCCTACGCGGTCAGTAGTGTGACATACACTTTTCGTTTGACTGCTCCCCTTTGGCCTGTCTGATAAGGTTGCACCTGGAAGGACCGATGTCCTAGTCAGCATAGCCCGCCGGATCAAAACAGTACACAAGTCCGATGACCTCGCCAAGACAGCAGTATAGGTCGGGTCAACAGAGGTCTAGACCTCGTACATTGCTGATAGGCATCTTCACAGCTTTGCTCTTCAAAAATGCAAGGTAGTGGATCTAATTTGTTGGGGACCTGTAAGTGTACACACCCGTGGTAGTGTCATGTAATAGCTAGGTAATGATTTTTCTCATCAGAGTGGCCGCATAACTGTTGGTAAACGCTTACAAAGCCATCAGCAATCGTATTTTAGAGTTTGGCTCAGCTTTTGTCAGCCTGGCCCGTTATGCTAAAGGGTTTTTGCACTGTTCATCCGTACCATCTATTTTACTATGTGGTTGTAAGATCTAGGCTGTCGAGATGAAAGGATATCGTCTGTTGTCTTCCTTCAATGGCCGCCTTTTTTTCCCATTGTTCGTGTGTTGTTGGATCACTGTAGGCGACGAGACTGCCAGACGTGGGATTTTCGGGGATAGTTTTCCCGACACCTTTCGTGATCGGTTTTGTTAGCTTAGACGCTTGTTTTGTGTTCCATCCCATAGTTTAGCTCGTAGAGCCTCGCTTGTGGAGCCGGAGGTTGATTTCAAAAAACCGCTCTTGGCCAGGTTTGTCTCCATCTTCTCAACGCGTATTATCGATTGGGGTTCGGAAATACGAAACGTTTGAGGTTAGACGTTTTCGTCCATACTACAAAATCATAATTATGTGGGCATTTGTTATACTTTGAGACCGCTGACTCGCTTTCCTTCTTATTCGTTCTGCTTTGCATAGCATTATGCCTAATCCCTGTTACGTTGCTGTGTGTGTATACATGATACATGATTACCTGTCACAAGAGCTTGCATACGATTTCTGTCTGATGGGGCGCTATGCTCGCTGCAGCTTGAAGTTGTTTACCGAAACAAGTTCGTTTCGCTTATAGCATGTCATTTGACTGAGTAAAGTGGGAATGTCCGACCCCAATACAGAATTCCGTATGGGCTTCTATTATGGTCCCAAACGTGGTGTGAAGTTCCCCGCTCCCTTCACTGTTGTACCTGGCAGTTTACAAGCCGGAACGCTGACTTAGGGCCCATGACTAGCAGAGCAGCACATTGTAATCGATCCCGCCAAAAGCTTCAGTGAGATTTGCGAAGGTTGTGCCCATGGGAAGACGTTATTCTCCGTTATGGTTCAGGAGCCAGCTGACGCCTGAAAATTGCTTTTGCGTGAATACCTTACTGGGGCTCTGTGCTGTCGATTGGTCAAGTGTACCTTCTTAAAGTTGGTTTTATGATATTCACTGTGTTTACAGTGACCCTAGAGTCTCATTTTTAGTGCTGCTGTGTGGTGGATTCCTGTATTTGTTGTAAGTAGGCAAGGTGACATCGTGTTTCTGGGACGTGGGCAGGATCTATGTGGTATCCAGGTGCCGGTCTAACTCAGCAAACAGAGTAGCCAGCGCTACAGTCAATTTCCTGAGTGAAGTGGACGGTAGGTTGTCGAGGTTAGTGACGTGCCCGAACGTTACCCATGGGATTGGGACCTTACCTTATGCACTACGAAACAGCGTTATTTTAACTCATTGCCTGGGTCGTCACATATTGGGCACGGACCATCTCATGCGTTTCTAGGCTGTGAGCCGATAGCCCAGGCGGACTGATTAAAATCACTGTGGTTGGCCAATATTTCATGAAGGACGTAATGTGGCGATATTGTTTCCTCTAACACGACGGCTTCTTTTAATATGGGCTGATAAATTGAACGATCTTTCGCCGCCTTGTGCAACAGTTTCGAGCGGTTTAATAAGCTTAGTATGTGACTTCAAAACCGAGGGAAAGAAGACTCCCGCAACACTTTCTTCCCTGTACGTTGTTTGGTGTCGTACTTGTCCTTATTTCTTCTGTGGGAAAAGGCATGTCCTTAGCGAGTACCTCGTTGTGATATAGCTGCTTGCAATTTAGCCGCACTGCTATTGGAGGGAGGTGGGTATTAAAACCTCTTGGCAAATCAGCTTATGGAACTGGGTAGTCATAACATCACTGCTTACTCGGAAACTAATCGCTAACATCTAGGGTGTAGTAAACTTAATAGTGCCACTCACTTGAGAAGGTTCGATGTAGATGAGATTGGTCGTGTTTTTCCCCACATTCTACACTTCAATGCACGTCTCCAATCCGTCCGACCTCCAGTGTGAGATGGCAGAGCTTGACCGCTTGTGCTGTAGAGGTTAATCGGGCAGGGTTGGAATCTTTGGCGATCAGTCAGTCTCAACATAACCAGGCGCGTTAATCTCGCATCCCCTTAGTACAGGCCAAAGGTGGCCAGTGGATTTTAGCGATGGTCAACCCGAATGAAGCTGAATCTGTTTTTGCTGCAAGACGTAAAATTTTTGTCATGTCTCACTTTAGATTTGTCAGTGTTATTGTTCAGGTGGCTAGAAACGGACCAATCGTAAGAAGTACGACTGTCGTTATGTATATTTCAATATAATCGTCATCGACGTGGCCGTATTGCTGCCTATTACATGTGTTGTGCACAGTCGGACTGCGTAATTGTGCGGTCTGACATGACCTACCGCCTCCTGGTATTGGTAGTCATGGCTCGTACGTTCACGTTCATAGCGAACTTAAACGGTCCCCGTCGGGGTGGTTTAGAGCGCACAGTGGTTTAATAATCATTGTAAGCTCCCGTTTCAACCGTTTGCTTATTAGTGGAGATGATTTCGGTGTTCAGGAGGCGCTGTTCGCATGGGTCTCCAGATAGACGTTCAGCCCTCTTAGTGGCCCTTCTTTAGGTTCCCACTAGGTTAGAATCATCTTCATGGTCATCAGCAGCATCGGAGACAGCAATACACCAGTGATTCTCGCTGATGCTTAATTGTCATAAACCATGAAGAAAAATGCGAACCCTAGTCAAGAAGAGGAAAAAAGGGGGCCTTACTGCTAAAAATGGCTACGTTTATATTCGTACACTCAACATCGAGGTGCTTACACCGTGTAAGCGAACAGTCGCGCTATGGTTGAAAGTAAGTTATCATAAGCAAGACAGCCTTCATTGTTCGGCGCCACTAAGTGCACTCACTTCACAGGTGGCCCGGCCGAACAACGGCAACATTCATGCCATCTCATCTAACCTACCGAATTACCGACTCTAAGTCGCAAAGGACCCCATCCGGAAGTTGAACCCAACCGCCATTGGCCAACCAATTGGTGGATGACTTTATTTCTCTATGCCAAGTCGCCATACGTCCACCTCGTACTTTATGCCATTCGCCTGTAACATCGACAACGAGTGCTCGGTGTGACAGACGATTGGCTGGCGTCCTCAGTACATAGCCTAACTATCTCAGACTGTGAAAACGTAAAAATGGAACAAAGGGAATCACTTATCAGCCACTATCAAATACCTGTTTTCTGACCCGTTCCTTGTTTATCCCGGATGCAAACGATCGGATGCAGTCATCGATGGTTAAATATCTGAAGACGGTTCACTTCCTCCATCCTAAGCAACTGAGTATCGAAGCCAGAAGTTACTACAGACCTCACAGTCGCATTGTATACACGGCTCTTAAGCTTCAGAGGGATGCCTCCCTTTCGCCAGTGCTGTCGTTGATTAACGAATACCATCCTAGCCCTAGGGATACGCACTTCTGTTTCATTCCTCACATCTCCGCTGCTGATGTGGCTTCCGAATTACGCAAGCCGGTCAACAAACTTCATATCTTCATTATCCAACACTAAGCCTACGCAAACAGCAATCTTGCGGAAGCTCTTTGTACTTTGTGGCTGCGAAGCACATCTGGAAAGTAGTCAAACAGCAACACCTTATCGTCATAATCAAGTCAGTCTCCCGCTAGGCAAGGGGTCCACACCCGGCATCTTGTGAGTGCCGCAGACAGTCCTCTATTACTGCTGTGACAAAATTAAACACAAATGATAAGAGTGGACAGCCTTGAAGTACGCCGCTCCTGGTACTGAAACTGTTGGGCAGTTCACGGTAATCACTAGCGAGCTAAAATATGGGGATAAAGCGGCGACAATATGTTCACATACTTTGTGGGTACACCCCTGCGTTTAAGCGATTCTAAAAGTCTGGATCGATCCACCGAATCGAACGCACCTTTATAGTCGATAAATACGGCAGTTGTTAACCATGACGTTGTTCCATAATTTGACAAAGTAAAAATATGATCTATACACCCCCGTCTAGGACTAAACCCTGCCTGTTTTTTCCTAATGTCTGCTTCCCAAACTGCAGTGAGCCGACGAAATGACTGGGGCCAAACTAATTTCCCGATGGTTTTCGCAAGAGCTCCGGACGCGTTTGTTGAATATAGGGTCTATTATCGATTAAACTCGGCACAGAGAAATGGTCTCTGTTCTCCATACCAGTTGAAACAAATGTGCGAAAGCCTCTACTAACGTCTCCGCACCTTTTTTGATGAGTGCCGGCACGAGACCCTATTACGTTTAAGAATCGAAATACAACTGCATACTTCAGTCGCAGTGGGTGGTGCTAAACTGCCAATCAAGGTGCTGCACTACAAGTTTGTGGAGGCAACACAATAGAAGCAGGAGGCCAGCTAAATTGATCCTCAAGGTGTTCCGCTCACCGCTCTAACCTTCTGGACTTAATGTGGATGAGTGTACCACCTGCCTCGCTGATAGCTTCACTGAGATGGTTGCTTGGGGCCAGGAGCACAGATAATCTTGAACAGTTTCTCGGTGTTCCCTGACGCAAAAGTGATCTCCATTTTCTCAGCCTTCCGTTAAACAAGCCTCAGTCTACGACCAAACCACACTTCAGCTTCTCGCCGATATCTCCCTAAACACGTCATACGAACTTCAAGGAAAAATGTTCCATCTGATATCTAACAACGTTAGGGATTTCCCTGCAATCCACTGTTTGTTTAACCCACAAACCACCCTGCCGCACCCTATGGTACCTGATTGACGTACTCAAAAAGCACAAGCAATATTCATATTGAAGAGAAGGAGGCCACCACCACAAGAGGTGCAAAGTAAGCTATCCATATGCTGGTCAGAATGGTATGAGGCTAACACAAACGACGTGCTTCAGACACCGTATTTAATGCTAAGGGAACGTTCAGGTGGGATATACTGGTAAAACGTCCGATTGACGCGGTCTATCGGGAGCATCAGTTGAAGAGAACTGAAATAGAATACCTAAAGATACGTCTCCGTATCCAATGAGAAATTGAAGTTAGGCGCCACCAGGTGTTTACATAAAGCCTAAGATGAAACGAGGAGAAATACATCTCGTGCTACCTTGAACACAAAAAGGTGGAACGTAGAATGGTGAATATCGATAGGATAAAAACGGCGATCCCAGTGGTTAATTAATGCATGCTCGTTTCCACTGATTCTGAACGCTCGGTGATCCGCGATCGGTCCCAACCTCATTCACGGAAACTACATGAGTTCAAAACGAATATCCGCTTTAGTATACACCCAAGAAGACTATAGAAACAGACAATAGGAAGATTTCTGAAGATTTTACATCCAAGAATGACCTTGATAGAACCTGTCAAGCGGGCAGTACAAAGTCTACTGTTGACAGGAGTGCAATCTATCAGTGTGACTGCCGCCGTCATGCCAAGGACATTTCGTACTCCAGCCTGACTGGCAGCGGCAGCCGTGTAGTCACTGGAAGTGTATAACCAGTATCTGTTAGATAGTGCAATCTCTAGCAGTTTTATACATTGACTGCTCTCCTGAACCACAGTCTCTGAACTGCAGCAGACAGTTGATGAGACTGACTTTCATGCGATTTTGGCTTGCTTACTTATCTATTCCAGAGTGCGAACGTTAAAATCACCTATACTAATTCGTATTCGGGGTCTAAGAAAAACATAATGGGAGCCTTAGGCTGGGTGGTAAAACGTGGGGTTTACCGCGACATTTAGGGGAAGAGTCAGCAATAGCTTGTTTTTGCCTGTTCGTACTCTTGTATGAAACAGACAAAGCCACTCGGCTCGCACTACGAGGTGGCTAACGCAGATGGAACTAACAGTGCTACGAATGTGCATGGTTTTATGTTGGCTGAGATATTGCCGAGCAAACCTAGACATGAGATCGCTTAGGATTCTTACCCAAAGCCTTTGACCCAAAAACCTACACCGCAAAGCAGATGGTGGGCGGCACCTTACTGAAATTACTACTGTTCCCCCAGAAAGCTGCCGACCTTTTTTCAACCCCAGCCTGGAGGGTCCAGGGACTGTGGTTTATCAGACCCCAACCTATTGGCCTGTCCGATTCGAGCGACTTTACCCGTGTGATAGTCGCTTCTCCCAGTTTGGCTTCATAGGTCGAGGTGCTCAAGTCGTCGCATTGCATCAAGGTCCACTTTCGTTCGATTAACAGTATTTTTAGAAAATATGCATGTTTGGATCTTCGCCCTTGTTCTTGTTAACACACTGCAGGTACTTGGAAACCTACTGGACTTTGATGCTGACCCCTTCAGGTAACAAAAGTTGATGTTGACGGTGTGCGGCTAGGTGTAAGAGAATGGTCGCGCCTAGTATAGTCTCTAAACATTCTACTGTTCAAAGGTGAGAAAATTCGAAGGCTATTGTTACCCTTCCGTGTTACTGTAGGTGTTTCTGAAGTGGATCATATGGCATGTTCTAGCAAATACGGGGAAAGTAGGGGAAAATCATATCTGGGTTAGTGATCAGTGGTCCTCACTAGGCTGTTCTCATGAAGGGTTCTCGCGCTCACAGGCCTTAATTGACGAGAGTCGATGACGAGGTATGAAAATAAGCTTGATAATAAATAGGCGCCTCATTAATGCAAATCTGGCTAGGCGTTCTCGAGTATATTGCCAGAATGCTAACTGTCAAGCGAGTGGAGATCATCGTATTTATGATCAACCTACGGCCTCTGAGTATCGTGGAAGCGGAACCTACAGTAAGCTTCCGTAAGTCATCCACAAAATCTTCTTGGGGTTGCACAAAGGATTACCTGCACACTTTCTAAGTGGGTATGGTTCATGCTGTTTAGTTCTCACGAGTATGCATTAATCGTACGCTAGCATTTCGATACAGTGTTTGTGAATGTTTCGTGGCGGTTGGTTCATTGCAGGACTATCACTATGTTGTGAATGGCGACGTGATGGCATTTGTTTCAACGGTGCTACATCGGCGAGGTGGTCGGGCTTGTGTACTGTTTTGATCCGGCGGGCTATGCTGACTAGGACATCGGTCCTTCCAGGTGCAACCTTATCAGACAGGCCAAAGGGGAGCAGTCAAACGAAAAGTGTATGTCACACTACTGACCGCGTAGGAGTGCTTAGGTAGTGAGGCATGATCCTATGGGTATATAACAGAACTATTTTTACAGTTGCGGCACTGCTGTCTTCCGTATCAGGAAGAATGGGGTTAGAAAAAGTGCCCTCAAACAAAGAGTACTCCGATCGCTCAACGGTTGACCGTGACCGCCGGCGTATTATCCAATACGGTCGAAGAACATCAAATGTCTCTCAAAAGCCTGATGTAGCTTCGAGTACATCCGCTGCGCGCAGCAGTGTTCAGAATCAGACATTACTGTCTTATTCACTGCGCCCTCGGGCTAGGCAAGCCCCTCATTACCAAGTGAGTCAGACTCTTGAGTCATTGGCTCCGGGTATGGTTCCCCAAGAAAACCCTATATCCTGTTGTCTCGTAGGTCACACTTTTGAGTCAGAGGCTCAGGGTGGGGTGCGGTTGTGCTGATTTGCCGGTTTGCATATCTTGCCTATTTTACAGAGGCCTCAGTGTCCCCGGGTTTTCCTGGCTTATCATGTGCGATGGTCAAATAGCTAGTAGATTTCGCGGATAACGGAGTGGTTCTAAACGGTTTAATGTGTTGTTTATTGGGGTTTTATCACACAGCATACAGTTGGTAAATCGATTTCCCGAGGAAGTTCTAATCGACAGGTGTGAGTTATTGACTACTGGTGTTGCTTAATTGTCGTGTAATTATTGAAACGCCTTACTGCAAGGGAGGAAAGGGGGAACTGGTGTATAATTTATATACCCACTGTGTCTATACCTGAGAAGCCCACATCAAGGTTTTTCATGTTTGTTCATTTATGACGTCCGTTAGCCTGACCAGACTTTAGTGTGATTCGGGCCATCGTTCAACAAAGTGGACTAACCTGGGAGGTAAGGATTTCGGAATAGGAGACAAGACCTGATGAAATAGGGCTAAATAGACGAGCTAGAAGCACTATTGATGTAAGCACGTTGTTGACCTCGGCACCTAGCCGTCTCGGATAGCCCTTCTACGTCATGATTCGAGCGACAGCGACGAACCCACCTGAGGATGCGTAAGCTACCCACTTTATTGAGTGGAACAGTCATAGGCCTTCATATTTCGTGAGTACATGGTCGCTTGACCACCACACCCTATGTGGTAAGTCCACTCCTGCTGCCGACTGTCGATGAAAGAAAGGATATATGATGCCTGTGTGCGTTCTGTTTTGCTTTATGGCTGGGGAACGTAGTCTGTCCGTCACAAAGATTTCAGCAGACTTGTGTTTGTCCATCACTGTCCCCCCCAATTGGCCCATATTAAGTGGACTTGCCATATGTGCAATACGGCCATTCGCCGGCGCGTATTCCGGAACGCCCAGGATGCTCGATTAATAGGTTAACTAATCACGCTATACAGCGTACTCTGCGTGCCGTGTGAGCGTTTACCATACCAGGCACCGTATACTGAGACCACTAGCAGTTGGGTAAATCCACGTGGTGACCAAGTGACAACGTGGCCACGAACTATGAATACCCTGGTTGTTCCACTGAACAGAAGTAGTAGGTGTCGCCGATCTGGCTGGGGTTCTCATGATCACTGAAATCGCCGGTTAAATTGTTTTCGGCGATGGCAGTGTGCTGTAGCCCATGGCCTAGTATTTTTTAATCTTTTCATTGATATTTATATGTTATTCCACGTCGCTGTTGAAGTGAGTGACAGCCTGAGCCACAGTATCTTCTAATCAGGTTCAAGGCCGTTGGAATGGGGATAATGAGTAACGGGTAACAGAAATCCAGGTGTGAGCTTGTTAATCTGTGTAGCCAGTAAGTGGGCTTGTTTACAACCTGTATTGACACTTAGAACGCTGGACTGAGCACTTCCAACAGCAGTCTAACTAGCCACCCGCGCCGTTGACTACGCCTTCGGGCTCCGCTTGTGCTCACTGGTCTGTTTACACTTCCCTGCCCTCGGAAACAAAAGTCTCGCTTAATATAACGTTCCTGATGCGTCACACACCATCCTGCTTTTCTAACCTTTTCCTAGGTGCCGCCCTCCTTTGATCAACGAGCTGGCACCTGTGCCTTGGATTAGCGACTTCGTTCGAGGTAACTGGGGTTTGGCTAGCTTAGTCCCCATTTTCAAAAATGGATTACGCACTTTGTTTGCAAATCGCAGAGGAATTAGCTTGACTCCTATTGCGTCAAAATTGCTTAAATCCATTGCACTTGACAGACTAAGGAAAACGCGCGAATAGCCTATCCGGGAGGCCCAAGCTGGGTTTCGCCGTGGCCATGATTGCACTAATCACATCATTACACTTCGCCAAATGCTTAAACTTCGCTATTCCTTTAGAGGGCCAACAAATGTCGTTTTCTAGACATCAGAGGAGCCTCTGATCTGGTTGACTGAGCTGGCCTCTGAGATTGTCTGTCGAGGAAAGGTGTGCTCGAGATTTACTTGAATATCCTGAAGGCAATTTTCTTTCAAACTCCCGGCCTGATTAAGGTTTACGGTAGATTATCGCCGACATTTGGCATCTCAAGCTGGACGTGACAAGGTCGTCCAGCTTCCTTTTACCTATTCAGCTTTGTTGTAGACGGCATCCAAGGCATAAATTGACAAACAGCGAACACTATGGAGTAGAACTGTTACCAAACGTTCGACTTCAAATTATAGAGTGTGCATAGGATATTGTCCTGTGAGGGTTTTCGGGGAACTCGGAACATCTGAGATGCACTAAGGGTTCCAGTCCCTCAGTTTATCCTGACATTCGCACCTACCAATTCCAGGGCGTCGTTACAAGTTTGGTGAAGTCACAAATCGTATAACAATTCGCAGATAGTGTTTGCTAACTTAAGTCCGATGTGACACCGAGACGGTCTCAGTTTTTCAATGAATGACAGAATGTACAATGCCGTTGCACAAGCAGTCTTACTGTACTGCCTGGAAACCTGGCTCACCAAAAGCTCAGATATTTACAGGGTATGCCTTTTCACTCGTTGGTGTGTCCGAGGCAGTAGCGGCATGTGGTGGAAACACCGTGCTATCAATGATGAATTTCTCCGACGTATCTTCACGACTGTTGGCCACTGAGGCTTATTACTTCGCTTCACATGCTTTGTTGCTTTAGCCTGTCACATTGTACCTTGTTTGAGAGTGGTGGCAGACTGGAAGCGACAACCTGGTGACCAACATACGAAGTTGTTCCGGGTTATGAATGCCCACGTCTTAACTTGTTTCAGTGAGGCTCTTATGGCTTCGTGGCTGGAATCCGAGGAACAGTGAACGTTGTCTTATGTGGCGAAGAATAGACGTCAGTGACGCTCGTGTTGCAAATCTGTGTGCATCGGCATAATTCCTCTTTTCTACCTCAAAATCTTCTTCCTTCTTATCGTACATCAGATGCACCGTCGCGTCCAGCTTCACTTTGGTAACCGGAAGGTCCCGGGTAACACTTGAAAAGTAATGTACCCTTTATGATTCTTCCGCGAGTGAGCTGTGCGAAATCAAAATTTCGGTTTCTGACACTCATCGGACGTGCTCTGTTGTGTTCAAGCTTACAATGGTTGGCTGAATTAGAGAAAAACACGAGGTTTGATAATTTTGTTGAATGAAGCCCAGCGATGGCAATGACGCAGTGGTGGTGGGCTTCAAATGGTTTGTGTTTATCTATCCCCACGCTAAATTCATTCGTGCTTGTGTACTTGTATACACCTACCCTTAATGCATCCAACGTACCAGAACACACTGGTATAGTTTCGATCCTATTCTGTTCGGATGACAGTTCTGATTTCAAACTGAAGTTATTATTCTGACATTTAATGTCGGTCCATGTCGCTGATACCGAGCTAGATCAAATGGCCCTATTTAGCAATTGACTGTGGGGTTGCATTTGCCTTGGCGATTGGATCAAGCATTGCTGTTAAGCAAAGCCCATGACCACCTTGTGCTGACTGACTTTATGTACAGTGGAAATATTCAACAATAAATATCGAACTGATACTACACATGCGAATAGTCCAGCGTTTCAGGCGTACAGGAACTTATATGTAAGTCGAATCTATTGTTTTGCGATTTCATTCTCATGAATTTGCGAACATGCTGTGTTTGGGAATAGTGGTGTATCCACTAAAATTGAACGCCTTTGCTTTTCATACGGCATCCCAAAAATATCCCACATATTCCCTAAGTTTCCAATTTTCTTGCGTGCACCTCTGCTTAATTTCGCTTCGGGATATACGCCGCTACAAGATTGCGCACGTCCCTACAGAAGACAGTGACTGAAAACTTACAAAAGCGAACATCCGTTCTTCCCTAAGTGCAGAAAGGAGCAACCGCGCAAGAAAGCAGTTAAATTAAAGGATTTCTCGAATTTTACATAGCTGATGTCAAGCAACTCCCATATGACGGAGTAACCAATCCACTTCCATACAGTGAACATTACTACTCTGAGATGTATTCTGTATTGTTCGCGGTTATCCCCAAAGCTAGAAAGTATTACTTTCTATCCGAATGAAAATCGTACTACGTAAAACTGTTTTTGCTTTGCAGCGTGCCAGGTTTTTATGCTTAACGCTCTCTTGGTTTATTGTGCTATACACAGACTTATACGAAGACTTATACATACAATCGGCCATCATCGCCGTCTCTTGGTCATGAGTAATGGTCTGGCAACACATTTGGAACCCTTCAGATGTATAAGCACGTTCACCAAGTTTACTGGCACAATGTCAACATTACTCAAAACCATCGGGATAATTTTTTAAAATGTTATTGCACACTAACAGTGGTATCCACTAGGGGTGTTCACTTTTCCATTTATCTTCACCTCTATCGTAAACGGGGTGGTGGAGGACTGTTTGAAGTCAACGTCCTACCCAGTGAGAATGATTATTTTGAATTAACCTTTCAAGGCATTTTCGATTGATGATTTTCGTGGAGCCTATATACTAGATCACGATTTCCGTTCTGTCCGCTTTGCAATCCTAAAGTGCGCTAATTCTAGACTGAACAATGGTATTGTAGAGTTAGTTGATTGATTCGTACACAACCGGGTAGTGTATGTGACTTGAGGCCAGAGATCCTAATTATGAGTTTGGAACAATATTTTCTTAATTGGTTAGTTTCGTCTTACTGAAGCCGAAAGATCGCATTTTTAAGACTACAATTAAGTAACTTTTTCTTCACAGCTGCGACACATGGACACTGAAGGCCGAGCATGTCGAATATTTGCATTCAGTCACATTTATCAGATGGTATCAGCGAGTGGAGGACGGGGTGATCGAGTTGCGGGGTTTGTGGCCATTAAAATCAAGCAAGTTCACCCTTCTAAATGTTGCAATTACGTACCTCTGGTTGGTTAGGTTATGCATTAAGAATGCAATCCCTTCGTTTAACACTCCGTACACGGCCAGTTCCGTCTAGTTCACAAGCTTCAAATGTACGGTGGTCACTCGGTCGTTTCGAAGAGCGATTTGAAAATAACCATGGGGCACGACCTTATGGTCTGTTTAGTTTCCGATTAGAGACATTTCTAGAGATAGTGAACCGTTTTCACCCACTTGACTGGTTGTCGCCTGTTGTTGAACCATCTACGATATAAGAATCAGTATTGAAGTGACAATAAAATCCGTGGTAAGGTTTCGTCGATATTCTCTCGCTTAGGGATGCAGCCAGCTGGCGCAGAGAGCGTGGTAAACAAATGACTGCTTAACGTAGGATAATGAAGCCAATTGCCGTTGGTTGGACAGTGTCTGCTACTTTCTTTCTCCATGCTGGAGCCTCCGCAACTCTGTGTGTGTGACAGGAGAAGTTAGAGAGAGAGTGTGGTAATTGTTCAGGCTCTGGTTTGACGTAGCCGTGATTTGACTAAGTTCTCTCTAAATTGGGAAACTTTTCAAAGCTGTGTTGTGAAAGCCGCATTTTGCTACCTGGACGTTTATGTTCAGTATGTAGACATCTTGATAATAGATATTCCGTTTCGAGCGTGTGAACCTGTAAATACTAACCCTAATCTTTTCGCTTTGTTCTCTAAGCAAAGTATAATACGTCTCTTACTCTTCTTGTCGTTTATCAGCTAATCATCCTTATTAACTGCGGATGTATTGCTGTCGATTCTTTTTTTGACGGCAGAATGTGCCCAAGTATCACTCTGCTGTTTGAACACAAACTCTCTCGGAGTTGGTATATCATGTTCTGTACTTTTTCTTGTTGTTAGGAACATTTTTACCTTGTATGCCTTCTTTTGTTTTTGCACATAATTTAATTGTTTATGTATCACTAATGCGTCTGTTTAAACCGCTAATGCGTCTTTGTCATGGATGACAAAATGGACAATCGTGGGTTGCAACCACATGATAACCGTATTATTGAAGCATTTGCTGCAGAGCAGGTTATTCGTTTTTGGTGTTGGTAGTTACAAAGACTGCAAATCGATCGGAGGGTGACGCACACTCGGTCTACAAAATTTCTGACCGCTATACTGCTTAATGTTGGTAGTTACCCTCATCCGGTGACTGACGCTATGATTGTCTACATCGCTAGTTAAGTACGTTCGGACGCACGACAACCGATCGCAATCAATGGCGTACATGTATTCGCAAAATAATCGTGTTTTTTTTTACAACTCGACCAAAGACGAACTTAGAGCATGAATCCTGAGAGCCAAAGAACAGGACGAATGTGACATTAGTCCCAGGTATAAGCACTTTAACAATGAACAATTCAGAAAGTCTAGACCCGGTAATCCAATAAGGTCGAACTACCAGTAAAATGTATTCCGGAGGACGTGCATGAATTGATCTTTTGATAGGGTATCTCAGCCACCTCTGACGACCAGAAGTCGTTTTAGATGTTTGTTTATTAGGACATTTTTACTGGCCAGTCCTTGCGTTACTGTCGAGTTATACGATAGCCTAAACCCCACGTTTCATGGATGTAGCTCAACTGGGTAAATGTTTGCATCCGGTTGTACTTAAATAGATGAACTCCGATTGATTTATGTGTATTCACTGTAGCAGTGACGGATCTGTAAGCATACGCTGAAACCATTTAAGCTTCAGTGACTTTCATCTCAGCTCTTTGCTTCGAGTTTTGGGTCCTATTATGACCTTAAAGTTTTAAGTATCTTGGTACTCTTTTTACCTCCACGTTCGTCTACAACTGTTTGAGTCTTCCCAACTACTGGATTTCACGGAAGAAGACGCTTCATCTACCGAGTAATGTAAGAAACGAATGTAGGATTGTGAGGTGATATTTATGAGAGCCACATTCTCCAGCAATGGAACGACTACCTGATTGAGCGCTGGAAAATGTGCCAGTTCTCTACAGTATTAGTAGGTTCCTATCAGCCGTTTGGGAAAATATTTACTGTTCAGTTTTTCTGTCGCCGTATAGCAGTTAATACAGGTATCGAGTTTACACATATGCATGTGTAATAAGTCTGTTTTGGTCTCATGGTTCTCTGGCTGGAGTCTTCATCTTCCACACCAGCACAAGAGATTTGGGGGAGGGAGAGGAAGTATTTAGGGAAGTAATATTATCGAGATCAACTAATAATCTTCTAAATTCAAGTACTTCTCTAACATATTTTTGTAGCCACGAAGCCTCTAATATTCTCGGCGGTACATGCCCACCTCAATCAACGGGGCGGTCTCTCTTAGTCAACTGTGTACGCGTGTTGTTTTGTTATTTCGTTATTTTATGCGATCATTTTAATCTTGGTTGAAAATGTCCGATGAAGTCAATGTCCCATCAGATGAAG
Source organism: Paragonimus westermani (assembly GCA_008508345.1). Classification (NCBI taxonomy): domain Eukaryota; kingdom Metazoa; phylum Platyhelminthes; class Trematoda; order Plagiorchiida; family Troglotrematidae; genus Paragonimus; species Paragonimus westermani. Next base: position 239,472 of record QNGE01000384.1, read on the forward strand.
GATCGCTTGTCCCTACCACTGTGAACTATTTTTATGAGGTGATCGATTGTTTTCCTGCCCGGATCGTTTTTTTCAATACTGAGCAGTTCTCATACACCGAATAGAGTTGTCACTCTACAAGCCAGTGCTTCAGCACTAAGCGTAGTTTCTACCATTCTTAACGCTTGTTAGTTGCAACATGGTGCGCTTAGATAATTTTTGTGGTTACAGCCGTTAGTTATATTTATCATGTAAATGAGAATGTAGTCGCTTTGGCCCTTTTAATTCACATACGGTCCGCGAGTATTTCTAGCTTGAATTCTCCTATGTTCGATCTGTTGACATAGTTCATGTTTACGACTGGTGTATCCACCGAATTGCGATGAAAGCACTGAAGTATTTCCGCTGAGTGGTTTTATGGTTATAATGTGTACACTCCAGCCGTCACTACAGACTATTCTTGAATCCTAGTGGTGAAATTTCAGCTAACAATCGAGTCGTTTTGATGTGGCATATTGGAGTTTTGTTCGTTGTCTACTGGGCTGTCTGATAAAGTTGCTTGTTAATGTCTGATTTCGTGTTTGGGGAGGCCTTGGACGGATAAAAAAGTAATGCTTTCTTGTTCTACTTGCTTGAAGTGAAAATATCACACAAGCGGATGAAGCATCGGCGTCTCGTTCCCCAGTCGTTTGCCCCTCAGGGAAGACAGGCTGATGGTTGTATGATAGTCGTCGATGTCAAATTGCCAATGCTTTGCTGCCATTGAATGTACTCTCGGTTTATAATCGTTAGCTTTTAGCCTTCCCCTAGGTACTCTGGTGCGGGCTGCCGTTAGTTCTGACAGTGATCCACAGAACAGTAGAGTAATAAATGTGAGTATGGGAGGAAGGGAAGAAAAACGGAACATCATGAAAAGGAAGGACCAATGACTGCGAATACAGGCCGGACTGTACCAGATGGTAGTCAGCATCCCTTGTGAACGTCCATGAGAACTGTTGTTTATAATGTTACGTCAATCTCAGGTGTTCATTATTCATCATGAGCAGTCTCCTAAACTTAACGCTTTTATCTGTTAGAAGCAGTTTTGACATTTTCATTGAACTTCGCAACTCGTTACTGTTTCAAGCTGCCCTACAAAATACCCGACTAGTTTTAAGCAATAACCTGTAATTTGGATCTTTCCCTTCGTAAATCCAAATATCGAAGTGATAAGACAGAATTTTTTAAAATACATTTCGGTTTGATCCGGTAATATCACAGTAATTGCCCAAACTCATCGTCGGCGGTAACATTGTTGTCTACCGACCCTACATCCATTACTTAAAAAAGCCCTAATCTAACAACGACAAAACGAAACGTTATTTATTGCGTAAAATCTCTTTTTAGACATGTGGCGAATATTAAAATGTATACAAATGTATCAAAATGTTATCAGCTTCCTAGTGGGAACTATGGGGGGGGGGCAATACTTGTCCATACCCTACTTAGTTGCAAAATTCACGTCACTCAATATGTCGAGTCGCCGCCGTTCCAAAGTTTTGTCTGCATTGTCGAGGACAGTCGAACGCGCGTAGGTTGTAGTCATACAATTGTTTTTCATTTCTTTGTTCGAACCGACTGACCTGTCTTTATACTCTTTCTGTCATGCAGTCATTGAAATGTAATCAATTTGCCATGTTTGCAAGAATGTACAATTCATTCCTCTCGGTCGATCCATTACAAGTTGCTTCTTTGCAGCCATTTGGGACGAACAGTGAACAGTGTTACTACATATGCCAGTCTTAACAGACTTGACTCGATATTCGCTGTGGTGCATTGGTCAGATTGATTGATTGCCCCGAAAGCAAACACCGTAACATAACTATGCACTCCCGACGAGGTCGAAACTTGAGTCTAGTGTTCCCCTTCGAAGGGGACCGGCTGAAAATTCTGAAACTACGAAAGTTGTGATCGTTCCACTCATGTTCAGTTTATTTCAGTCTAAATCCCTTGCTGCTTCTTGATACTTGATTGCATCCCTCAGGGGGAGGGTAATTTCTGGTTTCAACTTGACAAGAGATCTTCATCGTGTGACCGTAGATCAGACATATATTGTCTTCTGTCGGTGCGATTGGAAACTCTTAGCATAGCCTCAAGTGAATGTGGATCACCGTTTGTGGATGCTAGTTCAGTCGTGTTTAATGTGAAGAATGGTGCAGTGACCAATACAGTTATCAGTGGCACCACTGGTAAATCCTGACACAAACAAAGCTCGAGTCTAGAGCTTGTTTTCAGTGGAAGCTGATTGAGAACGCGAAAGCTGTGTCCTTTTTGAGTGATATTCAACTTGTGTAAAAGAAGGGTGTTTTTATTAGAAGTAAAGCATAATACAGGATAATTGCATCCGGTTTCTGTGTTCAGGTCGGTAAGGCTTGATTGTGCGCATTGTATAAACATCGTGATATAGTAACCTAACGGCCGAATACGATTTTCGACGTCTCGCTTCGATAATATTGTGGCGGATTATGAAACCGGAGGTGCGAGTATTCCAATTCTCGACGGGATACCTGAAAGCTGCGGGGAAGTACGTCCAAAAGCCCACAGTTAGCGGATCCGGGACAACATGGGCGACCGCATTAGCCATCGCTCAACTGGATCAGACCAACAGACGAGACATAGCAGGCAAAATGGGATGGACGGCCAGACCGGGGACGCGATAGTTCGAACACCCGGAGGAACATCTCGACATGATCTCAGAATAAGTTCAGAGGCCACAATGGATAGACTGCGGACAACACATGCGACCGGACGAGCCATTGTCTAACGAGAACGACTCAACGGACGAGGAATGACGGGCGAACCCCCCCTTGACAGAAAGCGTCTGACACACACAAACCAGGTGGAAGTTCAACCGACGTGTGGGCGGAAACCGAGAGTATTGTGTTTCGGATATCCGGTGCATACACGCGAGAGCGCGCGTGGCGTGAGAATCAGCGGGTTGGACAATAAAGATATTGCTCTAGTGAACGGCTTTTCGCTACAATATTTCTGATTTCACAGATCAGTCGGCAAATGAACAGTAGAATTTCCACCTATTAGTCTGTTTACCGATCTTCTCTCGTAAACTTTCCAGTCTCTGACTTTCTAGACCACATTTCTGTGAGGTGTCCACAGTACCTGGTTTCTAACTGATCTGTAGTTGATTTGACGCCAGTTTTCGAAGCAAACGGCTGCCTTCTGACCTGACGCCAGTGAGCTATGAGCTTTGCGAAACACAGTGTATACATTGACTTGATGCATGAACTTAATTCGCTTAAATATTTTTTTAAATATTTTCACCGCTGTTATGTGTTAGCAACTGACGAGAACATACGAAATGGTATTACCATCTTACAAAACCGGTCTTCTGATTTCACTGTTCAAACAGTGTAAACCGTTGATTGGTGTTTTTAATACCCCATCATAACTCCGACTTTAATGTCAGACTCTTGTTTTCGTCATATGAATAAAACTGGACAGAGCTGATTAATCGTTTTTGCTGGCCTAATCTCCTATTTCCAGTCTAAACGTACTTATTGGTTTGTACACTTTTGCATTAATTTTGTGGAGCTCTGTGACTCATCAATGTGCTGTTAACTGCATGTTATAATCTACTATAACGTATGAGTTTTCCGTCGATATTTTTCCCCACCGATGCATAGTCGTCTTCATTCTTTTTCCAGAGAACGTAGAATTCAGGAGGAACGGGAGCGTGAGGCTGAGGCCGCTCGGCAGCTTGAAGCTAAAGTGACTGAGGCATTTGAAGCTGCCCTTGTTGATCGAGCGGATGATCTTCGTGCAGAATTGGAGCGTCGATATCAGGCGGAAATCGATCGTCGAGTCAAACAGCGTCTAGATGAGATCGAACGCGATTATCAACGGAAGCTGGAGGAGGAGAAACGAATGGAGGTTTGTGTTCATATTGCATATCTCGGTGTGCAGTTTGGTTCCCAGTAGGCTGTATGCCGTCCAATTTGCCAATTAATCCTTCGTTGTCCAGTTGTGTGAATCTTCTCACTAGTCTTGTAACACGTGCTCATGATCAGTTATTGTGACAACAATCGTGGACTCTCTGGAAAACCGGGAGAGTACTTTATAATCTGTGATTGTCAAAAAGCTACCTCTTTTTCAGACTAGGCGTGAAGTCTGTTTGACAGTCACAGGTAATTCAATTAAGTTTTCTCTCATTACTCATTTGTTCAATATTATTTCGACAGAGGAATCTCATGGAAAGCTGGATATGTGAAAAACACAAGATTCAGGTCTGGTTGGTGATCCGTTGACTACTTTTTACCTTGCGACCGACCTTGGAGCGCTGGTATTCTTATTGACGACCAACAGCTTCCAAACCGAAACGCCGTTTAGGCTTCTGTGACACGTAACGTTTTTTGCAGCTGCTTCTCAGAAGAAAGTGACAGGGATGTATATGAATCGGTTTAGATCATTGCATGTTCACTCTAAAAACAGCAAGTTTTGGGGCACTTTTCTCGAATGCTCATCACTTCAAGTGATGCTATATGGGGTGTATGTTATTTTCCCTTCATAATCAGTTTTCCCATGGGCAACGCTAGAGTATGGTCTTGGATGTTCCAACTGTCTTGATGCGAAACTTATTCTGACACTAAACTACCTGACATGAAGCATGCAGACAACACTCTGACACTTGCCTCCTCTAGCGAATACCTATAGATCACGCCGATGGAGACAAACGGCTGTGGGGACTAAGCTCCACACTTTCTGGAAGTAAAGTGCTTTTTCAAGTAGCTTTCCAATCTACATAGTGTTTATTGCACATAGCTCAAGTGGAACGACTTTCTCTTCCTTTACTTAGATAACACCATCTTGTCAACTTGCAATGTTGCCGACGTAAAATCACTATTACTGGTTGATGCAGGTTTTGACGTTGCCAACCCACGTACTCGGTTTTGTCATAATGTTGCCCGGTTTTCGTTGGTTGTGTGCGTTCCACTTTTCTCGCTGATTCGGAGGCATGACCCGTTTGAGATGAGGCCTCGAAGAGAATTGCGATATTTTACCGTTTTTCTCTGCCAGTTAGTCTACGTCGGACGTGCATAACGCAGTTGTTTGTTGGCATGTGCTTAAACGCGTTTTGTGCATGTTGTCAATTTATTGAGTTATACAAATAGGCAGTCCATGGTGGTTGGCTTAAGTATTCCAAATATCAACTGAGCGACACCTTTACAGACCATCAGCAGTTCAGTAAGCCTAAAAACGGTCAGACAACACATAATCACGAAATATGGTGCGCTATATAACTTGACTTGTTCAGGATGTCGTGATCGCTCAAATTGTTGATTGGGAGTGCTATCTTCGTCGTTATACTGCAGTTAATATTGTGTCTAAAACATTGCTCGTCAGTACTCCCAGACACTCCTAGCCTACCCACTTTGTTCGGTTTTCCTTTGACAGGAGTTTTCTATGCATTTCCTTGTCAATCTAAAAGTGAACATAGCCTCGAGCCACACAACCATCTGGTAACGCTTATGACCGTTATGAAGGAGTGATGGTTAACTCATTGGAATTCTAATTTGGGATGAGTTGATTCAGCTAAGAACAGAGCATCATTGTGAAAATTACCATTCATGTTGTGACCGGGTGACGATTTTCATTTCAAAAACTTTCCTCCTTATAAACTTGTTAGTGGAACTGTAACTTTAGTAAACCGCTCATCTGCTTTTTGCTTACAACACGGCAGCCGAGATAATTTCTCTCAGCCTACCAGCTTACACAAATTAAATATCTAAGACTCTTGTCATTTTGCTTAAGTCTTGCTCACGCATAGTGTTATGCGTCATTCCGAGTGCAAGTCAGATCATCTCCCGGCCGACTTGTGATGATTGGCGTTTGCGAAATTCCCCAAGATTGACCATATACGCTATTGTTGTATCATTTGAACTTCCACTGTATTGCTCAATCCAATACTCTTAAGAGTGATCGCGTCTCAGCTTAACTTTCATTTTGTCGGATTGTTCTTTTAGTAAGAACTTTGCCCACAAGCACGTTTGTTAACCCAGTTTCGTGCTGTCCGTACACTTGGACAGTTTTCGGAATTCTTAGAGACAATGTTCATGCACATTTGCACATAACCATTACATTATCTAAATCATATTGTTTCAGGAGGAGGAACGGAGAAAACAAGCCGAGCTCGACAAAATTCTAGAGGAAAATAATCGGAAGTTAATGGAAGCTCGTCGCAGAGAAGTACGTTGCTGATTTTCACTTCGGCTTGTAATTTTTGATACGTGACAATGTCTATTACCTGTTCACTTGTTCATTTTATTTGACCCTGTTACAGCCTGTTCATTCGTTATCATTTCATGCTCACTCACTGTCTCTGATGCTTTCTAATTCGGAAGAGCTTGAAGCATCGACCTATAAATTACTCTCGGCCATCAAACTCATCCTGTTTAATCTGTTGCTGTAATTCTCCTGACAGTTATGGACTTCTGGGGAGCCAGTTAGTAAACGAAAGACAAACTGGAACTTCGAGAAAGTTAGGTTACAAATCCCCTAGGGTGATCACTGCAGCTTATCCACATCACGTGTGATCAGTTTGGCGGGATGAGAGCATCTGCATCTATCGTCTGATGTTTGGTGATTTTCCTAAGTTTTCTGAAAGAGCCAAATGACCGATGGAAATCTGTAGAATAGTGGTCATGCTCACATAACCTCTTTATCACCTCCATTTTGTTACTTCTTGAGGGATATTAACGATAAGCACTTGCTTGTTGGCTCCCTCTGTATGAGCTGGTTATTTACGTACCTACCTGTACATATACCTAGTTTTTTGTGTAAACAGACAGAGTAGTCAGAAGATCGGTATAGATTGCAGAACTTAGGCCTTAAGGCACTGCTTCTGTGGTACACTGTCGATGTTCGGTTTACGTATTAATAACTTGGCAGGTTAATTATGGGATTTCTCTTGGGTTTATTCAAAATATGCCCCGGTTTGCGAATTTCGGGGTTTGAAATGTTGGAATGAATAATGTCTGATACACTAGACCTCAGATAACAGATGTGCACTATTGGTTAAAAAACTGGCAAGATGATTCTCATACATATGACATACATAAATGTAATTAGCGTTTCTCAACCGGCGTGAACTAGGTACGAAACGCATATAACTGTCGCCGTTAAGTCGTCTATTTGACGTGTGTTCACCACCGATGGTGCCTCGATTACCACATTAGGCTGTGCTGTACGTGACGGATCCAATAATCAGTGCAGTAGTTTCGTAGAGGGCAATATTTTTTCCCCATACCCCTACGCTACTACGGTGTGCCATGTTAGATGAAACTGCATTGGCACCTCGCGACATACTTTTGAATAGCTCCGCTGTTTATTGTTTTGTCTTCTGCAATGCTTTTGAAAACGTGGACCTTAGTGTCCACAAATCCACTATCTTCAAATCCGTTTTTCCAGTACAATCTCAAAGGTACCGCATGAATTCTCAGGTGTTCCACTGAAGCTAGTATTGTGAGCCTGTTCAAAGCTGCTCCAGTTAGAGGTGGAGCATTATCACCTTGGATCATTTGTTACTTTGCGAGCAGCCGTTTTTGCAGTAAGTTATGGTTGTCTGGGACCACCGAGGATCTGTGCAGGGGAAATCCAAACCATTCCTTTCATCTGACCAAATAACAGTCCATACACAGATTTACTTGGCATCATCTTGTAATGTCTTAAAGCTGATGTCACCAGTCGATCACCTCTTCTAGAATTTCCTCCTACATGCTTTCCGGATTTGATTGGAACACCTTTTTGAAGAAACACTACAATTCACAAACACCGCCTTAGCCTCAGGAATATAAGCTCCGGTTTTACAAATAGTTTTTGCTACCCCTTTCCACTTTTTTGTTCAAGTGCTCGAAGCCAGATGTAGTTCAAAAAATTAGGGGAACGGTTGAACATTTACTTTTAAGTGTGTAACAGGTTGACATAAGCAATGTCCACACTGTATGACGTTGTAATTCCTACTGATCAGTCGCCACTGGATGCTCTTATCAAGGGAGTTTGCTGCACAGTTGACGTGATATGTGAACAATCAATCAATCAGCTCGCATCACACAGGCTTCCTTATTGACCCAAGTATATACTTAAACTATAGATTTGGGGATCGCTCGACGTACGGTTAATAGGAACCATATGTGCGCCACAGGTTTCCAGGGCATTTCATCTTTTGCTGGCTCGTGTGTACATTTTTGTCATTCTTTGTGTGTACTTTTTGCTCATAGTTTCTTTGTGCACTGTTTCACGTTGCGCTAACATTACGAACGTCTTACTGGTTAATACTGTTGAAATTCGTCTGGTCTTTTAGTTCATCACTGTAATATGATTGGCGTGTTACAGTGCGATTAGCTAAAAACGTTTTCGTTTTCTGTTACAGGATGTTACTTTTCAAACACCGTTCTCAGTAACCGGATGATGCACAATAACACCGAGTTCTCTGTATATATTTCTTTGCGTATATTTACTCGTCCGTCTCGTCAGGAAATGACGAATAAAATAATGCATCGAATGCTGCGACGCTTTTGATGTGTTTCTTTTGGGGGGCTTCTGTTATTAACGATCCCTTGGGTTTCCTCGACTTTGTTTCAGATTGGTTTATATCACACTGCTTGGAGGACAAAAAGACGGCTTTAATGCATTTGGACTTACAATTTGAAGTTTGCGTTGTCGTGAGCAAATCTATTTGACGTTCATTGTCTACATCAAAAGTTTAACTTGGCATGTCTGAATGAAGGTAGCCGCTTAGTTTCTTTGCAAAACTTAATGTACTGTCATGTTGGAATTGATCTAGTTTTGAATGTAGTAGGTCCCAAAAAATCGTTTGGTGCAGGCCGACTCTGTCTGTTCAGCCAGTTGGTGCAAACGGTGAGAGTTGAACATATTTCTCTTCTCTAAGGGAAATTCTAATTGTGGTTGCGCCCCGTGATCCCGCAATATTGATGATTCAGTATAAAGTAGAAATTGAGCATGTTGGTTCGCTTATGGATGCTGATACTTCAGTTTCGGTGCTGGCGACCAAAGACACGTGCTATCCTTTTGGTTACCGGTACTCGGCTATTTGGTAGGATTGTTTTTGTTAGACTTGTGCATCGTTATGGTTCGTTTTCTCAAGGAATACTTGGATGTATTCTAAGTCACTACATTTATCTGTCCAGAGGTCGGGCTTGCGAAAGGATCAGGATTTCGCAAACGAGCTTTTATCCATGTTCTTCGGTGTTCTTGACTCGTTTACCTCAATCGAATTAACCACTTGTCGAACCGTACAGTCGCTCCCTGACTGGACTGATGCATCAGCCGTTTCAGTGTGCGATGTTTCTTCCGGTTAGTCTCAGTTGGGAAATTCCAGCGGTACAGTTTCTTGGAATATTGTGCTAGGGGCTTTTAATGCCCGTTCCAAATGTTAGTTTTTATTGTAAACAATGGATAGGTTTGTGCCAATTTGATTTCCAATCCGTGACTACTGCGTCATGAACCTGTGATCTGACGCAGAACAGTTTGATCTGGTGTGGCTAACCTGATGCGTACAAGTTAGACCGAATCGGGGTTTTATTTTGTTCTTTACCGTCACCCTGTCTGAGAAGTTCAAAGAATGACACGTATGTGAATATTTTAAAAAAAAGTACAGTGGGGGTGATTTTTGCAAGGCAAACTTACGGAACACACGTAAGCCGCATTTGTGGCTGACTACAGGTAGCTCGGCCTGACAGGCACATCGGTGTTTGGTATACAAATGCTAATCACCTAGTTTTGGAACTAGTAAGACAGATGTCTGCAACCACGAATGGTCATTTTGTGTGGTGTTGATTGCAGAAAAGACTAGTCTTGTCTCCATGATCATTTCGATGAGTTGTCACATGGCATCCCAATGTACGCTCCAGTGGCGCAATTCCAAACATAGCCTGCCGTATCTCAGGCATAGTTTATGCATAACCACGTCTGGCCGTCGTGGAAGTTAACGGACTATGATTCTGGTTATCTTCGTATATTAGTTAACTTGGTGATACTCAATGGGGCTTCAGTTAAGTAAAGAAACAGGCTTTTGCAATGTTGCTGGCGGTTTTAACTCGACGGAGATGAGTGGCATCCTCAGCAAGCGAAAAAGTTTACTCTGTTCAGGTTTGATCATTTGACGACTCCTGTTAAACCTCGTCCAAATTTCTTATGTATAATTGTGTTAGCTGGGCATCTGAATGTTGTTGCTGATGCCCAAAATTCTACTGCTTGTTGGCGTCTGGCAGAAATTCATGATCAGCATCAACAAAACTACCTTTAAGAGCGCAATATCATTTTGAGTTGTTCAAGTTTCACTGGTTTAGCCTCTCCTTGTTACCAAAAATCACCAAGTAATAATGGTGATCAATATTTCTTTTCCAGAAAATAAGCTTATATTTCAACCTTTTCGCTGAAAATGGACTAGACCGAATAGCCCCGTGAGATTTTTGACGACTACATACTGTCAGCGGTTTCGTACTTCGTAAACTGACTCATAGTTGCGGAACATCTGCTTCCAGGTAGAAGCACACCCGTGTGCAAGCGATTAGCTTCTAAATCATATAATTATCGTACATTAGGTGTCTTAGGCCTGCACAGACCAGCCAAAAGATGTTGGTCGCTCAATCTGGAAAGTAAGGCTTTTAACGCCTGTCGCATATTCCTCAAGTCGGTATCTAAATGCCAGATAGCAATATTTGTATCGGCCTCCTTGACAAGCGACGGATGACTGCGCATATGAGTCGATACTATTGTGTTAACTTTTAGTTGTCTTAACCAAGGCGCTTATCTGGATTCAAATGGTTCAGTCATTCTGCACTCTGGGGCAGTCAGGCTTCATCAACACACACTGCGCTATGTTTAAGTTTTATGGAGTGCGAGCAACGATCTTTTAATCACAACCTGCGAAGTCTAGTTACAGGTAACTGACATTCTGAGTACATACATGCCGAAACATACCGAAACCTGCCATAACTTCTTCAGCTGGTTTTCTGTCTTCCTTTCTACTTCTGTTGATGTGGTACACTGCAAATTTTATGGAAATGTTCTAAATTACCTCTGTAAGCTTCATCACGCATTGTCGAAACCTGTCGTTCTGTGCATTCTTATATACATTAGCCATTGCTCTGGCTGTTGCACAAATAATTCTATGTATCCTCTGAATTTCGTGGTAAAAAAAATAGTGGATCATTAACACCTCATTGGTATAATGCTCGGTGCGAGATCTGTACGATAGAATCCTACCATCAGCCATATCACGAAAACGCACGACGACTTCAAAAGCCCGCTGTTTGTTTGTCGATTTCAGCGATTCGTACACGGGTTCGAGGCTGGGGGCCCAATCTACCCGGATCCAGTCAGTTTGTTCGTTCTGATGTCCGGCGGTTTTCTGTTGACCTGAAAGGCAGTCATTGAAAACGGGGTGTAGCACCGCTCTCGGGGGTTACAGAAAGTACCAATAACAGAGTAAAATAATAATCTAGCAAAACAGGATAAATTATTAATTTAACGGTTTATTAAGCGGGTGAGAATCCGATAACACTTTGAGACGGTCTTTAGAAGAGCAGCTAACAATCTCTAGTGGTAGGTCGTTCCAGTAGTTGGTGACCCTATAAGAGAAGAACTGTTGTCTTAGGAAGGTCCGATGTCGAAGCTTATAGAGCTTCTTATCGTGATATCTTCGACTGTTATCACTTGCTAGGGTGAAGAATTGTTGCACGAGTCCTATGCTAAAGAGAAAGTGTGTAAGAATTAAGTCGCCCCAGAGTCTACGAAACTCAAGTGAATAAAGATCGAGAATTTCAAGGCGAAACTCGTAGGATAGATGCCATAAGCCAGTGACCATTTTGGTGGCTACTCGCTAAACACGTTCAATGGTGAGTATGTCTTTCTTCAAACCAGTGTAGACGACTTGATTGGCATACTCGAGTAACTGTCTCATGTAGACTCTGTGAAGCGTGTGAAAGGCGCGCTTGTCAATCCGGGGGAAGGTTCGTTTGATCATCCCGAGAGTCATGAGACCCATTTTGGCGGCCAGCTGGTGATGATAGGAGAAGGACAAACCAGACGATAGCCAAGTCCCTGGGTCCTTTTTGAGAACTTATTCTCGCGTTATCTACTACACTTTGTGCACCACGTATCACGAATAGGTTCCCGGAGTCTCCTCCAAGTGACACGTGCGCACACTTGCTGTCGTTTAGAGGGAGACTCCAATCATCTGACCAGCACTTAATACGATCAAGGTCAATCTGCAATGCATTGGGGTCACAGGCGTTCCAGATTTTTAAGTCGTCAGCATGAAGGAGGGCGTTGCTAGAGATCAACTCGAAGAGATCATTGATGTAAATAAAAAACAACAATGGACCAAGTACCGATCCTTGAGGAATTCCCACGGAGACTGGGGATGGAGACGAAAGGCCTGAACCGGTTTCTACTCTGAAAGTCCTGTTACCAAGAAAGGAGGTCATCCAGCGGAGAACTTCTCCTCGGATCCCATAGGTTTCTAGTTTATGCAATAGGGGACCGTGTGGGACACGGTGGAAGGCTTTTGCAAAGTCGAAGGAGATAGCATCCGAGATATGACCATTGTCTTTGGCCTCTGTTAAGCTATCCATGAAGAATAACATATTAGTTATGCATGACCGATCGGGAAGAAATCCATGCTGGTTCGAAGAGAAAAGGTTATTCGAGAATAAATGCTTAAAGGTAGCGCGTTTTAACAGTCGTTCCATTATCTTGCATGGGATGCTGGTAAGGCTGATCGGTCGATAACTAGCAGGAGAATGACGATCGCCTGTTTTAAATATAGGTGAGACATTGGCCTCTTTCCATGCCTCCGGAAGAGTGCCTGTCCGAAGTGTCTGTTTAAACAGATCGAAGAGAGGCATCGCCAAACTGACGGCCGCTTCTTTGAGGATCCGGGGATGGATCTTGTCTGGTCCCATGGCACTATAAGGATTGATCTTAAGCAAGAGGTCCTGAACGTCAGACACAGAAAAGTCAGCTGTCAGGATGGGTTGTTGGAAGTGCCTCTGCGGGAGAATTGGATGCCAGTTTGGCAGATCCACATTGTAGACTGATGAGTAGTATTCCCTGAACATCTCGGCAACCACTTGGGGGTTGGAGGAGGTTTCCCCGTCGGGAAGCCGCAGAGAAAGCGCTGAGGGCTTAGTTTTTCTCTGGCGTCGTATATACTTGAAAAGAAAATTCTTATTCTCGTGAGCTATTTGTAGGATTTTCGACTGTACGTGTTGGGTGTGTTGCCGGATTTCCCGCTTGCACCTGTTTCGTACAGAGCGAAAGGCCTCTAGATCCTCTGGCCTATCCGTTAGCTTCTGTTTAGAGAATAGACGAGAACGTAATTCAAGAAGGCGGCGTATGTTCCGCGGAAGCGGTGCACGAGAGGAGAACTTCAATAGTTTTCGAGGAACAAATGCCTCATCGGCTTCGTGAATGGCAGCTTTAAAGGAAAGGTAGTTCAAGTTCACTGAGTCGGATGTGAGGCTGAGTGTGCTTAAGAACGTCCTTAGTGCGTTAAAGTCTGCGTTTTGGAAGTTTCGGAATGAAGTCTTTGTTACAGCGTTTTGGAGCCAGTAACAGATAAAGTCAAAGTTTAGTAGCATATGGTCACTATGCCCTAGCGGCGGTTTGATGACCACCCTATCTACCAGGTGAGCCTCGTTCGTAATGACCAGATCGAGCAAGGAGGGTGTCTGTCCTGGACGGTGCCTTGTAGGTAGATCGACATGCTGTGTCCAGGCTTTCTCATGGATCAACATTGCCAAGGACTTCGAGAACCCGCAGCCACAGTCCTCATGAGAAGCCGCCATAGAGTTGAGTTTGGGTGCGTTGAAGTCACCCATAATAAGAAGATGGGAGAAACGCTGGGCAGACGTGAGTCTGTCTAAGGTAGCAAGGATGGCTTCGTCGTCGGATGCACTGCATGACGGCGAGCGGTACACAACACCGGTAAGAAGCGTGTCACGTTTGCGAAGTTGGAGTTTAATCCAGAGCGTGTCGCATTTCTCTGGGAAGGTAAATTCCCCTACGACAGCTGGCACTGGGAGCTTCTGGCTTAGGAAAACGGCGCAGCCTCCCATGCGTCCACGGGAGGAGTCCGTCCGGTATAAAGAGTAACCAGGGACATGCAGTTCATTATCACTGATATCCGCGGAAAGCCAGGTCTCTGTTAATGCAAGAATGTGAGGGCTAGTGTCGTGGACCAGCTGTCTGATTTCTGGTAGTTTGTTCAGAAGGCTCAGACAGTTGGTGTACACGCACTTTAAGGCTACTTCTTCGTTTGGTTGGGTGCAAAAAGAGACAGAAGTGCACGAGGGAAAGCTTGGGAAAGTAGCCTCAGTAGTGAGGGGGGTTGTGCAACTGGCGGCGTAGTTCTGTGAGCCCTCTTGGGGGGTGGTGGCCGTTTCATCACAGCCTGGGCATAAGTGAGCGTCCCTGTTGGACGCTTCGTCCGCTTCTCTTGGCCCAAGGTCAATGACGTTCGGACCGCTCTTGCTTTCAGAGCTTTCGGAGGGTGATTTGCGGTTTTGCACCCTCGAAAATTTGGATAAAGTTGTAGATGGGAAGAGAGTATAGGACGAAATGGCCCCGATGTAGCCGGGGGGAGAGCCATCGGAATGACACTTTTTTGGACCATTTTTGACGCAGGAGGGGATCCCAGCAGACTCACTGGGCTGTAAAGTTTAGGAATAAAATATTTTTTTGCGGCCGTTTTTTTCGTGAGATGATTGGGGGTCTAGAAGATTGGTGGTCCTTAGCACCTTTGGGATCTGTTTTACCGGCCCCCTGCATATCTACAGGCGCTTGACTTTCCAGTGAGATGGGGGCAGTGGCCTCTGAAGTGTGTGCTTGGGGTGGTTCGTCCGAGGACACCGGTGTCCTCTTGACATCAGGGATAAGGACCTTAACGCTAGCCTGGAGTTTGGGGTCAGCCTTGATGCATAACCTTGTTCTTGCAAGCTGAGAGCGCTTCTGCCGCTCCCCTGAGGTTAACGTGCTTTTTCTGTAGTTCAACCGCTTTTTCAAGCACTTCCTCCGTGCTAATCTTTGTTGGTAACGTAACAAGGAGTCCCAGTGACTTCTTGGTAGCTTTGGAGCGAAGTAAGCTGACGGAAACCATTTTTATAGGCTCTGGAGGGAAAGAAAAGTTTAGCACCACTCCGGCTTGTTCCCCTGGAGGGTGTGTGATCGGAAATCGTCCCCACAAAACAAGCCTCTTCTCCCGGAGTGCTCTGTCCTTCAAGCTCGTCGCGACTTCCTCAATTTGAGCAGTGGACAAAGCCACTGCGTTGCGAGCAGCTGCAGCGCCTGGAAGGGCAAGGGCAATGTACTCATTCAACGAGCTCAGTTCTTGCTTCATGTCAGATAAAGTTCTTTGAGTATCATTCAGGGCTTCTTCTACCGTGGCTATCTGTGCGCTTACATCTTCAGACGCCTTGTAGCCACACTTGCACGCGTCTGACTTCTGCTCGCTCGGAGTGGTGAGTAGAGGATCTAACGTGGCCCTCAGTGGGGTACAGCTATCTCGGAAGAGACAGCTCATACAGATAAATGATCTTTTTGAAGAAGTGAGCAAGGCGTACTGGTCCTCCCTGAGGCCAGTACACTTAAAGTGATACCAGTGTAGGCACGTCTGGCATTGCACACCGTTCTGAACAGTCATGCAGCAGCCGAAACGACCACAAACACTCGATACCTCCGAGCCACCGATGCCGCTGGATCTTGTGCGTGTCATTGTGTTATAGTCTATGAGTAAATATGACAATTGGTAATGGAAAGGATACACGAGGCTGGAAAATAATACGGATACTATCAAACACAAATAAGCTAATATACAGTGATTTATGCTATTCTTCAACGAACAGCAATGATCGTATACAACTGATTTTTGATGCAATGGGCACCAAAAGGAAACACAAGTCTAGAGAATCATACGGATAATATCGAACACGAATAATACAATACTCGATGAGTAATGCTATTCGACAAAGAATAGCAATGATCGTGCATAATCTTTTGATGTACTGGGCACCAAGATAGCAAAAATATGAATAGACAATGACAGCGAGCAATTTGATCCAAATTTCGAGTTACCCGCTTAATGTCGAATGATGTCGAATGATGTGTACCCGGAGTAGGTGAGAATCAAAGAAGAGCAATGCAATTGCTTGTCTCGCATCCTACGAGAGAAAATTATTGAGTAACTCCACGCTACGGTACATATACTAGTCCTTGTGTATTGGTCAAAATGATTCGAACAAACTTTGCACTTATGCACTATCACATATTCCAAACTAATTTTTGTCCGGCTTGCTTGTCCCATCGGGGATTATCAGGCTCAACGGTGACATCCGATTTTGCTGGCGAAACCACGACCATCTTTTTTGGTCACCTGCATGCACAACTTTATTCAGCAATCAAACTGGTCTAACTTGATACTACGCGTCCTTGTGTTGGGTTTCACGTTCACATCGCATGAGACAAAACCTACCTCAAGAACGGAAATGTAAATCAGCAGATTAACAGTAACTGATAAGTAATGAATTAAGCTACTCAAAACATTCATAGATGTAATATAAAAAGTCAATAGAGCAGGTATAAGGTGTAGAGTCTGTTACTTTTCCGTTGTTTTGTTACGCGTTATCCTTCATACATGTTACGTTCACTGTACATACAAACTACTTGTTTATGTTTTGAATCAATACATGAGTCATCCTCGCGCATCTGGCCTTCAGCTTTTACACGGTTGTGGTTGTCGTTAGTTAACCATGGTGACGTTCATTTGGCACGCTAGAGAAAGCGAATCCGCTGTAATCTCTGATAATAAAAAGGAGAACCTACTCACAACAAACGGCGGATTGAGTGAGATGGAGTCTACTGCGGACAGCTACTGTGAGTTGTTGTGCTCGCGTTGTAACACTGTTGGCTCAATTCTTTTTCCGCTACAAATGTCTACAGACAAACAGAGAAATAAGCTCAATAATCCTCCCAGAGTAGTCTGGCTAATGGTGATGATGACATACAGGCAATAAGGCCTCGAACGGTGACACCAGGATTAAGCAACACATATGGGAATAAAAGAATGTGGAGAAAAACCGTCAGTCAAATGTTGAGCACTAACTAGTCAACAACGGTCAAAAGTTGACAAGTCCTCTGGCAACAGCATCGAGCAATAATAGTTCAGTCATTAGATGAAGATTTACTCATGCGTTTTATAACAAACCGATCCCAGTAGAACAAAGTGTTGCAAAAACATCATGGAAAATGTTAATAAAATAAATGTAATATTCAATTAGAATGAGGAGGAACGTCGTCAACAATAGAGAGGTAAGCTGAGCTATTTGTTACCTGTTTGGCCCGTGGTCATTGGTGGCTTAGTGACCTGTCGTCAGCCCCGGACTCAATACGCCACAGTACCTTTTGGTCAGGCTCATGGATGCTATGATGATGATGACTTCTGTTGTAAGCCCTTGACTCAATACGCTGGTTCGCCCACAGTGTAATAATGCGACTGATAGAAATCCGATTCTTCTCACTGAGATAATTAACACCGAAAATCTTGGTCCAGAAAATAACGCGGCGTTTTCCGTGACTTTCGCTCAGGACAAACCGAAAGATAGGTGCAAACAGCAATTTTGTTCCGTTCCAACAACGTGTGCGATACGAAGAAAATTGCAAGATATTCATAGGGTGCATAGCGACCTACGAATACTCTCGAATCAGGGAATCGAATGACGGAAATCAAAAGAGTAGTTACGGTCACTAAGCCACTAATGAGTAGAGCGGAACAAAAGCCTAACAAGTGAAAAAAGGCGAAGGTTACCTCTCGACTGTACACCACATTTCCGCTTATTCCGACTGGATATGATCGTTTTCTCGAGGAATGCGGCGGTTTTGGATGGAGAAATGGATCCCTCCAACATGATTGATTACTTTTTGGTAGGTGTTCTTCGAATTCGTGATTCGATGATATTTTTTGGTCGATCTACATCCCATAAATACCCTGCAATTTCCTGCTTTCATAAAGGTTGCTGGAACGAAGCAAGGTTGCTTTTTGCGTTCGTCGTTTGGTTTGTCTTGAGTGTGATTAACGGGGACCGCCGCGTTATTTTCAGGACCTAGATTCGCCATGTCAACTGTTACTTGGAGAAGAACCCAAATTCTCTCGGGCGTATGACTGTTGTGTACGAATTAGCGTAACCCATCGAGGATTTTCAACACAGCCCCAGCCAAAGAATGGGAATAACTGAAGAGAGAAATGTGATGCCGTGAACAGAGATGATCGCAGGTGAGTGAGAAACAGAGTCCACATCACATCCAATGGTATGTGGAACCGTCATCATGAGTCGGTTCCGTACATTCCGTACTTAGGTGTCCATCCACTTTACTGACATCAAGCAATGCAGCAGCGCCGTCACAAAGTGCGGTCACATGAGGTTTGATGAGCGCGCTGGCTGTTGGTGCTCGCAGCACCTGGAGGACTGTATGCCCCAAGTTGCGCAGTCGTTTCGCCAGGTCTTTGGCCGTGCGGTTATTCTGAACGCAACGCGCGTCACAGGCGACCCAGGGTGATTTCAGAATATGAGCGAGGCTTTTGAGTTGACCGTAGTCGCTAAGGTGGTCAACATCGAACACTCCGGTTACCATGTGGATTTCGGACCTTAACGAGCAGGAGGTTACATCTGACCTGGATACCACGACTAAAGATTATGGGGAAGACACGTTCGGGCATGAACAGCCAACGATTAGATAGTAGAGGGTGTGACACTTCCTGAGGAATATGGCCGTCCAGGGGATGATAGACTTATCCATCCACGCCGCGTGAGCTTCCTCCCCATTCGTCACCAATACGCCCGGAACGAGTGCCGGGCCGTTCAGTTCCTTCAAGGTAAGGCCAAGCGGATCATCTTTGTCCACATGCAGCGGTAGTGGACAGTGACTGGGGAACAGTCTCTCCAGTCGAGACCTGCGCGAGAGTGGGATGGCTGTTAGCAAACTTGGGGGTGTGGATATAGCTTGGACCATTGTCGAACAAACTGGAAAATAGTACTCTTCGTAGTTTTGAGCGTGATTCGCCAAATTCGACTCAAAGGTAACTAGTGATTCATTTCAAAAGTTCTGGGTACTGGTGTGACTCCAAGGGCATTTTGGTGGTATCATCTGGCATCATTCGAAGCTGCAGGCGGTGGGTGGTAAGTACTCCATTCTTCCAAGTGAACGGAAGACCTAGATAGTTCACCTTGTCAGAGGCATTTGGCGAATGGATAGTTTTTGGGTCGAAGTAAGTAGACGCGTTAGAGATAGCGGCTGCCGCGGATGACCGTCCACTTGGTCTTACGCATGTTGATCTGCAGAGCAGATGGTTTCAGAACACTGGCGGAAGCGGCATTTTTCTCGTGAGGACATGTAGGAATTTTGACGGGAAGGATCAGATCGTCGGCGTAGACGGAACCGGTGACCAATGTATCATGAAACCGGTAGCCAAGCCCTGATCGAAACAGAGCTTGTAACTCATCCATTGCCATGATGAATGGAATCAGAGACAGTGGGTTGCCCTGGTAAAAACTACGCCGGAGGACGGAGCCTCCAAGCTTGGCAGAGGCATCCCTGTGGATGTCAGTAAGGTAAAGCATTAGAGGTGGATGAGCACCAGAAGATTAGGCGGATGTTACAATCAAATCATATGTGATAGAGTCGAACGCTCTTGACACGTCGATGAAAATAACACTGACTGGAATAATTGATGCATGAATTCCGGGGCGACACTTGGAGCAATGAGGTCGCATCGAGGCAACAGTCATTGTGTAGATGTGCACACTGAAGAGCGGTCAGTTGCGGGTATGCATTCCAACGATCGGCGAATACTTTTTGGATATAACGTATCAATGTTGAAGATTGGGCGATAGGTCTGAGCTCGGCGGACAATGGACGACTGTCCACTTTATGTGCAAGTGTGATGCGGGATCATCATAGGTGGATTGGACAAATTTGGGCTAACAAGAAAAAATTGAGGCATCCGACAAAGGCATCGGGTTTCGTGCGCATCATATGTTTGGGCAGAAGTTAGCTCAAACCTGCGGCGGTATTTTCCTCGCGCAATTCTTCTCAAGTGATCGGCCTGACCGAAGACCAGTCCGGAGGCGTAATCTTTTGAGATGGTAGCACACCAGGGTGCGAAATACGCGACAGTACTATGGGCCAGTAATCATTGGAATCTACCGGAAGGTTGCGTTCCAGCATGTGAGCAGTTCCCTGGTTCTCAGAAAAAATACACGCGCAGCATCTTCGTTACGCCAGAAGTGTGACGTCCGGGTCGCGTTAGGGGTATAGCGCGTGAATCCCACAATAACACGGGCACGTCTTCGGGTGATCAGTCGTCATGTGTGCGGAAATCCTTGTGAAACGTGCATGTTCAGCAGCTATTTTGATTTTACCATTGTAAAAATAGCTCTCTGAAGACCGCAGGCAATAGCTAACAATTCATTGCTGTGTAGGAAAGCTTAACTATTAGACTCGAGTTTGGTAATCGTTGTTCGGATCAAATAGGTAAACGACTGAGAGTGTTCAGTAGCTTGAAACCCAACATTCAATGTCGTAGTAGTTCACAAGACGGCGGCTGAATGAGCAACGAAGACAGTATTCCTCTGCCAGTTTATCGCACACAGGCGCGTCCAAGTGCTTACTAAAGTGCCGCCTTGGAAAGAGACAGGAGCCGATAAAGAAGTTCGCCTCAAGAGAATCACGACGGTCCTGGTGCATCGGAGCATCTGAGAAGAGAGGCCGGTTCTTGCGGACAACAGGTTGACTCGGTGCTCCCCACGTCCAAATACTGTTCCCTGATCCGGTTGTCCACTGGAGTTCCCGTTGATTGCTTCAGTCCCCTGGAGCGAGCACCTGACGGATCGAATCAAATTTTGGGACGCATGTGTTCGAAATTCAGCTGATTGATAACTAAGCCCTGAAAGCTGTGAAATTATATTCCTCAGATGTGCATGTAATGTGCACGCTAACCCAAGAGGTGTTGCTGCCAAAAACGCCAAACTATAAGATTCCATGAGCCATTCTACGTGCGTGTAGTATAGGGTACGTGTTTTGAATAAAGACACATATTGACAAGTTTCTGTAAAATTATGCGAATGCCATATGCCTCATTTTCACAGGGGTGTTAAGGTGTGGGAGCCACAAACAACTAAAATCAATAAGCCATCCCATATACTAACCTGTCATAAACAGGCTGCCTTGTACCACGAGTTAGCTGAAGGTGATGCGAATTCAGAGCTCAGCAGATGAAATTTCGACGGCACATCTCTTCGGACAAACCTGGATTTGAAAGGGATCGACAAATTAATAGCTGTTTCATATATGTTTGGGCTCATCGAGAATTGTGGGGAACGCGAACGTGAACAATAATGCGTGTACGCTTCTCACGGGGATTTTAAACATTTTGATTTGAATAAGTCATATAATAGAATAGTTTTCATCAACTCTTGCACCAAGTTGAGTATAAACGGGGAAATTATTTGTTCGAGTGAACGAAGGCGAACCTACCGACCGAAACAAAAAAACGCCTCCATTGTGGCTATACCGACACACGAAATATCTCCCGGAAATTTGGTGTAATCAGAAAATGGTGCAGTGAAAAACCTGGTTTACAATTATTCGTCATCAGGCCAAATACATAACATTCGTATGGAACAAATTTGTCAAGGGGAAGCGGAAAAGAACAAGTGACAGTATTTGGAGGCCAGACACCTCGTATACAAATATAAACACAACGTTTAAATACGGCGACGTCACAGGTGTGACGCGACTGGAACCAGGGCGTTTAGATCGGTCGTGGAATTGGTGGCAGCCCAAGGAAAACACAACGCCTGAACAGAGCGCTTCCGTGCGCATGGAGGTGCAACATTCCGTCGAATTCCGGTTGCTTAAGTTGTGGCCAGAAATCGGCGTCTGACAGCTTTTCAGTGAATTCCATTGACTCCGTAAGTCGGACGAAAAGATGAAACTAGGTTGACAGTATGACTGGTATCCACGATGTGTGCATCAATTGCGCTGGTAATCGTTTCGGCGACTCCGCTATTAACCCAGGCTGAAGGGTCCTCACGAATACGTTTAAATAAGCATCTGGTCGTGCGATCAAAGTAACTAGTTCCACAGTGACGAGTAAATGAGCATACATATAAAAGAGCCACAGAAGCGAGCATTTTATCCTTTAACTGTAAGCACAGTGCTGGAGTAGATTTGAAACAGACACGTGTATTAACGACATAGTGTTCTGTTGATAGTAGTTTAAGTCTCCTAGTGACTGCTTCGGCAAGTGTGTTTCGTTTAAATGATAGTGGAATGAGTACTGTTTTCTTTATCGCTAGGGTCACCTCATCCTGTTTCTCGCGATGTTGCATAGTCTTGTCTACACAACATTTTTGATAGCCAGTTTGTAAGAACAGTGTGCGTAGAAACGTTAGTTGAGATGGGCTGCACGGGAGGGAACACGTTGTTGCGCGTGCTGTGTGGATATGCCAGACCAGATTAATTCCAAGGTATGAGCGAGTTTTACTCAAACACACAAACCTGTGTGACACAATCGGTTTGTAACCGCCTCGCCTATAGGCAGGATGTGTTATTCAATCTTTCGTGGTGTGGTGGCCACAGCACAATGCAAAATGCCTCGTCCTTGCCGGCGTTTTAGTCACAGTCAGCTGGGTGATCCAGAATGGATTAGTCAGCGTTTTCTGTTATCCGAAACCATTGGTGGGATTATAAAAATTATCCCGTACGAAAGCATATCCAATATGCAGTCGCTCCTGTGCTTCACCCAGTGGCCTTACCCATATCTTCTTGAGAAAAACTTCTATAATAGTAGTGTGTATTTTTTAAAATAAATAAATAAATATTTCTCAACGCATATGTAATAAGCACGCTGGGTTATGCGTGATCACCGCAGATATTTACAAACAACACAAAACGAATAATTAAACGGTAGCATGAACGTGAAGCCTGCTGTCAAAAGGGACGCGGTGAAAATGCAAGTGACTGCAGTTTCTGAAACTTTGACGCACGCAACAGAGAAGAAGATAGTTCGCTTGCCTCACAGATTTAGTCTCAAAAATGAGATGTTACACTACTTCTCACAAGGTTGTGAGGGGCACAATTTTTGAATGGTTCAATGTCACTTCGGGAAGAGCGTCCAAGCGCATCTTTGGAGTGCTTCGTCATAAGGGGATAAAACTGGCGTCCGGAAAATGTCAATATTGATCGGCTTTGGAGAGGCAGTGCGGAAAATCCCAAAATCCTGCAAACGGTTGGGCAGAGTCTGGCGCAGGATCTCATCGGTTGCTCGTGAACGTCAAATGTTGAACAACTCGCAAACCGTTTAGCCAGGACAAAGTTCCGTGCGTACATCCGTCGTAGAAAAATTTCCTCGCTCAATGGACAGTTATGGGAATCAGAAAAAGAATGTAATTTCACACGTTTGAATAGAGAATGTGGAGTTATAACATTTTCCATGACAAACAATGTGTATGCGGAATTTTTTGACAGAGAATTCATGCGATATTATTATGTTTGCTATGATTATTAGAATATGTAACCCTGTCTACTGTCTGTGGCATTTCGCTATGTACTCGGGATTTATTCGGACAAACGGAGAATTGAGTCGAAGGTTTGGAGGGCCGCGTGGAACGTGCGTGTGGTAACTAAAGCTCACATGAAGTCGTTCTGGTGGACTTATTAGTAAGCGCCGCGTCCATATTTCCTAGCAATTTGGGCAATGCATATATGTTGACTTCGTCAAGGTCCGTTGCGTTATTTTGATATTGTTGGACTTTGATTGATGTTGAAAGTTTACCCTACGCCCTTATCCCCATTTAATCCGGGCCCTGTAAACTTATAAACGCCGAAATTCTATATATTTCTCCGGTATTTTTCATAAGTAACATAATTCCCACCGTTTATCGATGGACGAACTGTTGTTTCGCTCTGACCCAAACAATGACCACTTGTTTGAGTGAGCTCAACTCGTTTTTTGATCCACCATTGTTGATCGGTGCCCGGTTGTCGATTTGTTGTGCAGGCACTTTCTTCGATTTCTGAGGATTTTCACATTCGAGGTGAGAGACTCAATATTCTCGTACATTGATTTAATTAGTACCGTATTAAATCCAGTTAGTACGAGAATGTCTGGAGGAGGGTGAGTCGCTCGTCCTGCTTTCTGAGCGAGCAGCTAACTGACCACACTTACTAGCACTGACTGCCACCCTTTTCTTCACAAAACGTAACTAATTGCTAAAATTAGGTTCCCTCCAGCACTCAGTTCTAACCTCGGTAACTTTTGCCCATCTTTCCTGCAGATGGTGAGCCAATCGCTCAACTGCTTTAATGAGGTTTGTTGTGCAGTTTGGCTCCGCACCGTAATCTAGCTGCAATAACATTGCCTGACAACCTTTCACTTGGCTGGCTAGTCCACGCAAGCCATCAACGTCACCAGCGACCAATCTAGGACCAATGAAAACCTCCTTACTTACCGCTTGCATAATATCATGTCGGCAGCCAAACTGCTGGTGCAAAACCCTCATAGTCTCTGTAAAGCCCACC
The DNA here is from genome assembly GCA_008508345.1 of Paragonimus westermani. Lineage (NCBI taxonomy): Eukaryota > Metazoa > Platyhelminthes > Trematoda > Plagiorchiida > Troglotrematidae > Paragonimus > Paragonimus westermani. The sequence goes on from QNGE01000384.1 coordinate 264,102, forward strand.
TCCCTTGGCAAGAATGCACATTGCCTAATTGCCACTTTCGCCCTATCACGACAATAATGCAACAAATATGAAAGCTCCCATCCTTCGTCAACTAACTTGTCTACCACGTTACCTTCAAAATTTCTGAGAAATTTGGGGTAATTCTTCGGGGACCCATCAAAACTATCAACCTCAAGTTCCGGAAGACCAGCTCCAAGAACCAAAGGTCTGTGAGCCCGCTCTCACGATTCGACAGGGTCTAAACAAAAGGGGTTCATTTCGGAGACATTCGATTGACCAGGGTGACACTGCGTACTAAACTTAGTACGGGCTGTCGGATGGGCTCAGATTTCGCGGCCCTATTCTGTCTTTTGTGGAGTTCGAGCAAACTACGTCTTAGTTGCGGCTCGTCTACTTCATGATCAGCTCTTCCTCTGAAAGATCATCAGAAACTTCATTAGAACCATTCGTCAGAGCACGATTGAGCAAAACGAACAAAACAGCACTGGATTTGAACACGCCTCATCTTATAAGGTGAGGCTACCACCGTCCACATCGCTACTAATGGGCCGGATCCCTGCTTTAATCTAGGGGCCCCATTCAAACAACAATCATGCTCAGCAGTACTCGGTTCAGGTGGGTCCCTATTATTAAGAAAGCTTTTAGAAATACTCAAAACATTTGGCATGAAAGAATCGTTCGTGAACTCCAAAAATTAGGATTAATAGAAAGTGAGAAATCACCGTAGTTATGGGCATCCAAATGATTCTCGTATTGAAAGGGGATTGGTTCACAGAACACCCTAGCAGCCTCAATTGTTAAGGAAGAGCACGATCGTATGATCAAACCGATCAACAATGGTGGATCAAAAAACGAGTTGAGCTCACTCAAACAAGTGGTCATTGTTTGGGTCAGAGCGAAACAACAGTTCGTCCATCGATAAACGGTGGGAATTATGTTACTTATGAAAAATACCGGAGAAATATATAGAATTTCGGCGTTTATAAGTTTACAGGGCCCGGATTAAATGGGGATAAGGGCGTAGGGTAAACTTTCAACATCAATCAAAGTCCAACAATATCAAAATAACGCAACGGACCTTGACGAAGTCAACATATATGCATTGCCCAAATTGCTAGGAAATATGGACGCGGCGCTTACTAATAAGTCCACCAGAACGACTTCATGTGAGCTTTAGTTACCACACGCACGTTCCACGCGGCCCTCCAAACCTTCGACTCAATTCTCCGTTTGTCCGAATAAATCCCGAGTACATAGCGAAATGCCACAGACAGTAGACAGGGTTACATATTCTAATAATCATAGCAAACATAATAATATCGCATGAATTCTCTGTCAAAAAATTCCGCATACACATTGTTTGTCATGGAAAATGTTATAACTCCACATTCTCTATTCAAACGTGTGAAATTACATTCTTTTTCTGATCCCCATAACTGTCCATTGAGCGAGGAAATTTTTCTACGACGGATGTACGCACGGAACTTTGTCCTGGCTAAACGGTTTGCGAGTTGTTCAACATTTGACGTTCACGAGCAACCGATGAGATCCTGCGCCAGACTCTGCCCAACCGTTTGCAGGATTTTGGGATTTTCCGCACTGCCTCTCCAAAGCCGATCAATATTGACATTTTCCGGACGCCAGTTTTATCCCCTTATGACGAAGCACTCCAAAGATGCGCTTGGACGCTCTTCCCGAAGTGACATTGAACCATTCAAAAATTGTGCCCCTCACAACCTTGTGAGAAGTAGTGTAACATCTCATTTTTGAGACTAAATCTGTGAGGCAAGCGAACTATCTTCTTCTCTGTTGCGTGCGTCAAAGTTTCAGAAACTGCAGTCACTTGCATTTTCACCGCGTCCCTTTTGACAGCAGGCTTCACGTTCATGCTACCGTTTAATTATTCGTTTTGTGTTGTTTGTAAATATCTGCGGTGATCACGCATAACCCAGCGTGCTTATTACATATGCGTTGAGAAATATTTATTTATTTATTTTAAAAAATACACACTACTATTATAGAAGTTTTTCTCAAGAAGATATGGGTAAGGCCACTGGGTGAAGCACAGGAGCGACTGCATATTGGATATGCTTTCGTACGGGATAATTTTTATAATCCCACCAATGGTTTCGGATAACAGAAAACGCTGACTAATCCATTCTGGATCACCCAGCTGACTGTGACTAAAACGCCGGCAAGGACGAGGCATTTTGCATTGTGCTGTGGCCACCACACCACGAAAGATTGAATAACACATCCTGCCTATAGGCGAGGCGGTTACAAACCGATTGTGTCACACAGGTTTGTGTGTTTGAGTAAAACTCGCTCATACCTTGGAATTAATCTGGTCTGGCATATCCACACAGCACGCGCAACAACGTGTTCCCTCCCGTGCAGCCCATCTCAACTAACGTTTCTACGCACACTGTTCTTACAAACTGGCTATCAAAAATGTTGTGTAGACAAGACTATGCAACATCGCGAGAAACAGGATGAGGTGACCCTAGCGATAAAGAAAACAGTACTCATTCCACTATCATTTAAACGAAACACACTTGCCGAAGCAGTCACTAGGAGACTTAAACTACTATCAACAGAACACTATGTCGTTAATACACGTGTCTGTTTCAAATCTACTCCAGCACTGTGCTTACAGTTAAAGGATAAAATGCTCGCTTCTGTGGCTCTTTTATATGTATGCTCATTTACTCGTCACTGTGGAACTAGTTACTTTGATCGCACGACCAGATGCTTATTTAAACGTATTCGTGAGGACCCTTCAGCCTGGGTTAATAGCGGAGTCGCCGAAACGATTACCAGCGCAATTGATGCACACATCGTGGATACCAGTCATACTGTCAACCTAGTTTCATCTTTTCGTCCGACTTACGGAGTCAATGGAATTCACTGAAAAGCTGTCAGACGCC
>QNGE01000384.1:268483-302458 GCA_008508345.1 Paragonimus westermani
TGAACAGCAGCAACGACCTGTTCGACGGAGGTGTCCACTTCTACAGTCTTATTTGTGGCAACGTTGTGTTAATCTGCAGATGCTTCTAGAAAACAAAGTTGTATGATGTCCTGTTTCACAATGCCATCTGAAATTCTTACCGATACTTGGCGTACATGGCTTTCGTCACCAGAAATACCTAGGTGATCACACCGTAGGGCCAAACACACGGAGAGTTTAACCACTTAGACGCAATCTGCAAGTGGGGGGGTATCCATGTCGGTATTCGGAAAGTGGGCTCGCAACAATAGATATTTTATTTGTCAGTGTGATTATGCAAAATCCCACTGACGAGGACGACCACAGCTATGAGTAAACAGACCGAAGCGTTAGCCAAAACGCCATACTCATGGTTGGAGAAGAATATATCGAACCTCATTGACCTTACTGAAGCATTTCGTGAACAATTTCTGGAGGGATTTTTGAAGTGATCTCAGATGTCGATCAGATAAAAACCGAAGTTATCTCACTGGATGACAACAGTTATTGACGTAATTAAGTGATTCTGGTCAGAGTAGTGCGACGATAACGCAATGGCGCAAACTGCGAATAGAGAATTGCTCAAGCAGTGTCCTGTAAACCGGCCTGTTTTGGTCGTGGGAGCATCATGCGAACAGTGGTAGCTCGGGAGAAGAAAGACTTTACGAGTCCTTCACTCATTTACGTGCATGCAAATTGAAGGGTCAAGAAAAATGAAATGTCTCTCCGTCCGCCAAGAAGCGCTATCTTCATTCCCTTTTCAAGTAGGCGTCACTAATATTTTCAATCAATCAGAAAAATCTCCACAGACGATAACCACCTACCGCGCATTTGCCGGAGCGACATCGAACTATTTGAAACATAGACCCACATGCAACCTCATAGACGGCAGACTGATGTAACATCACATATTCCGGACTAAATCAATGCAGTAAACAAACTACCTATTTTCTTGCTATGTGCGTCAAAGTTTCATAAAGTACAACCAATCGCTTACCGATCATGCCCTTTTTGATAGCAGATTTCACGTTTTAGCATTGTTCAATTATTTGTTGTTTTGTAACGCCTGCAATTATCTGCACGAACTGCACACAGTCCGGCGTACTTTTCACACATGCGGTGAGGAAAGCACTGCTCGAGAGAGCATTGCTTAACACCAAATCCATTGACTAGTGTTGTGTTCCAAGGTGGCGTTCACTATCCGTTGCTCTCCTCAATGTACATAACTGAGTTCCGCGACGTTATTACGTCCGACAAGCCTCTTCTTTTCACTGACGATGTCAAAACCCTTTATAATATTCCGCCATGACAATAACATCGATTTCTGTCCACGAAATATACGACAGGACCTAGCGCCGTGCAATCAATGTGTTTATCAGGGCTGATGTCGCTCTCAGCGAACAAATCGAAAATCACTCATGGTTGTAAACTACCCCATGGCTCCATCTCACACGATGACTGTAATGTTGATACAGCCACATCAGTCAGCAATCTAGCAATACGGCACTCACACTCCCTCAGTTTCTGTGAACAAGTATGCTTCCAGGTAGCGAAAACTAAAAGAACAGAAGGCTGTATTAATAAGACGTTCAGTCTACCAGCTGCGAAGCTGGCCTCAACCCGAATATTACACTTTAATTTACTACCGTCTACGCAAGTCTGATAGACTTGTGTTAGAAACCTTTCAGCTTGCTACGATATTCTTCTTTGCTCACCTACAGACACCGCTGTGAAAAACTTGGTATTGGTCCACTTTCGTTGCGCAGACTGAAGTTGAACCAGACGCTGCTGTTTAAACTCGTACATTTGAATGTGACTACCACAGCGTTTACCGTCCACTTACAACACAGCCCTCCCCATAGCCTAAGAAATAAGGTTTTCACCTTGCCTACCCTGATATCCCGGAAAAATATGCGTGCAAACTTCTTCCTTGTAAGGTATTTCTGCATTTGGAATAAACTGCCAAATGAAGTCGGAGCCAGTAACAACATTCAGCGATTCAAAAAGGTTTGGACAGCCATCTTACGTTAACAAAAACCATGTCTATCTTTAAACTCTCTATATCACCTGATGATCTTAACGAGTGTGGTCCGAGAAACATCCAGCCGTCAGATGCGTAGTAAGTAGATAACCACCCCGCTGTCAAACTCCCTTCAAAAACAACCTGCTTGAAACGGTCTGTTATATTGTTTACTCACACGATCATCCAGTACTTGGCCTAGTGAGCGCTCAACAAACCGTTTGCAACTCAACATCTTTTTTTTAATGACATGCATTAATTCGTGCATATTATTGAATTGTCCGCTAACCATTCGTGTTCAAACCGCATTACGCGTAATCTGTTAAACGAGTAAATGACTCACAACTTTTAACGACAGAAGTAATCTACCCTCGTACTAACTGGATTTAATACGGTACTAATTAAATCAATGTACGAGAATATTGAGTCTCTCACCTCGAATGTGAAAATCCTCAGAAATCGAAGAAAGTGCCTGCACAACAAATCGACAACCGGGCACCGATCAACAATGGTGGATCAAAAAACGAGTTGAGCTCACTCAAACAAGTGGTCATTGTTTGGGTCAGAGCGAAACAACAGTTCGTCCATCGATAAACGGTGGGAATTATGTTACTTATGAAAAATACCGGAGAAATATATAGAATTTCGGCGTTTAGAAGTTTACGGGGCTCGGATTAAATAGGGATAAGTAAAACGGCCAAAATATACGGTGTAAGAGCAAGGATAAGTGACGGCTGTTGTCTCGCAAAACTCAACGTGGCAATGTGAACAGCAGCAACGACCTGTTCGACGGAGGTGTCCACTTCTACAGTCTTATTTGTGGCAACGTTGTGTTAATCTGCAGATGCTTCTAGAAAACAAAGTTGTATGATGTCCTGTTTCACAATGCCATCTGAAATTCTTACCGATACTTGGCGTACATGGCTTTCGTCACCAGAAATACCTAGGTGATCACACCGTAGGGCCAAACACACGGAGAGTTTAACCACTTAGACGCAATCTGCAAGTGGGGGGGTATCCATGTCGGTATTCGGAAAGTGGGCTCGCAACAATAGATATTTTATTTGTCAGTGTGATTATGCAAAATCCCACTGACGAGGACGACCACAGCTATGAGTAAACAGACCGAAGCGTTAGCCAAAACGCCATNCCAAAGCCGATCAATATTGACATTTTCCGGACGCCAGTTTTATCCCCTTATGACGAAGCACTCCAAAGATGCGCTTGGACGCTCTTCCCGAAGTGACATTGAACCATTCAAAAATTGTGCCCCTCACAACCTTGTGAGAAGTAGTGTAACATCTCATTTTTGAGACTAAATCTGTGAGGCAAGCGAACTATCTTCTTCTCTGTTGCGTGCGTCAAAGTTTCAGAAACTGCAGTCACTTGCATTTTCACCGCGTCCCTTTTGACAGCAGGCTTCACGTTCATGCTACCGTTTAATTATTCGTTTTGTGTTGTTTGTAAATATCTGCGGTGATCACGCATAACCCAGCGTGCTTATTACATATGCGTTGAGAAATATTTATTTATTTATTTTAAAAAATACACACTACTATTATAGAAGTTTTTCTCAAGAAGATATGGGTAAGGCCACTGGGTGAAGCACAGGAGCGACTGCATATTGGATATGCTTTCGTACGGGATAATTTTTATAATCCCACCAATGGTTTCGGATAACAGAAAACGCTGACTAATCCATTCTGGATCACCCAGCTGACTGTGACTAAAACGCCGGCAAGGACGAGGCATTTTGCATTGTGCTGTGGCCACCACACCACGAAAGATTGAATAACACATCCTGCCTATAGGCGAGGCGGTTACAAACCGATTGTGTCACACAGGTTTGTGTGTTTGAGTAAAACTCGCTCATACCTTGGAATTAATCTGGTCTGGCATATCCACACAGCACGCGCAACAACGTGTTCCCTCCCGTGCAGCCCATCTCAACTAACGTTTCTACGCACACTGTTCTTACAAACTGGCTATCAAAAATGTTGTGTAGACAAGACTATGCAACATCGCGAGAAACAGGATGAGGTGACCCTAGCGATAAAGAAAACAGTACTCATTCCACTATCATTTAAACGAAACACACTTGCCGAAGCAGTCACTAGGAGACTTAAACTACTATCAACAGAACACTATGTCGTTAATACACGTGTCTGTTTCAAATCTACTCCAGCACTGTGCTTACAGTTAAAGGATAAAATGCTCGCTTCTGTGGCTCTTTTATATGTATGCTCATTTACTCGTCACTGTGGAACTAGTTACTTTGATCGCACGACCAGATGCTTATTTAAACGTATTCGTGAGGACCCTTCAGCCTGGGTTAATAGCGGAGTCGCCGAAACGATTACCAGCGCAATTGATGCACACATCGTGGATACCAGTCATACTGTCAACCTAGTTTCATCTTTTCGTCCGACTTACGGAGTCAATGGAATTCACTGAAAAGCTGTCAGACGCCAAATTTTGACCACGGCTAAAGCGATTCACCGAGTTCACCATCCTTATCTATACCAGCCCCGGTTCAGCACTTACGACAGTTTTATGGCCGCAATCATCGGACGAACTGCAGCAACCGTCGAGCAGATCCTGGGCAAACTTCTTGCAGGGGTAGAGTTGGGTGGCATAACTTCTTCACAACTCCTACGTCACATGACCCAGCTTCAGAGCAAACATACGGTAAACGAACCAATTCTGCATGAGTTGTGGCATCAAAATCTGCCGGACGATATTCGAAAGTTATTGCCTATACTGGATTAGGACACAGCATTTCGTAAACTTGCAGGGCTAGCTGATCAATCATATGAGGTTTATCAGAGTCGCTCAGAGAGGTGACAACTACAACCTGCAACCGGTAACGTACACACTGCAGGCAGCCAATCGTTCAGTCATTCCAAAATATGGTGAGAAGCTGCTCGATCGACCGCACAACAACCTTTTACGTACATGGCAAGGTCACATCAATCAGTTCGATTGGACTGCGGTCGACCATAGCAGATAACGGTTTCGCGGCCATCCTCCGACAATTTTCAGAACTAACCAGTCCGTCTAATATAACATTGCCGCCAAAACACGACGTTTTTCATCACATCGTCACCAAGGGCCCACCTACATACGCGCGCCCTAAACGTTTGCCACCATATAAACTCAAAGCGGCCAAGGCCTCTTACGACTTCGTGTTATCCAGCTTTCCACTAGTCCATAGGCCTCACCCCTACATATGGTTCCCAAAAAATCAAATGACTGGCGTTCGTGTTGCGATAACCGCGCGCTGAACAACGTCACCTTTCCAGACCGATACCGTATTCCTCACGTTCACGATTTTTCGATCGGGTTAAACGAAAAGACCATTTTCTCAAAGACAGATTTGGTTCAAGCTTACCACCAAATCCCGGTGGCCCTGGAAGACGTCCCAAAGACCGCCATTACCACTACCCTTGGACTGTATAAATTCACTCGCATGCCACTTGGATTCCTAAACGCTGCACAGACTTTCCAAAGGTTCATGGACCAAGCGCTTCGCGTTTGGATTCCGTGTACGTTTATATTGACGGCATCTTAGTCGCCAGTGAGAACCCTCCACAGCACGAGTCATATCTTCGAAAGCTGTTCGAACGTCTCACCCAATAAGATGTCATGCTAATCACTATGAAGTGTACCTTCGGAAATACCCCCACAGATTTTCTCGGACATCAAATCGACGGAAACGGAATCCAGTCATTCCTGAGGAAAATTAGTGGTGTTAAGGACCACCCAAAGTCACAGTCCCTAAAAAGCCTCCGACGCTTCTTAGGTATTGTGAATTATTTTTGTCGCTTCCTTCCACGATGTTCAGAGCTTTTAAAACCCCTCACTGAAATTTTGAAGGTCAATAGTAAACATTTTTTCTGCCTCCTGAAGCTTTTTGTGGTCAAAGAAGTCTTATCCCGATCAACCATATTAACGCATTCAGCAAGATATTAACGTTTGCCGCTGATTTTGAAGGCTGACGCATCTCAATCAGTTGGCGCTGTTTTGGAACTGAAGGTGAACGGTGAGATCCACTCCTTGTCCTTTTTATCTCGAAATCTCCAACCAGCGCAAACGCGTTACAATACCTTTGCTCGTGAGTTACTGGCTATTTACCTTGCAATTAAGCACTTTCGACATTTTCTGAAGAGTTGCAACTTCATTATCTTCACTGATCACAAACTCCTCGTGTTTGCTTTTCGTTTCCCTCCAGATCGGTACTCCTCGAGAGAAACAAGACGCCTGGAAGTTATCGCTCGATTCATATCTGTTTTATAGACGGTTCCAGTAATTTTGTCACCAACGGCTTATCTCGTCCGGATGTTATCCAAATATCCGCAAGCGTCATCGACTTTCTCTCCCTCGCAAAATCCTAGGTTAATGACCAAGAACTTCACCAACTTTGTGCCAGCCTCTCCTATAACCACGTGATATTCCGCTAGCTCAGTCAGAATATTCACTTGCGTGCGATATGACTACCGGTATATCGCGATCTTTTGTTCCTTTCACACGCCGCTTCGATGTTTTTAGCCGCCTCCTTTCTTTGTTACATCTAAGCATACGCGCCTCAACCAAGCTAGTCACTGAGCATTACATTTGGCCCGGCTTTCATAAGGATGTTCGTAACCGGGTCAAACAGGGCCTAAAATGCCAACGTAGTAAAGTTTATCGTCACACCGTCACTACTCCAGGAACCTTTGCCTTATCCGATGGACGCCTTAAACAAGTCCACCTTGATATCGTTGGTGCCCCTCCTCCCTCCAACGGTTACACACATCTAACCTGCGTGGATCGATTCACGAGATGACCCATTGCCGTTCCTTTGAATCACACGTCAACGTAAACTATCGCACGCAGCTTTGTCGATTCGTGGGTTCCGAATTTTGGCGTTCAAGCCACTATCGCCACTGACCATGGATTCCAGTTTACTTCAGCTCTTTCTCGTGATTTGAATCGTGTTTTTGATTGCAAACATATAACGACCACTGCGTACCATCCCTCGTCCAACGGTATGGTCGAAAGCTTTCACTGTCAAATGAAATCATTTCTAATGGTAACATATGCGGGTGGCAACTGGTCTGATCGCTTACCTCTTATTCTCCCTGGCTCGCAAAACACTGTTAAGGAAGATATTGGGGACATCCCAGCAGAACTTATGTAAGGTTGTACATTGCGTATTCCTGGAGAGTTTTTCTCTAAATCCCTGGTACGTCTGAGCCCTGACGCGAGTTGCGTCACGAGTTTGAAGAATCACATGCGGCATATTCAGCCTTCACCCCCATGAAGAACGCTGCGCCGAGGACAAATTCATCATGATTTACGCACTTGCCCCTTTGTTTTTGCTCGCCTTGGCTCACCTAAAACACCTCTGAGGCCGCCGTATGATGGTCCTTTCAGAGTGCTTGATTGTAAAGCCAAGTATTTTGCCATTGAAAAAAACGGAACACGTCACTCGGTGAGCATTGACAGACTAATTTGCCTACGCCGAGCCTGATTTAACGTCCCCGTCTCGTCCGCCAGACAATGAACATGCCGGTGCTTTCAACCAGCGTCCCCCGGATTCATCTACTGACTAACAAAACCTCCCTCATGCTACTTATCCCATGTTTCACACCAGTGATCATACCCTTCTTCCTGCCTCCAAACACAAGACAGGCAAACCACACACTCGTTCCGGCCGAACCGTTGGATGGCCGACAATCTATAAAGATTACCATCGTTGACTGCCTCTATGTTCCTTCAGTTATCGAGCGTTCCTTTTTCACTGATGCTCTTGGGGGAAGTTATGTAGTGTTCTTCCCCTTTCGCCTTTTTGTTACGCACTATTCTGCATACCTGTTATGTTCATTGTACGTATTAACCACTTGTCTATTGTTTGAATCAGTACACACTTCATCCTGGCGCGTTTCGCCTTCTGCTTGCACACGGTCGTGGTTGTCGTGGGCTAACCGTGGCAACGTTCATTCAGCTCGCTGGACGGATCAAATCCGTTGTTACAAAGGAGAGAGTCTTCATACAGTACGCAGCAGACTTAGTGGAGTGGAATCTTTTGTGGACAGCTATTGTTGTCTTTGTATGTGCTTCGTAGTGCTATTGCCCCGAATCTTTGTTCCACTATACACAGAAGTTCTCCGTTGTTACGTAACTTGTTGCATAATTGCACCAGCTCAAGGCAAGCACTGATGGAAGCGGTTCTATTATCTGTGTAGAATCTTTAACGAAGTCGCTGAGCAGCGCGTAGCGATAAACCAATAATCCTACGTATTCAAAACAAGATTGGATCGTAATGCAACTGTACTATTGGACGAATTATCAAAGTGAATATTTAGACAACCTCAACAGTCTCGATCGACAGATCGTTTCCGGGGAATGGGTTAAAATTTACTGCTGAACGGACTAAATATGGACCATAATCACCTAATAAAGCATTCAACCAAAAAAGCTCTTCTGAGCAGTCAACATGTTCAAAACAATGGGAACGAGCCGAACTCCATAAAGAGGTTGCACGCACCACTCAATTAAAGTACGATGACCGACAACTGGCCATTCGCACAACCATCAGATTAATGTTGCAGAACAAAATCGTCCAGGCCGAGGTCCATTTAACGTCCGGAAAAATAGGAGGTTGAATGCACAGAGGTAAATATTTAGTGGAATGGATTTGGGTCGGATTTTCACATAATTTTAGTTCGAAAATTTCATTCAGCGGGCTACAAATTCCAAACACGACTGATATTTGATCCCAGATTGACGATTCCACTCAGCTCTTGTTCCCAACCTAACTAGTCACAAGGTCGAGAGACCTCGGACAGAATGTTTATCAGGCTTAAAGCGCGAGACCCATCACACTACTTGAGCTACTTCAGTGCTCGACTTTGAAGAGCGCGTTTAGGCACAAGCCGTTCTCCATGACTCAAACCTTGCACTCTCAATGCGGACTAGGTGTCAGCTGCACTCATTTCGCCTTCGTCACTCCTTCCTCCAAAAGGCACGGAAGTCGGATATAATAATAATGGTATATTTCTCCACCCATTCGTGAGAAACACGCTCAGATAAGCGTGATCACTACACACATTTTAACGTGACTACATAACGTACACATAATCGTTAATTGTACAAGACACCAATTATGGAACTAGAGTAATATAACGGACAAAATAATGAAGCAAAAATCTATTTTATGAAGAGGCAGACGGTTCACTTGCTTCTGAAACAATAGTTCTCAAGATTTTTATTATTCGATAAAAAAATGTTAAGTTGTTACATCAATTGTTGCTTCACAAAGCTAACGTAGGCCTTATGTTCAAGGTCATGCCAGAAAAAGGATTTTTCAGGATGGAGAAAATGAATAGTCAAAGAATTTCGCCATTAGTTGATATGGATGGCCTCGAAAAAATACGTAGAAACGTTTGGAAAGATGAGAGAAAATAGGCGGGTACCAACTTTTCCCGAAAAATGGACGATCTTCTGGACTGGACTCCGTTATTTCCTCGAATCGACGGAATTTCACGAATTGCCCAACCAGTACAGGATTTTGATTCTCCGAACGTTGTGGAATGTTGTCTCGCGTTGGAATTTACCGTAGAATCAAGAATGAAAGGCAAAATTACGTGATAAGCAGAAGAACGTAAAATGGTCATGTGAAGTATGACGAATGATGGAGTCTGACATTTTCTGGCTAAATCCTTTATATAACATTTACAATTTTGTGCTAATTAGTAAAATATATATCTCTAACAAATAATTGTTGTCGTATAACGCGAAAAGTGACCAATTCACAGATTATCCTAGTATATGACTACAGCCGAATTCCGATATCGATTTAGTATGTCCGGCCGTTGTGTAGAATGGGAAGATGTTTAGCAACACGGAAAGATTATCAGGTTGTCTGTAGAATAGGAAGAGGCACGTATTTATATGTAATCATATGAGGCGAACAGGTTAAGTTATATATATTCTCTAAACCGTTTTAACTTGCACAGCTATTGCGTAGTGGTTAATAGCTATACAGAGCTGATAATCGTTGAGTATGGAGTAAGAGTACCGGGATGGTTTGGTTACTACTAACGGGGATGTTTAAGATGCCATATGTAGTTTTGCTATGCAGCTGCAATTTTCGACAAAGCTGTGTACAAGATCTATCCTGCTGGAGAAATGATAAGTTTCGAAATGAGGAATTTCTCAAATGGCTAAATTGATAGCTTTGATCGGTTCGAAGTGTGTGTGGCGTTACATCCTGTGGTATAGATTCACCCTCCGTTATTATTAGATTAGATCTGATGGTTAGATGTTATTAGGTCCGTTTTGAAAGATATCGTCTTCAGGCAGGCAGAGTTTGAAGATCAACATGACGTTCTTTAATGTTAGGAAAGTTTCTAAGCTTCGTTTGAATTGATGTATATTCTTACTGGTTCTAATTGCATGTGGGAGTTTGTTCCAAATGTAAGTATATTTCACTAGGAAAAAATTTGAACGGAGTTTTCTACGGGATTTAAGAGTTGCCAAAGTGAACTCTTTGTTCCTGATGTTGTATTTTGAGCTATGTTGAAGGCGAATCGCGAGTTTTACCTTAAATTTATTGCTATAAACTAGATTATACATGAGCGCAAGGTTTAGCTTGAGACGCCGTAGCCAAAGAGGATCCAGTTTAAGCGTCTGGCATCGTTCTCTGTAGTTCAACGAAGGCGGATAACCCACTAAACCTTTCGTAAATGCACGTTGGAGACTTTCCAGAGCTAGCCTATCAGACTTGCGCAAGTGACTATATATGAACGTGCAGTACTCAAGTTGGGGTCGTACGCACAGCTTATAAAGGTGCAGTCGAGCTGCAGGAAAAAAGAATGAGTGCCTGATGTATCCAATCGTTCGCTTAGTTTTAGCTACTAGGAAAGAAATGTGTTCAGCAAAATTGAATGAGTTTGAGTAACGTATACCTAGGTCGCGGACTGAGTTGGCAGTTGGAATAGCATGACCATCCAGCTTTATAAAGTCCTCTGGTATATGACAACCGTGTGTGACAATGGTGGATTTATTGGCTGAGAATTTCATCAGCCAGGTTTGACACCAAGACTCTAATGACATGATGTCTTCCCGTATATTTCCTAAAGAAGAATTGAGATCGCCAGTAGGAAAAGTATAGACAAGTTTGATGTCATCAGCGAATAGGAATAGTTTGCCATGTTTGATAACTTCACATATATCATCTATATACATAAGAAAGAGCAACGGTCCCAGGACGCTTCCTTGAATCACTCCGCTGGTGACTGGTCTGGGCGTTGAGCTGTTATCTCCTATTTTCACTGTTTGTGTGCGGTCCACAAGGTATGAAGCAAACCAGCTAAGTAATGGGTCACGTATACCGAAAGATGCCATTTTGATCAGAAGGCGCTTATGAGGCACACGATCAAAAGCTTTTTGCATATCCAGGAGTATGATAACAACTGCATTCCCTGAATCAGCAGATATTGTAACATGATCAAAGAATTCCAGCTGACACGTCATGCACGAACGTTTGCTGAGGAACCCATGCTGGGATAGGTTTATAAGCTTTTGTGATAATAAGAATTCAACCATGCGACATTTTATTATCCTTTCCAATACTCTGGAACAAATTGAAGTATGGTTAATGGGACGATAATTGTTGATGTTCTGTCGTGAGCCACCTTTGTAACGGGGCTGAATTATAGAATTTTTCCATTGGAGTGGGAAGGAACCTAACGATAGAGAAAGTGTATAAATATTAAGCAAAAGGAAAGGGATGTCATCCCCTCCGTGTTTGAGAGCAACAGGGTGTATACCCTCTGGACCAGGTAGGTAAGAGGGTTTGATAGTAGCTAACTGAGAGCGGATTTTTACTGCATCAACAGTAACGTGGCTTAGGAACGTGTTTGTTTTTACAGGGAGAGGTGAGGGCAATACATTTTCCTCAATGTTGAAGGAAGCAGCAAAATACGAATTGAAGGCTTCGCAGATTGTTACGGGATCATCTACGGTAGTTTTGTTCTGTAATGTAACTACTGAGATAATAGGGTCTCTTGTACAGTTTCTGCGTTTAAATAACTGCATCAACTCAAAGCTCTTCCCTTTGCTGTTCAATGCACGTTTTTCTTCATTCTGATGGAGCATTTTGGTCCTAGTTTCTATCATGTCAAACATTTTGTGCATTTGAATAATAAGGGAGAAGTCTTGTGTTTTTCGATATCGTGATTTCAGATTTTGGAGCTTACGTGCCTCTTTTGGAGTGAGGGTCCAGTTTTTACCACACACTCTACGGCGTTTCGATTTTTCCGGGGCTAAAATGTTCATACAAAATCTGAAGTGTTCTGTAAATACTTCGGTTGCTATACTAGGGTCAGAGGTCAGAAAGAATGTGTCCCACACCAATGACCTCAACAGAGTGGCGAACGTATTCCAGTCGATTAATTTTATCTGGCGATAACTTACTATGTTCGATGCTATTACAGCTTTTAGGTCAAACATGAGGTTGACCACGTTGTGATCACTTCCTGGGAACCGTTCTAGGACGGATACTTTAGCAGAGGAGATACCTGTTGTAAAAATGAGATCTAAAGTGTGGTCTAGTCTGGTAGGTTCTAAGACATGTTGGCGCCAACCATTTACTTGGATACATGCAAGAAACTCTGCTTGATTTGCGGGGGCTGTGAAGGAGGTCCAAGAAATATTGGGCATATTGAAATCTCCACCAATTATTTTGTACTGCGTGGGCAATGTTGATACATAATTCAGTCCATTGATAAGATTGGTCATGGCGTCCTGAGAGGCGTTAGGTGGTCTGTAGACACATCCTAAGAGTAGTTCACGGGATTCAGTTGCCACTGATAGCCACAATGAGTCATCAATTCTATCAAGACACGGCTCATCGAGTATAGTTGCAGAATACTGCTCCCTCAAGTAAATTAAACATCCACCGCCACGTCCTGCATCCCGATTTTTTCGGAACATATGATAACCTATAACATTTAGTTGTGTGTTTGAAGTCTCAAGGGTACACCAAGCTTCAGTGACCAGAATAATGCAAGGATTATATAAAAAGACGAAGGATCTAAAAATCTGCATCTTATTGACCAGTGAGCGTGCATTCAAAAGCAATAAACTTATTGCATTTTCCTTACTCGACTTCATTGTAAGACCTTTGAAAATGTCCGAAGCAGAAGGGTCTTTGTGATTCAGAGACTTTGGTAACGTCCCTTGGTCTGAGGCGGTTACAGTAAGCGCATCGATAACTAATGGAATATCCCCTGCGTCTGAGTCCATGACAGAAAATTTTGGAAAAGTGTCAGTAAGGTGAATTGGGGCAATGGGGGTATGCGAGGTGGACTGGGCAGGGGAGGTTTGAACGGGGTGTGACGCAATAAAAAAGGGTAAGATTGAGATAGATTGGTCATATCTACCTGCATGTTGTCCGCAAAGGGATCACGGAAAGAATTTAGGTGAGCATTAATACTGTGGGGGCTGTTTGTATTAAAAGGGGCGTTAAGAATGGGATAGGCAACTCTGGTGGGAATAGTGGGGTTCTGGTTAAGTCTTGCTTTAGGAGGTGTGTCACGTGAGATATTGCTATTGTTGGGAAGAGGTCGAAGATTAGGGGTTGGTAATAGATACATCCTTTTTCTCTCTGGGTGTGGGTATGGGTTCACATGCTTATTTTTTCCCTTGTATTGCGGAGGAGGTAAGCCCGAACGACTCGTAGGATAGTGACTTGAGGAGGGTTTATTGAAGCCAGTGCTCCTCTGACGGCCGGTTGTTGGGTTTCTTTGGGATGAATTTGAAGTTGGGGTGCCGGCGTGTGTCAGATTGGTAGATGGTCTGAGCCCTACTTTGTCTGATCTAGCTACCGCGTTGACAGGTTGAAATTTAGACGTCCCATTTGGTGCGACACAGCCACACTCATTTACTTGCTGTTGTTTGGAAGTTGACTGCTCGACGGGGGTAGCCGTTTCGTAAGGCAGGTTGCTGGAACTGTCTAGGTCTACTGCTAAGTTAATCAAATCGGCTAGTATGATATCCCCCGTTGTGTCGTTGGTGCTTTGAAGAGGGACAGTGGCAGGCTCAGGTGTGACGCAATAGGACGAAGCTACACAGGGTGAAGCTTCACAATCAGGACCCGATTCATTACCCTTGGACTTCGTCGCATCTTGTTCGAATGTGTCCTGAGCCACACGCTTGGAGGCGACAGCGTTGCGCAATAAGCGACGGTGACATTCCCTCTCAAGCGGCGTTCTATCCTGCATAATTCTTATCAGTTTAAGAGAGGTTTTGGACTTGATGAGGTCCTGACATTGGATGAACTGTCTCGCAGTTGCTTCGCTCTGGAATTTGAACAAAAGTGGACAGCAGATCTTTTGAGTCTTCTTGCGGAGACGAATGCAGGTATAAGATGTCGGGTCTATATTGGTAATCCTCGTGAGTAGCTTCTTAATGCCATCGAGGTGAAGCTTATCTGGTACATTGAATACGATGGCATTATATGTGCAACGCATCCGTTTTGTGATTTCTGTTGTTAAGGTGTTGAGAAACATGCTTGCGCTCTCTAAGTTATCCATCTTGGGACATTCCGGCACTTTGAAGATGTAAGAGAGGGAGATAAGATTCTCCTTTAGGGAATCGAATACAGCATAACTTGTTTTTAGTTGGGCAAGTTCAGCCTCCAGTTTGGATACCTTACCAAATAACTCCGCCAATACATTGTCTAGGGGGATAGAACAGTTCTTAGTTAGAGGAGTATTGGTGGGAACCACCAGTTTATCTTCACCCCCTTTCGGGGCAGCATCTTTGGAAGGGCCTTTACAAGTTTTCGACCTAGAGCACTTGCCATTAGGTCGTTCAATATCTACCTTAGAGCTAGAACAAGTGGTTTTGACACCAGACGATCTTGATTGACGACCGATTTTGGTCATTATACTTTGTTATATAAGAATATTTTTTAGACAGACGTGGACGTAGATAAAATTTAATCAGATTGTACGGTAAAAAAGTTGTCAAAAATAACAGTTATGAGAAACTTCGAATAAAATATCCACGCAGTAATTACTTGCCCTTTTCGAATCTCACTTTACTACACCGGACTCAGTCCTCACCATGACATTCCGCACTAAACTGCCCTTGTCAGTATCCTAACTAGCTGCCACACCAAAAGGCCATGTATTTCTTGGTAGGGGTCCTGAAGTTATCAATACGATTTCTCTCTGACGGAAGTTGCGTTCTGTACGTATCCACTTCTGTCGTGCTTGCAGGGTAGGGAGGCACTGTTTCGTCCAGCGACTCCAAAAGAGTCCAGCCAGATAACTGGTTTGTTTCCATCTATGTTTAAACAGTTGTAACGTCTTCTGATTAAGGCGAATTCCATCATTTTCCCGCACGAGCATCATATCATTTAGTGGTAATGACAGCCCGTCTTGAATATCCAATTTAACAGGCACTAACGGTCTGTTATTCAGTATTTTTTCCACTTTGACAAGGAGAGTTGGCAGGGTCTTGTCGTCGGGTGTTTTGTTCAACACAGATCGATCCGAGAATGCGCCGAACCGACCGCATGAGGTGTTTCTGCACCTCCCCGATGACTCGCATGGGGGTGAATAATAATTCCACTGGATATGCTCTTGTGGCAATTTGCTGTTGTTAGAGGCATGGTCTAAGCTACTCGTCCATCGTTTGAGTTCTTTGCCTGCAACGGTGAAGGTGAACCCGTTGCCGGAATAAACCTCGATAGGGCAAACCCGTCTACCAACGAGAAACATCAAAACCATAAGAAATGAATCAGTATTCATGGAATGTGCGGCCTCGAGGTGGACAGCTCTAGACTGAAGGCAGGTTATGATACAACCATACCTTTTTTCCTGCCGCTACCTTTCTTCACACTGAGTGGACCGAAACAGTCCACACCAACATTGACAAACGGGAGCCGTACCCGGTTCTATTCGCGCAGGTGGCAAGGGAGCCATCATTTGTTTGCCCGCGGTGGCGTTCAGAAGACGACAGTGGAAGCAAGCCCCGGTGACGCTGTTGACAGCGGATGCACCCGGAATAATGAAAAATCGGAGCCTGATTAGCGAAGGGACATGTGACACACCACAATGTCCCTCCAATATATGACAGCGACTGACAATCAGGTCTGACACATGATGACGCTTTGCAAGTATTATTGAGCATTTCAGGTGAAACTTCATACTAGCCAGCACCAGTCGTCCACCCACTTGCACCACCCCATCAATCAAAGTAGGGCTTAACTTGCGAAGTGGATCTCCTTTTGGCAAATGAAGTGTTTGTCCAGACTCATGCAACCTCGTCAAGAGGGACAGTTCGCCCGGAAAGCTAGTCCTGTGAACCAGACGGATGATATCTTTCTTACCAGACTGAAGTTCGCCCAACCTTAGGCGACATGTATTAACCGTGCCGTGGATGCTTGTAGAAGGTCAATATAACCTGAATCTGCTCAACCAGGCTGCAGTGTTTAGTTCAGGCCAACTCGAAATACAGAGCACACAAGACAGAGAGGCCTCGTCCACTGTAATCGCGTTCACCTGGGCCGATGGTCGGTTCATGTCCACACCGGTGGGTTCACTTACGGCGGCGTACGTTTTAGGCCAAGGTACAGATGGTTGCTTTAGAGACGTAGGACCTGATAACCAGGCTTCTATGCCTCTGTGAATGCGTACCCCACGAGAAGCATTATCTACTGGATTGTCTTTCGATCTCGCGTATCGCCACTGATCGGGGGATTTCGATTTGTGTACGGCAGTTATTCGGTTTGCAGCGAACGTACTAAACTTGGTGACCGTCTCTGTCAGATCAGTTCCATCATGACAAACACAATGATTAGAGACAGTTTCTCGTGGCTTTCTTTGGGGAAGCTGCTAAGAACCCAACCAAGTAACGGTCTGACTGCGTAGGGTTACCCGCGCTTTTGGAGTTTCTGATTCACAACCCAGTGGGCTTCAAGCACGTCACATCCGATAAGAATGGTTACATTAGCATCGTGAATCTCGTCGAATTGATAGGTCGTATGGGTGATCGGCAATTGAATAAGCATTGGTGATGTCGACCGTTTCTTCTCCGTCCAGGGAAGCAATCCCCAGGCGGACATTCTTGCAGCGGGTGGTGGTTAACCCATCCACAGATGTGATGGACAAGGTGGACTGAGTGGTAGCGACACCGATATGCTCGAGTAGACCCTCTTCCACTAGAGTGGTGTCGGAGCCTGGATCCAAGAACGCATACGTTGAGACTGGACCCCGCATCGAGTCGATTTTCGCCGGTACTATGCCCAGCCTTGGACGCCCTTCGACTATGCTAGCCATATTACAGATGACTTGATGTCCACTATCTGTCTCAGCCACAGGCTCTGCGTGCGTGCGGTGCAGCAGGCTACGGTGACGCCCGCCGCAGCCGACAGTGTTACAACGCAACCTGACCCTACAGCCTGGTGCTCGGTGATATAGTTTGAAGCAAAGCCATCGCAAGCTGTCCCATCTCATGGGCACTTTCGTGGCTAAGAAGGAATCACACGCCTCGATGGCGTGCTTCTCAGAGCACAACACACAACCGACTTGAGGGTCATTTGCCCAGTCTCGGTTAACGAGAAGGTTGGACGACTCAAAGGGCCTCTTTTAGTATCTTGCCGACTGATCTCAGACGAATGCGCTGTCCTTGATTCCATCTGTTCACTTTCAACTCTCGCAAAACGCGAGATAGACTCGGTCAGTTCATCACAGGACGGCTCTCGTGCCATACAAAGGTTTCCGTCCACTTATGCTGTAGCTGAACGGGTGGAGCTCTCACACTACGCTCTAGCGTTGTTACCGCGTTGACGTCGGCCATTTGACCCAATGCAATAAAACAGTTCTGCATTCGTGTGGACAACTGCGACAAAGCTTCGACGCTGTTGCCTACACACCTGCCGTTGTGTAGCAGATCATCTATTATAGATCTAGTGACAAAACAGGGCCGTCCGTGAAGTTCCTTTAGCAACTGCGCTGGGTTCTAGCATGACACATTCATCTATCGACTCCCTAACTCGACCCTCACAGTAATACATCAGATAAAGAAGTCTCTGGCCGTCATCTGACACCTTAGATTCGACATAGCTCTCGAAATGATGTTTGCTGGCAGTCTTCTAAGTAAACGTCCCAGCCGACGTAAGTTCATAACCCTTCATACTAACGGTCAGCCAATCCGGTTACAGTCAGACACTGCTTCATTTCGCAGAAACTCTGACACATACTCGGGCATTCTCCGGTACAACAGGCCAAACAGATCACCATCAGTGCACGTGATGGTCACGTTGCACTTACGGGCCTCGATTGGTTTGATCGACTGGGTTTGGCGTACATCCCCACTAACACAATCTGCAACCACAAGTCACGCGTCGTCTGATCAACAGTCATGTGATATTGTAAAACAATTTGAATCGCTTTTCAAACGCGGTCTTGGTCACTGCGCAGTAGTACCAGATATTTCATAACTGCATCGTAGTTCTACACCAGTCTTCCGTCCGAGACGACCGGTTCCTTACGCATCCTTGCCAGAAGTTGTTGCCGAAGTACAACGACTGGGACGTAAAGGTGTCTTGGCACCGGTGTCTTATCCTGCATGGACAGCCCCCTTGTGGTTATCAAGAAGCCAAGTGGAGCATCACGGATCTGCGCTGATTTCGCAGCCGGTTTAAACGCTGTGCTGCAAACACAACACTACCCTTTGCCGACACCAGATGGTTTGTCCACAACCTTAAATGGAGGAAGATTCCTTGCTAAACTGGACCTCGTAGAGGCCTACCTCCAAATAGAAGTTGCACCGGAACCACGTGAGTTTCTCACCAATAACACTCGCCGCGGTTTATTTCAATATAACCGTCTTCGTTTTGTCATTAAGACCGCTCCAGCAATCTTCCAGCATCTGATGGACACCCTTTGGGCTGGCACCCCAGGTGTGGCAGTGTATCTAGACGGCGTGATTATCGTCGGTGTGACTGCGCGAACTGCGCAAACGAACTGAAGAAGTAATAATAATAATAGCATCCTTTGGCATACAAGATCCCTTGTATAGCTGGCTGTCGTCATACCTCGAAGGTCGCACTCAAACAGTCAAAATAGGAGAACACTATTCAACACCGAAACCAGTAACTAGTGGGGTGGTCCAAGGAAGCGTTCTGGGTCCGTTGCTCTTCTTAATGTACATAAACGATCTGTGCGACGTTATTACACATGGCAAGCCCTTTCTGTTTGCTGACGATATCAAAATCGTTTACACATTCCGCCAGGGCAGTAGTATCAATTTCTGTCTACAAAATATACGACAGGACCTAGCGTCGTTGCAGTTGTGGTGCAGAACATGGCTGATGTCGTTCTCAGCAGACAAATCGAACATCCTCACTTATGGTTGTAAAATACCCAATGGCTCCATCTCACTAAATGGTTGTAATATTGACACAGCCACTTCGGTCAGAGATCTTGGAATACGGTACTCAAACTCCTTCAATTTCTCTGAACAAGTATGCTTCCAGGTAGCAAAAACTAAAAGAACAATAGGCTGCATCAAAAAGGCGTTCAACCTACCAGCTGCGAAGCTGACGCTCTACAAAATGTGTGCTCGGCCTCAACTCGAGTATTGCACCTTCATTTACTGCCACCTACGCAAGTCCGACAGGCTTGTGTTAGAAAACCTTCAACGATCGTTTACCAAAAGCTTATCAGGATATTCCTCTTCGCTCACCTATAGACAACGTTGTGAAAAACTTGGCATTGATCCACTTTGGCTGCGTAGACTAAAGTTGAACTCGACGCTGCTGTATAAACTCATACATTCCGATGCGATTACCACAGCGACCACCGTCCACTTACAACACAGCCCTCCATATAGTCTAAGAAATAAGGATTCCACCTTGCCAACCCCGATATCCCGGAAGAATATACGTGCAAACTTCTTCCTTGTAAAGTATTCCTACATTTGGAACAAACTTCCAAGTGAGGTCAGAGCCAGTAACAACATTCAGCGTTTTAAAAAGGGTTTGGACAGCTATCTTACGTTAACAAACACGATGTCCATCTTCAAACTCTCTGTAACACTTGACGACCTTTTTGAGTGTGGTCCGAAAAACATTTAGCCGTCAGATGCGTAATACGCAGACAACCAATCTGCTGTCTAACGCCTGTCGAGAACAGCCCGCTTGAAACGGTTTGTTATATGGCTTACTCACAAGATCATTTAGTTCTTGGCCTTTGACATCCAACATTATTTTAATGACGTGTTTACTCATGTATATGCAATGCCCAAATTGCTATGAAATGTGCACTCGGCGCTTAATAATAAGTCCAACAGTACGATGACATGTGAGCTTTATTTGTCACGCACATTTCATGCGGCCCTCAAACCGTCGACTCAATTACCGGTTTACCCGAATAAATCTTGAGTGCATAGTAAAATACCACAACAAACAATAGATAGGGTTATATATTCCAGTGATCATAGCAGAAATAATAATATCGAACGAGTTCTTTGTCAAAAATTCCCCATACATATTGCCTGTCATAGTAAATGTTATAACCCCATATTTTCTCATCTGACGTGTGGAATTACGTTCTCCCTCCGATTCCCATTTTATCCATTGAGCGAGGAAATGTTTCTGTGACGGATGGACGCACGGAACTTCGTCTAAGCTGAACGGTTCACGAGATGTTCAACGTTGACGTTTTCAAGCAATCGGCGAAATCCTGCGTTGAAATCTGCCTGATTTTGGAATTTTCCGCCATGCCTCGCCAAAGCCGATCTATCTTGACAATTTCCGGACGCCAGTCTTATTCCCTAGCAGCAAAAATTTCGAAGGTGCGGTTGTTGTAACATGCAGGCCAGCCGACTCTACTCTGGATGCCCGTGAATTCGCGGACCAACCTTCGGGTAACGTGGACGCACCAGGGGACAGCGCTCTTCCGAAGTAGGGGTTCGAACAACGGTTCTGGAAAGAGAAACAATACGAACAAACATGAGCCGAAGGCCCAGTAAGCCATGCACACGACTTACACAAACGAAATCTAAAACGGCACCGACAACAAAGCAGCACGCCCCGTTACACAACTCAAATTCAATCCGTGCGCGCTCGCTGGCTTCGTTTGCGCGTTACAGTTGTCAATCTCCCAGAGTGACCTTGAAATATTTGAAAAATCGCTCATCATACAACATTGTAAACAGTGAATTAATGTAACATCCCATTTTTTGAGACTGAATCGGCGGTATAAGCGAACTATCTATTTCTCTGTTGCGTGCGTGAAAGTTTCATAAACTACAGTCGTTTTCTCTTTGACCACGTAATTCTCGCAAGAAGCTTCACGTTTGTGCTACTGTTCGTTTATGTATGGTTTGCAAACATCCACAGTGATCGCGCGTAACCAAGCGTGCTTCTCACATATGCGTTGGAAATATATATTATTTAATAATATCGGTATACTTCTCAACGCATCTGTGAGAAACACGCTCAGATAAGTGTGATAATTACACACATTTTTACGCCGTTGAGGCGATTATCGTTATGTTATTGATTATGACGAAGGCTTTCCATCGTGTACCTCATAAGCATCTTCTGCTCAAAATAGCATCCTTCTGGTATACGTGATCCATTGCTCCGCTGGTTTTTGTCATATCTCACAGGTCGCACACAAACAGTGAAAATAGGAAACAATAGCTCAACGCCCAGACCAGTCACTAGTGGTGTGATACAAGGAAGTGTTCTGGGACCGTTACTCTTTCTCATATATATAAAAGATATATGTCAAGTTATCAAGCATGGCAAACTATTCCTATTCGCTGATGATATCAATTTAGTATGCAGCTTTCCTCCTGGCAATCTAAATCCATGTTTAGAAAATATACGGAAGGACCTCATGTCATTAGAATCTTGGTGTCAAACTTGGCTGATGAAATTTTCGGTCAATAAATTCACTTTAGTTGTGCATGGTTGTCACGTACCAGATTGCTCTATAAAGCTGGACGGTCATAGCATATCAACTGCCAACTCAGTACGTGACCTGGGTTTGCGCTACTCAAACTCATTCAACTTCGCATAACATATATTTCCTAGTCGCTAAAACCAGACGGACAATAAGTTACATTAAACACTCATTCTTCCTACCTGCTGCACGATTACACCTTTATAACCTATGTGTGCGACCTCAGTTTGAGTGATGCACATTCATATATGGTCACCTGCGCAAGTCTGACAGGCTAACTCTGGAAAGCCTCTAACGTGCATTCACGAAAAGCTTATTAGGTTACCCATCCTCTCTGAGCAACAGAGAACGCTGCCGGACGCTTGCACTCGATCCTCGCTGGTTACGGCGACTCAAGCTTAACCTTTCACTCATGTATAATTTGGTCTATGGCAGTAAGTTAACCGTCAGCTTCGCGATTAGCTTACAACACAGGCCGAAGTATAACCTCAGAAACAAGGACTTCACCTTGGAATCTCTTAAATCCCGGAAAAAATCTGCGTTCAAATTTTTTCCTAGTAAAATATTCCTACAGTTGGAACAAACTCCCGTATGCAATTAGGTCCAGTAAGAATATACAGCAATTCAAACGGAACTTGGAAACTTTCTAAAAATGACGAACGTCATGTCCATTTTCAAGCTCCACTTTTTTGAGGACGTTATCTTTGAAAACGGACCTAATAACATCTAACGAAAAACCCACTGTTTTGCGTAATGTAAAGTCACGCACCTCCGAACCGATCAGAACTACCGATTCCAGGATAGATTTTTTTACTTTTGGACTTGCCAGCAAACAAGAAAATATGTCTATAGTCAACATGTGTCAATGTACATGCCCGTTAGTAAAAACCCGATCATCCCGGAAGACACCTACTCCATAATTATTGATGGCTTGTTTGTCTGAGTTGTAAATCGCCATGCAGAAGCTGAGCGTGCTAAAATTAATCGAAGATAACTCAATCTGTCCATCTCATGACTGCATAATAACATCGAGACGCAACTCTTCCTTATTCTCCCCTGATAGACCACCTGGCAACCTCTCGGTATTGTCAAACACTGTTCTCACTCTATATACCGTTTGTAGAAAGATAAATGACATCTGAATTCAGCAATAATTGTATACTAGGAATAGCTTCTGATCGATCTCCATTCGCGTTATTCAATAGCAGCTGTTTGCATGTGATATGTATTTCATAAATTAACACAATGCTATTAACGTCACATAGAAGCTTATGCCAGAATACCACATGTTCCATCGTTCGTCATAGCTCACACAGTCAATTTCATGTTCTCCCGTTTATCGCATGATTCCGTTCTCCATTCTTGGTTTCACTGACATATCCCGCGCGAGAGAAAATCCTAACCCGCCCAAGCACTTAAACTTCCGCAATGGTTAAGCATATCGCAAGCTCCTCAAAAGTCTCAAGAATTTGCGCGGAGAATGACGTCCGGTCGAGAGGTCCGTGCGTCTCCCGCGGAGGTATGTGCGTCCCCACCTCGTCCACATCATGGAAAATATCTCTGCACATATTATTCAGGACTATTTACATGGAATAATTGTCAAATTCTTCGCCAGTACAACCACTCCATCGGGAGTGCATTTGCTTTCGTACACGAGAAACTGGAAAACTCTGATGGAATGGATGTGACCTGAAGTTTTAGTAAAATGGTACAAGTCATCTTTCCAATTGAGATCTGGAAAACATCATATATCATAACATTGGACGTAAAAGTGTTTAAATGGTCCATTATGAATGTAGATTTCGAGGTGTTGTTCATTGAAATTTACTTTTAGAAGAAATCTTCCATGGGATGCTTGTTTCGATGATTTTTCTCATGGCCCACCGAAACCCGCAGGAAACCGTTCAGTCGCGGTGGGCCATGTGTTACATGGGATATGTACATATATATATAAATATAAGTATCTGCGTATTTGTATACATACATAAATATGTCAACAGAAATATGTATACATATATATACGTATATATATATACATATATATATGTAATAACATGTACATATATATACATATAGATATAAGTATTTGCTTATTTGTATAAGAATGATATATATGTTTATATACATATATATATCATTCCGAAATAGATATGTGTGTAAAACGTGATATATACATGGTGCAGCGCAAGCCAGTTGCAGTGATATATAAGCGCAGGCGTCCTTTGGCTTCGGTCACTGTGACAGGCTAATCCGAATCGGATGCCGCCAACCGTATACATATATCACGTTGTGCACATTTTTGTGCACATGCATGTACACGTGCACATTAATATACATATATATGTGTATATACATATATATGTATATATAACTACGTTTATGTATGTGTATACACGTGTTCATCTATATTTATACAAAAATATACAAATATATAAGTATATATATACTTATATATATTCATTATTATACACAATTATTTGCACACACATACGTGTATATACATACTCATGTGTACACTTATATTTGTATATACTTGTATTTATTTGTGCTATTCTCCAACCCCCCTGGGATAGCCCATTGCCCAATGAGAAAATTGCACCTCAAGGTCAGTCGGTGCATTTTTAGTCCATGCCAATTTGAGTTTCGCGGGTACGAAAGGAAATGCGCTGCCCTCTCCATCTTTCAATTACCGTATTTTTGGCACGACCTTGAGCATCAGGTGAGTCTCAATTGATGTAACAAATCAATTATTTTAACGAATTGTGCAGACCCCAAGTACTATCTCCCCAGAACTATGAAGCTCGAAGTTTACTGCCTAAACTTGAANGAAAGTTCCATAAACTACAGTTGGTTTCTCTCTGACCACGTACTTCTTGCAAAAATTCACGTTTGTGCTACAGTTTAATTATTAGTTTTTGTATGGTTTGTAAATATCCACAGTGAGCGCGCATAACCAAGCGTGGTTCTCACATATGCGTTCAGGAATATATATTATTATTATCAAGCTCTTTCGCTTCATATCGGTCATTTCGTTATGTTTATGGGCCGTCATGAGTTAGCAAGAAATGGATAAAGTCATGGGCAGAAGGGGATTTTTGCGAAGGATAACCATACCAATGTAAAAATGAGATACTGTCGAGCAAAAGAGAATGAAGTCTGATATTCTCCACTGATGATTCGTCCCTGTAACGGAAGGTTTGAGATAATTATCACGGCGCGTGGAGCGTCACGTCATTCTACCCCTAGTCTATTCTCACGAGCAACAGAGGAGTTGCGAATTCCGTTTTCGAGGCACACTCGGTAGGTGTATATAGGTCTAAGTAGCACCTCACGTTGATATGAGAGTTGTAACGGTACATCATACTACAGAAAAAGGAAAGTGGAGGTAAACACGCACCCACGTACAGACAGCTGTCTACTTTTAGACAAATCCACGAATACACAATTACATATACGAGATTCACATACAGACAGCATATCAGTCTAAAGTAGAACGGGCAAAATTTGGTTTCAGAAGTGTTCTAGTTTGGGCTTAGTGACGTCGACCGTTAACAATTCTAGAGCCTACGGAAGGAGATCTTTCCACATATCAACCACTTTGTGGGGGGATGATAGAACACAGCCCTCCTATTGAAGAAATAATAAAGGTACACGTTGTCGGGTTCTTGAGGTCACAAAACTTTGCGAAACTTTCACGACACGGCTTTATTAGTGAGCGCTTTTGTATTACGTCAACTGGAATTCTTCGCTCATATGTCGATGTCAGTCGACGCAGGAAATGCGGTAAGCATACTACTATCAGACATCCAAAGGTTTTACTCGTGTGCCTCACAAGCGCCATTTGATCAAAGTTACGTCATTTGGCATACAAGATTCCTCGTATAGCTGCCTTTCGTCGTACCATCAAGGCCACATTCAAACAGTCAAGATAGGACAGCACTTCTCAGCACTGAAACCGGTGACTTTTGGGGTGATTCAAGGAAGCGTTCTTGAAATGCTGCTCTTTTCAATAAACGTAAATGAGATAGGCGTTTTTAATAAACAAGCGCTTTCTGCTTGTTGACGATAACAAGGTCGTTTACAAATTACGCCAGAGAGTAACATCGGATTATGCCAACAAAATATACTACAGGATTTAGTGTAATTGCAACTGTGGTGAAAATTTGGCAAGTGATTTTCTCAGCGACCGAATCCAACAGAGTTAATTATAGTTGCAAGTTACACAACGGTTTCCTATCACCAGACGGTTTTAATATTGACACTGCCACTTTGGTGAGAGAGTTAAGAATAGGGCATTAAAACTCGTTTAATTTCTCCAAGCAAGTATGTTTCCAGTTAGCAAAAATCAGAACATCAATAAGCTGTATGAAGGAGACGTTCAGTCTGCCGGCTGCGAGGTTGACGCTCTGCAATATATGTGCCTAGCCTCAACTCGAGTACTACACATTCATTGCTGATAAGTCTGTGCTTGGAAACCTCCAACAAACATTTGCCAAAAGCTTACTAGGATATTCTTCTCCGTTCACCTATAGACAACGCTGTCAACAATTCGGTATTGATCCACTTTGGTTACGTAGAATGAAGTTCAACCTGAAGCAGCTGTATAAACTCGTACATTCGAAAGTCATTACCACAGCGTTTATCGCCAACTCACAACGCAGCCCTTCACATAGCCTAAGACATCAGGACCCCACCTTGCAAACCCTGATGTTTCGAAAGAAGATACGCGCAAACTTCTTTAGTGCAAAGGATTCCTATATTTGGAACAAACTTCCGAATGAAGCGAGAGCCAGTAACAACATTCAGCGGTTTAAAAGGGTTTGGACAACTATCTCACGATATCAAATACAATGTCCTTTTTCAAACTCTGTATACACTCAGATGACCTTTCTGAGCGTGGCCGGAGAAACAATCGGCTGTCAGCTACGTATAACGTAGATAACGACCCCCGTTGTCTAACTCCCCTCGAAAACAGCCTGCCTGAAACGGTTCGTTGTATCATACAATTACATGACCATTTAGCACTTGGTCTACTGCATGCTCACTATACCGTTTACGACCCAACATTATTTTGTTGGTAAGTGTTTGCTCACATACACCTATTAGCAAGAATGCTGGGAGGTATATAAAATTGGCGCCTATTCATAATTACTGATGAGTAGTCGGGGATTTGGTTTATTTTCAAGTTGAACATAACTCACATTTGATCGCAGCCTTCGCATTCAGGTAGACTTTCCAGCCAGCCTCTTTCGACACGGTTGTCTCATGATTGGAATGGCCGGAGTTCCAATCCCGGCCGTGGCAAAGATATGCACTACTTATGAGCTCTGATGAGAGCGAAACTCGAGTCTAGTGCTTCTTTTCGGGAGAGGCTGGCTGGAAATTCGATCTGAATGCGGTGGCTTATTAATAAATCCGTCAGAATGACGCTATATGGGTCATAGTCGGAACACGCACATCACGTGGGGCCTTCCAAATCGTTGACTCAATATTCCGTTTGCCCAAACAAATCCCGAGTGCATGGCAAAATGCCACAACTATTTGACAGGGTTATATATCTCAATAACCAGAGCCAGAATGAAAATATCGCATGTATTCTCTTCGAAAAATTTCGCACACATTGTTCATCGTAGTTAATGTAATCACCCCACATTTTCTCATCTAACGTGTAAAATCGCGATCTTTTTCATGATCTCATGAATATCCATCATGCGACGGATGAATGCACGGGACTTTGTCTCGGCTGAACCATTCGCGAGTTTTTCAACTTTTTGGCGGTTTCGAGCAGTCGACGAAATCCTGCGCCGGAGTCAGCGATTTAGCGATTGATACACGGGTTCGAGGCGGGGGTTAAAGGTTCCGGGATCAAGTCGGTTCTTCTTGCTCAGTGTCAGCGGGCGTCTGCTGACCTGCAAGGTGATCATCGGAAACGGGTTGTAGCACCGCTATTTGGGATTACAGTGAATACCAAGAACAAAGTAAGGGTACTTGCATAATGAAATCGTAGATAGATGAGAATCTAACAAAGCTTTGAAACGATCCTCAGAATCGCTGCTGACAACCTCAGAAGGAAGACTGTCCCAGTAGTTAATAACCCTGTAAGAAGAGAACTGCTGTCTAAGAAAGGTCCGAGGACGAAGCTTGAAGAGCTTTCAATTATGTCCTCGCCGGCCGTCGTCAGTCGTTACAGTGAAGAACTGTTCTACGAGACCTACTCTAAAAAAGTGTGTGAATAACAAATCGCCGCGCAGTATCCGAAATTAAAGTGAGTACAGGTCGAGAGTTTCAATTCGAGACTCGTAAGTAACATCGCTTGGGCCCGCGGTATACACGACCTGATTCGCATACTCGAAGAGTGGCTATATGTGGACCCCGTAAAGCGTTTGAAACGTTTTCTTGTCTATGCGGGGCAAAGCGCACCTAATCATCATATGAGCGGTAAATCCCTTTTTGCCGCCATCTCATGGCGATACGCGAAGTTAGACGACAACCGGATGCCCAGATCTGTCTTCGAATCGATTTTCGTGATATTTATTGTGCTAAACGCACCACGAACCACGAAGGCATTGCCAGAATCACCACCAAGTGACATGTGAGAACATTTATTGTCGCTGAGTGGGAGACTCCAATCGTCTGACCAGCGCTCGATCGCGTCACTATCAATCTGGAGCGCACTGGGATCGGTGGCATTCCAGGTTTTAAGGTCGTCTGCGTATAGGAAGGTGTTGCTGAAAATATTGTTCGGAAGGTCGTTGATTCAACTGATGATTAACAGAGGACCTAGCACGGACCCTTGTGGAAGTCCCGCAGAAGTAAAAGAGGGGGATGAAAGGTCTGATCCGGTTTTAACTCTAAAAGTTCTATGATCAAAAAATAAGCAATCCAGCGATGAACTTCTTGAATACCATAGGCTTCCAGTTTGTGTTTCATGGGGCCGTGTGGGACACGGTCAAAAGCCTTGACAAAATCGAAGAAGATGGTATCTGAAATTGGGACCATTTTCTCCGGCGTGCGTTAGAATATCCATGAAAATATTCATGTTCGTTTTGCGTGACCGGTCTGAAAGTAAGTTTTGCTGTGTGTAGCGGAAGAGATGCTTCGATCGGAGGTGATTATGGATGGCACGTCTTGATATGCACTCCATCTTTTCTTTCACGTTATGCTGGTGATGCTGACCGGCTAATAGCTAGCCGGAGATTGCCGGCCACCAAGTTTAAATAGGGATGTGACCGTCGCCTCTTTCCATGCACCAAGGAAAATACTGGTCTGAAATTTTTTCTCAAATATTCTATTAAGGGGTTCAACCAAACAAGCAGCTGCCCTCTTGAGTTTTCTTGGCTGGATCATATCAGGGGTCACCGCAGTGTATGAATTAACCTTGAGTGAAGGGTTTACAACACCCAGCACGGGAAATTCAGCGGTAACGAGGGTTTGCCTGAAGTTCTGCAGTTGTAAGATAGGATGTCAGCTCGAGAACGCGACCCTGTATACTGCCGAATAGAACTCTCTGGATAACTCGACCACAAATGGGAATTCAGATGAAGTCTCCCCATTGGGCAGTCTCGAGCAAAGAGCTAAAGGCTTGTTCTTCCTCAGTCTTTGCATATGCTTAAATAAGAAGTTTTTGTTCTCGTGGGCTCTTAGGAGGGTCTTTCCTTGCACGCGTTTGGTGTGTTCGCGGATTTCTCGCCTACATCTGTTTCGGACAAGGTGGAACGCACCTAGGCCCTCTGATTTTTCCGTAAGCTTATGCTTCGCAAATAGACGTGAACGGTTATCGGGAAGACGATGTATTATGCGCGGAAGTGGTGGCCGATAAGAGAAAGTGCACAGTTTGCGTGGTATAAATAAGTTGCCCGCTTTCTGAATTGCGCTTCGAGACGCACGGCGGTCCTGGTCTACGGAGTCAAAGTCAAGAAGAAGTAAACCTAAGTAGGTTCTCAGGCCGTTGAAATCTGCCTGATTGAAGTTTCGAATTGTGGATTTTTTATGGGTGTTGTAAACAGTAACAGATACGGTCAAAGGCTAACGAAGAGTAATCACTATGTCCAAGTGGTAGCTTGATGATCACTTTGTTTACTAGGTGGCTCTGCTTAGTAATGACTAGATCGAGCAGAGAGTATGCATTGGAGTTCCCAGTAATAAGCAGATGATTAAAACTTTGTAGTCCTAGGATGTCGTTCAGGCCAAGCAGGAGGGTGTCGTCACTGGATATGTCGGATGAGAGAGAACGATAAATGACCCCCACTAGGAGTGTATCTTGGCCACGAAGTGCTAGTCGAAGCCACAAAGCGTCACATCTACCAGAGGACTGAAAGCCCCCAATAACCGTGGGTGTCGGGAGACACTGCTGAAGGGAGATTGCGAAACCCCCAACCTCCCTCTGACGGAGCCAGTCCGGTAAACTGAGTACTCCGGGACACTCAATTCACTGTCACTGATATCACCTACAAGCCAGTTCTCTCTGAAAGCGCACATGTGGGGTTGGATAGTTAGATATATAAACACATACGTATATATAATATATTTCTCAACGCATATGTGAGAAGCAAGCTGGGTTATACGCGGCCACTGCAGATATATTTGATGACTGCCGTGGTTACAGGGGGAACAATTTGGTGGTCGACGCTACTCTTGTCACCGGAATTTGATCAGAGCTGTTTCGCTTACAGTTGCGAGGAATCGTGCACTGCTGCTGTCACCTCTCGAGGCTGATTGCAAAATCTGACATGAATCCCAAAATGCAATTTGCTTCTCTCCGTTCATACTCTGCAGCCGAATCGGTTTTGTTGAGTTCAACCTGGAGTGGCCCAACCGCTTGCTCAAAAGCCCCTCCTGGCAAAACGCTGACTTTCATAATAATGAGCATAACATCTAGTTTCTCAACAAATCTGTGGAAAACGTGGTCAAGTGTGAGCGACCGATGCACACAATATTAAGTGGCAGACAACTAACGATAATGCAAAACAATGAACGTAGAAGTCCGTTGGTAAGAAAAGGCCACGATGAAGAATAGAGTCAAATTTTGCGACGAAATGGGGCGTGCGCACTGTGAAAAAGTAGCTTACATGATCCGCAAGATTTTATCCGGAAGATATGATGTGTCGTCGTGCTGTTCACAAGGTAACGTCTAGACCAATAACCATGATGGTGTGAGAAATAATGTTCGGTAAGTGACAAAAATGGAACATCAAAAGGTTCCTTCAGTATCCATTATAAATAACGCCAAAAATTGTGGATCAAATTGGCCTGGTATGGTGGAAGACAGACAGCTTTAGGATTTTCAAGTTGACCATCACTCACATTTGATCGCAGTGTTCGCAGTCAGATAGACTTTCCAGCTTTAGGATGTGACAGACAAATGGACAAAAGTTGGACAGCAATTCGTTATATATCTATGCTCAGTGAGTTTACTTGCGGCCGCAGCCGTGTCTGTCTGGACAACAGATGAGTACTTACAGTAAAAAAATGCTTGGGATACGTTCGAGTGGTTGGTGCCTTGAGTAACGCAGCAGTCGATGACAATATACCATGGTGGAAGAGAACTGACATTTTTCGCTGCGAAACACAATGGAATTGGATCTACTACCATTAGTGTTACCAACTGAAGCCAATTTTGACTACCTCGCCTTTTTCGGGGCGAGGCTAATCACTTATTGCCGCCCTAACCAGCGAGTGCACAAACTGTTTGCCCGTGTTGTTTTGTCCACCGTGACTCCACCGTGTGACTCACAGCGACTCCAGGTCTGGTGTAAGGTTCGAAGGCCGGCCAATTCGGTTGTTTCCCCTATGTGTCGCACAGTACGTAAAGTTTCACGTAATCCACTGGAAAAAGTACGAGATTTTTCATCACATCGCTATGTACGTGACAATTTTCGACGATTGAATTAGATGATGCGAATTTGGACGATGAGAGCAGACAGGGTACGCTGGTATATGGCCCTTTCCGCAAACCCGCAAGAAGTAACACAACATGAAAAGTTGCGCCAACCAGGTGTTCCTTCCTTGCTTTCTATGAAACGTTGAGCCCACTCAACTACACGTGAACTGACCAGGGAAATACGCAGTGGCCAGGCCAAACCAGATCACCACCAACACACTACTCTATAAACGGACACATTCGGACGCCCTCAATGCAGCGTTTGCCGTTCGCTTAAAACAGTTTCCGCGTGGTCTAGGGAATCAGGGCTCCATTTTACCAACCCTGCTGTTTCGGAAGAAGGCAAGCGCAAACTTTTCTTTTATAAAGTATTCCTTTATCTGGAATGAACTCCCAAATGAAGTCAGAATCAACAACATTCCACATTTTAAACAGGGCATAACGGCCTCAATAATATGTCGAACAATGTGAATCCTCGAACTTGTTGAGCCCTATGATAACGTTTTCAAAGGTGGCTAGGGAAACATTTAGCCGTCAACTGCATATGACGCACATACCCGCCTCCACTCTCGGGCCCATCTTGGAAACAGCTTGCCTGGAACAGTTTGTTGTATCTCTATTGCTTACCCGCATCTAATCTAGCACTTGATCTCACGAAAGCGTTGGAAAATCAAGATTATTCTATTCATGTAGGTCGTTCTGCACGTATTAACTGGATTGCTGGGAACTGTAAAATTGTGGATTACTAGCAGATTCAGCGAAATGGCGTGATGTGAGTCATATTTAGTAAACGTACATAGAAAACAGGTGTATAATCCACTCACATTTTTTTCGCATATACATATGTTCATTTGCAGTAATCTACCCATGCCGGTACGCGGCCTACATATAATTAATGATAACCGGTATTATCGGATTTCTGGCTATCATTCAGAATCTATGTGCGTGAAAATAGGCTAGGAAGTAAACAAACATTTGCCTCTCTCGCACCCCTCACGCAATCATACTGAAACCTTGGTTCATCCATTTTTAGGTTCCTTGACCTCAAACCAAACACCGTAAACCATCTATCAAACTTTCTGTGGTATAATACACGGACATCAGTTTGCCCCTCGTTTCTGTAAGGCAAACTGGCATCGGAATTCAGTGATAATTCTGTTCGGTAAGTAGCTGTTGGTTACTTAAGTTTCACAAAGTACCAAACAACTATCTGGCAGCATCATTTCTTCTACTGACCGGAACAAACATATTAATATCACCCAGTCTTTGCCAAAGTTGTACTACGCAGATTATTCGTCATATACGCACAATCAATCCGCACTTCCCCAGTTAACAGGCTGAGCCGCGTTTTTTTCTCACGCTCACAAAGATAGGTTACGCGAGAACTTCTGCGACGAGTGTACGCACAAAACCCTGTAATGACGAAAACATTAGCAAGGTTTTCAACTTTTCAAAGTATTTTGGCAATCAACGAAGTCCCGGTGTGTCCATGAACTACTTGAAATACCGGCTTGTACATAACCTTGTTGAAAGTAACCTAATGCAACATCGCACCTTTCGGACTGAATCTGTGGCACAAGCAGGCTGCTTTCTTTCCTGGCGAGTGCGTCAAAGTTTTGTGGACTGGAATCTTTCTTCATCTGACCAGGCAGGTTTCGCGTTTGTGGTGCAATATGATAATTTAATGTTTCGTATCGCTTGTGATTATCTGCGATGATCGCACGCATGCATGTGTCCTCTCATTAAATTTTTGATAAATGCACATTATTAGCGGCGACTTTTCCTGGACATACTCAGCTATTGTCGACATTTCATTTCTCATATTGCTGGTATTTTGGAAGTCAACACGCAAATTCGTTTAGCTCCCATCTGATGCCAAGGTAGATTTCTCAGTCGCCTAGGAAGCCTAGTATCCTGATATTAAACTGCGCTTTATTAGTCGTCAGCAAAACTCTCGTGTTTTTCTCAAGACGGATGCATCGAACGCTGCTGTTGTAATAGCTTGTAGTGCCACCATGTTGTTTGACCACACATTCCCTTCTGCTTCCTTTCAGGTCCTCGAACAGGCGGGCTGGCCGCATCTA
>QNGE01000385.1:0-32920 GCA_008508345.1 Paragonimus westermani
AGCTTCAAGGTCATTGAGCGTATTAAGGCAAACAAACCGGACGTCCTGGCTTCATGTACCGTTAAACCCATAAACCCACTTTGTACAAGATGGAGACATCGACAGACAGACGTCCTCAGAAGTAGGAGTTTTATAGACAGTTGTAGTGGCCTTATCAGTCAAATAGTAAGAAATAAACAAAATATGGCAACACTGAAAAAGTAATGGACGTGTACAAACGGTATACGTATAAGTAATAAGACGTTTCCAAAAGTTGATACTGACTTGTTGACAAGTCAAAATTCATGGAATTGGATAGGCCACCGCCAGAGAGAAAGACAGCGCCAAAATGTAGGTCCGGACGACGACTGTAGATACCCAGCAAACACCTGGCCAACTCCGAGGTGTTGGCGAACATCTCACCGGCAGTCGGCCACACAGTAAGCGCATCGGAACAAAATAAAAAAAACCATGACTGTCACGCTCACTTAGGTTGTTGAACGCATTTTTAAAAATTCTCAGGCACATCATCATGGTAAAGCCACTTCACTGTCATAGATTCTCGATTACCGCCATTTTTTACACGTTTGTTTTAATCAATGTCTCCGACAAACGCGCGGTGAGTGCGATTGTGTTGCGTCTTTCGCGGCTGTCGTCACTAGCAGTTTTGTTGAAGGCCTTGTTAACGTGTTGTTTTATTGCGTTTTCCGCATGGTTAAACTAGGCTTAATAACGTTTATTCACTTATATGTATAACACGGAAACCGCAGGTTTTTTCACCAGTTGTCACAATTAAAGTGAGTGGAGTGAAAGGATGGTACAGCAGATGGACTATCAACAGACGTATCAAGCTTGAAAGGAATAGACTACGCGCGCTGGGCTAGAAGGATGCATTGTTTTGGGTTAAAAAGTACAGCATAGGACCAACAACCTTAGTGCAGCGTGCAGGTTAGACATTGCATATCTTATCAATGTTTCACTGTAGAAATGTCTAACGAACCTACTGCAAGTAGTTCAGCTGTCGCAGTTGGTGCTGTCAGCTCTCATCAGTTACTGAATTAAGCGCTGTCGAAAATCCCACTTCCAGTGGTAGGTCCATCCTTTCTACACTCGTTGCTATTGCAGTCAGTCACCCGTAATACCTAGTATTTTCGTTACCATCCTATTGTTTGCGACCCATTCAAAATCGGTTGCGTCTACTGACTTGGAATTATCGTTAACCTTACTGAAGCCTTTCGTTCCTGATTTGCAACTTGATCCGGATACATTCCGCAGAACTCGCAATGTACACGAGACGGTGCGCACCAGTGGATGTTATGTACACATGTGGATGCCGACATGTCTGTGGAGCGTATACCACCGTCACCGCCTTAACAGCAGTGGCTATCTCACCATGCAAATAGGTACAGACGAGGCACCGTTGTTTGGCTATCCCGGTACTGAGTTGTGGCCCATGCCGGGTCGCATTGTGCAT
Organism: Paragonimus westermani; assembly: GCA_008508345.1. NCBI lineage: Eukaryota > Metazoa > Platyhelminthes > Trematoda > Plagiorchiida > Troglotrematidae > Paragonimus > Paragonimus westermani. The sequence continues at coordinate 1,454 of QNGE01000385.1, forward strand.
CCTTTTACAAGCACCCCATTCGTCAATGGTTCCTATTGCGGTCGTGGGCGCCCTGATCTCGTTAAGTAATAATATCTGCAGCCCTTTGTGTCCGGAATGATGGCAATACGCACTGCTGGTGTGAAGCTGGATGACCTTCAGTTAACCATTCATGTGGGCATTCAGTGTGTCATCTACAATGTCGCAGATTGCAGCTACGTCAGGCAAACGAAGAGCCATAACGGTTACTACGGTTGTGACCGGTGTGTACTAAGAGGGGCATGGTGAAGAGGACAAAAGAGCCGGCTACCCAAGTGCACAGTCGAGTATCTGAATATTTTATGCTCACCCACGTAGATTGCACCAGTGCGTCGACGGATGACATTACCTATGTTACCCGATGAAATGCAAGCGTAACATGTTCATGGTACGCTCACAGTTCAACATTTCTTGTGTCTCCGGACAATTGTGTTCTGATAAACAACAGATCGTACTGTGTTCACCGAAATCAGAACGACATCATTTTCTGTATGCCTTTCGTAGGCGTGCGTGATTTCTGCTCCCGTGCTTCCCACAGTTTGTACGTATCGTTAACACTGCCCATCATGTCTCTGGGTGCTGTCCGTGACGAGCACAGTTACCCCTAGGAGTTGGAAAGCAACATTCACCACTTTATCAAAGGGTGGTTTCAGGGGGCCAAAGATCGGATTGGGGGTCGCACGGCGCACAGAGTTATGAGAGAGACGATTTCACAAGTAATATACCATGTCATCTCGTAATGTCCTCTTATCAGATTGCTCCTGCCAGCGGGTCCACAAAAGAAACAGTGAACTTGGACTAGTGAAGCAAGAAGGCTTCAGTTATCCTGTACACAACATGTTTATGATTTCTAAATTGTTGTTCTTGCCATCGTTGCGACGCAGCGGTGACCAACGCGTGTTTTCCATTTGGCGCGGTTTGTGCGGAGAATAGGAAAGTTCGTTCCGCTAAAGCACAGTGTTTAGTGTATGATGGGCTGAGTGCGTTATATGCGGGGTTTCAGTCGTTAGGCTGGTAGGCGTAAGCTAGTTTGGGAAGCACGAAAATCGTTATAAGATATCGTCTTACTTGATGTTATGTGAAGAAAGAGGGGTACGCAAAACTTTTTGGCCGGCTGCCTGTCTGGCCACGCCGGAGTCGGTACGACTCCAGTGTGTGGTGCAGGCCAACTCCGGCACGAATCGTGGCCAGATGAGGACGAACTCCGGAACGACTTCGGTTTGTTTGCTGGATAATTTCACACACGACGCGGGATGACGGAGATTCGGCGTCGACAGGTTAACAAACCCGCGGAGCTGGGGAGAGTTCGCCATGCGAACGAAAAAGGCAGAGGCGGCGGGCGGTAAGTTCGGTTTTACTGGTAAATACGACCAAATCCAGAAAAAACTGATGGCGACGCTTTCAAACAAGTGGACAGGTAAAGTTAACGAAACGGTATGTAGAAAAATATATGAGGTGCAAAATTTGACTGTGAACTGTCATGTATATGGAGATAACAGAAACAAGCATGAGCCAATGGCCCAGTAAGACATGTACATGACTTACGCAAACGACAACCAGAATGGCGTTGACAACACGCTGCATTACATTGTTACTGAGACGTTAAAATAAAGTCTCCGGTGTATGAAAGAAAACCAGCCCCCAGACACACACCCCATTCACAGGGATGAATTACCTCTTGTACACGGAAAGATGAAAATCTCCGATGGGATGAATGTGATTTGAAGTTTTAGTAAAGCGGTACAATTGGTATTTCCAAGAGAGATATAAAAACATCATATATCGCAACATCGGGCATAACATAGTGCTTACATTTTCCGTTACCAGTTAATCAGTTCCGTAGGTTGAAATTTTGAAACTGACCCAGCTAAATAATACCAGTCACTACCGATAACCGGTCAACAACGAAAAACAAAGAATCAGCGCGCTGACCTCGTCTATTACTATTCACCCTGTAAAATATAGCGTACAGAGGAACACGTCTAGTTAGCGAGGCACGAAGCCAGTTGCGATACCTGCTGCGAGACGGACGTTACAGAATGGATAACATGATCAAAACAAAAGTAGGCGAAAAGCCAAACCCATCAAAATAGGTACAGGTGAGTGCGACTATCAAAATATTATTTATTGTAGTCGCTACAGTATCAGCATGGCGGTGAACAATGACAGCATCTTTAGAAGCGTATTTAAGGTGAAGTACTAAAAGTTTGAAGAGTTGCGCAAATTTCAAGGGGAAACTTGTACAAGCTTTTCCCTTAACACTTCGCAGACAGCTGCACGTATTAAGAAACGCAGAGGAGGAGACCTGTCGGCAGACTACCCGTACGGAAGTGCGGTGTACAAATGAGTACAGAGTACACGGCGAGTGGAACCCTCAAAACGGTAATGTTCACTTATTCAATTGTTATTAAAAATTGTAGTTTTGCAGACTACGGTTTTCAAACCCCTGGGTCATCCATTATCGCACCGATGGATATCAAATCGAGAAGGCAAACCTGGTTCACTCGTATGACTTTCATATTTGTGAGCCGAATATATACCCCAAGAATAGACGACTGGTTGTTGATGCTGAACTGCGTGTGTGTCAGATGGTGAGCCATTTTAAGTGTGCTCGTGAAATGAGGATGTATGTGTACAGAAAGTACGGGATTAGAATGCGCCGGCATGATTTAGCCAATCTACGCACGAGGCACAGCAAACCGGATGATCGCAACCTAATTATTGTGTTGCGAGATTGACTGAAAATGGAAGGCGGCTATTGGTTTTCATTGCGGGGAAAGTGGTAAGGTTCGTCATGTTTGTACCAAAGGGTGCGTTCCAAGTGTATCCAAGGTATGGAGATGTCATTTTAGGGATTCCACTCAGCAGTTAAACTATGGCGGTCCCATAATATGGAATGCTGTGTTGGTAGACGTAACTGGAGTGGCTGTAACGTTTTTCTACACAATTGTGCCAAACGAAACTGTCGCCAGTCAAAGGATAATTTTGAAATACTTGCTCGAGGTGTTGCCTTGTATGTCTGCTGTTCGTACCTTCAATGTTGACCGTTCAGCAGCACAGATGAGGGCAATACGTGAAAGTTTCCCACACTGTGCCATCGTATTCTGCCGGTTTCATTTACTCTATGATTTGTATAGGCGTTACCACCAGTTTGTAAGCTTAAGCGATCATCAGAAGAGCCGTATTTACCAGTGGACCGCAATATGGTTTCCACTGGGAACATCGGTCAGTTTAACAGTTTGGTGCAGAATGTTACGTCTGCCGGTAATGAGTCCCATCAGTATCTTGTGAACACTTGGCCGCCTTAAAAATGAAGTTGGGCGTCGCACAAACGTAAGTTCACGGTTTTGTTCACTAATCTTGCCACCAACCGTGTTGAGAACGAAAACAAGCACATCAGAAGTACCGTGTCTGAACGCTGCAGTAAGTATGCTCTTTTCCGGCATGTTTTGGAACGTTGTACTAGTGTGTCTGAGGAACGCCAGTGTAGGCTGAACATTAAACGTATGAGATTGTTTAAGCCGCTGGTAGCCCTGAAATGTTTCTCAGTGGTGTAGACATCATAGACCCCCTGACAGAGACGTCAAGAGGCAAACGGTATGTCCTCGTGTTGGTGGACCATTTACCAAAATCGTGGGAAGCAGTACCCTTGTCCCACATTGATGCGGAAACGGTTGGCAATGCGATCGTTGAGCACTGGATGTGCCAATGGGGAACGCTGGGGCAGCTGCACTCTGATCAGGGGTTCACTTTCGAAAGCGCGCTATTGCAAGAGACCTGTCGGATCCTGGGAATTGACAAAACCCGAACGACCGCCTATCACCCCCGAAGCAACGGACAAGTGGAAAGGAACCACCGCTAACTTTTGCAATTGCTAAAAACGTTTGTAGATCATAACCCGCTCGACTGGGATCTGGCGATTCCAAAGTGTGTACTAGCCTATCGCAGCTGTGTTCATGCGTCTGCTGAACAAAAGCCTCACTTTCCGTAGACTGGTCGAGAAACCCGACTACCTTCCGATATCTGCTTGCCCTCGGCCGTCCAAATACAGCCCACGGTAGTGGAATACGTTTGTAAGCTGATCGGTACGTTACGATTAGCGCACGAAATGGCGAGAACACACTTGCAGGGTGCACACCAGCATTAGAAGGAGTAATATGACGAAAACGTATTCGGGGCCCTCTTGAGACCTGGGGATAAGGTATGTTTATACAAGGAAACGATGCGCCCGGGTGTCCTTGCAAAACTGCCGACAAAATGGAAAGGACCGTTTGTCGTAGAACGTATAACATCTGACTCAACTTGTTTAATAAAAGATCCGACATCCCCAAATAATCTACCTATGATCGTCCACTACAACCACCCGAAGTCATTCATGGATAGCATGGACAACGATTCGGGAGGAGTAGCTGCAGACGATATGCCAGAGTCAGGGTCAGAGGTCAAGGTTCCGCCAGACGGGGGCCTGAAAGTGACATCAAGGACGCTGCCTTAGGTGGTAGGGGATAGTGTAAAGTGAAACTGGGACTAAGAGGATGTGCGCAAACCAGTGGTTTTTATAGTCAACGAGGAAGAGGCCCCATTTGGGGACAACTTGACTGATCGAGCCGTTATTAGTGTTACGTGTTCTCAATAAACGGTTACCAACACATTCCTGTTCTCCCTCGTCACTGGTGTATTACAACTCTACACGAATTTTCCGCGGGTACGTGAGGAACTACGCCCCCACACAGACGGAAACGAAAAGGGTGCTAACAACACAGCCAACATTGCTGGTCGCAGATCGTGATTTCTTCAGTGTTCGTGGGTGGGGAAATTATTTCACCATATATTCCGCTTTCGTACATTGTAAACTGGTACAGAAATAGAAATCACCAAAATCCGAGCAACTAGCCCACATCTGTTTGTCTTAACTGGTCGGCAACTGAAAACGACGGTATAGTACGTCATTTTCGAAACCACCGAGCGCGCACATATTAAATCTGAATTGCGCAGCAGAGCTTACTGTTGTGTTGTCGTTGTTGTTTCAATTTTTCTTTTTATAAGTCATGTGCATGGCTTACAGGGCCTTTGGCTTATGGTTGTTTGTGTCGTTTCCTTTTAAAGGACTGTTGNATCCAGAGTAGAGTCGGCTGGCCTGCATGTTACAGTAGGAACTCCCTTTCATGTTCGTTGGTCGGATCCCATCCACTAGCTGTTTAAGAATCCCCTTCCGGAGTTCCGCTGAGGACTTTCTTATATCCGCGTTCGGCCGAGTGCCGCAGTTCGCGAGCGATTGACCGGACGGTTTCCCCCTCGGGCTGTCTACGAGCATGGGACTGCATGTTACACATCTATGTAGTGTTCATGTACGATGCATACAACAAGTGGCTGTTGTTGATGGCGTTGATGGCTCTGGTACACTCGGTTGCCTGCTAGACTTCTATCTGGACGTTTAGATTGTTTCGTCTGATCGAGTGGTACTTCGCCTCCCTCAAGTTGTTGTCTCGCCTGCCGAATATGGAGCTTTTCAGGCTGCACCAGTCGTTCCATTTCCCCGATCCCCTTATGAGCCTGGTCATCAGGTACACATAGAACGATGGGTCGCTAGTCCACATTATAGCCAACGCTGCAGCGTACCTCCTGCGGTTACTTGTCAGCATAGCAATCATGATTGCTATGCTGACAGGTAACCGCTGGTTNACCGCTGGTTCTTACAATAACCATCGTTTCTGATTGCTATTCTGACACGTAACCACTGCCGCGCGTCCCTCTGCTAATGTCCCGAGTGCACATTAGTTAGTGGACGCGCGGCAGCTCTTATATGATTTCCCCTTGTATGGCCGAACTGTCGTTCATGATCATGGTCCTCGTCTCCAGTGTTCCCACGAAGATGAAGAATTGACGGAGTAACATCCGGATGGCTACCGTAGTCTCATTCACAAGCCAACCAAGGCACACAGGTAAGCCCACTCCATTTGCATCCGCAACAAATGAAACAAACAAATTATACCGTCCCTTACAACTCTTATTAGGGGAGCACCGACATAATTCTCTGTTCATTACTCATAAACGTAAAATACGTCAAGCGGTTCTCATCATCTACTTTATAGTAGCACTTATCACTTGTGCTGAGTTGGACATACAAACGACCTATGTAGCCAACGGTGTTTCTCTTGGCGAACAGGCGTGCTGGAAGGTTACACACATTCTTCGTCGTTGTCTTCTTGCCGAAGTGCTGACGGATGTGCTAACTGATGTTGAAGAATACAGTGCCGTTGAGCAGCCATGATCGAATCTCTCCGATTTCTTGCGCAGTAAGGTGACGCCCTCCGTCCTCATGTTTTGCAACAACTTCGCACGGGTGATTGTGCAACAGTACGGATTTCGTTACCCGGAATCTTCCGTTGGTGTTCCGATTAACGTTGAGGTATGTAGACCATCCCGTTTGAGCGTTTTCTCTCTCCCAAACGCCGGCCGATGAGCGCAAAACATGTACCCTACGGACGCATGCGTACACGCGTCTCCTATGATAACCGAAGGCAGGTTCAGTTGATCAAATGCAGTGCGAAGATCTGGACCGAACTTCAGAACGCTGAACCTCCGCTCCAACTACATACAAATTTTGGAACTGTCATGGAGACACGACATTACCAAAATGCCCTCGAAACAAAACTGATAAATCGACAGTGTTCGCGCTCATGCTTTCGGTTTGGGAGAAGACGTCCTTCCGACGTACACTGCGAATTTATTGCAAGTGCGAACCAATGACGACCAGCAAACTGAGGAGACACCTGGGTGGCTTACAGAGTGCACAGGTTTCACGGGATAGGACAGAGGAAACCATGTCACGGGGAGGGGGGCACACCAGGTAACCATGTATCTGCAGGGGACAATGCGATAGCTGTGTATGTGCATATATATACGTATGCATGTACGTATGAATACATATATAGATACATGGATAAATACATTATATGTATAAATACATACATGCATATCATTGGGTGCAACCTCAGTAGGGACAGTGGCGGGTAATGCCCACCTATATTTATCTGCTAACCTGCCTATCGGTTTGTCGATTACGCGGAAAACCACGACGATATGGATATATGGCATCAAACATTACGAAAAGAAGCAACAATCGCGCCTACTGTTTTTATTGATGAAACGTGAAATATTCGTTGTTTGGTACACCGAACATTCCACATCGCTTTTTCGTAAGCAGCGTCTTCTCTTTGATTAATGTTATAGTGCTTGAGAAAAGCATATCGTTCATACTCCGTTAAAGGTTTCAGAAATGTAGAGAGATGTTCATATCCCGCTAATGTTTCAAAACTGTTCGGTAACTGGCAGTCGTTTTATTAAGCATCAATGCGTAAAAAGACGTGACAACTACACCAGTTATATCTACCAACATGGCGTGCCATGAAGCCACCATAGCTCAACCGGTGAGTGACGTCGGCTAAAATGGCGTCGGTAAATTCCGGACGAAATTGCAAGGAACCTTTGGGAACGAAGAGTGCATACCGCAAAGGCTTATTCCTTAACGTCAAACAATACTGTCCTTCCACGCGCAACTTAACGAGCTCGTCACGACTCCGTTTTCCACTGCTTCTTACATAGATTGCTTAAACCTTCCGAATGCATCTTAATTTCAAACTTATTTTTAACGTATACCTTCATTTCGTTTGTACTTTTGGAGTTCATCCTCTCCATGATATGCTGCTCATCTGCGACCAACAGACGTCTATTTCAATGCATCAAATAGGCCCATGAGTTCATTAGAATTCAAAGGTTTTGGCGAACAATCTGTTTTTGGTTAGTCATCATCGGACCATTTGCACAACATTTCATACTATTGTGGTTTTCAAGCGAGAAAAAATCAAGAGCATTTAGTTTCATAACTACGTCAAACGATTGTGGATTGGAGAACAATCAGGTGACGAAATTGACCTCCGCAGTTGTCAAGTGAGCGATGGGGCACATGGTAACCGTAGGGCATGAGCAAACTTCTGACTCCACAACTGTGAATTGCGCAACCGTATTCCGATCGCTTCCGCAGTGGCCAAAATGCGAACTTTGACTCCTCTGGATTGACGGCTGGGCAAGCGGTAAGTGGGCTGGAAAGCCACTTCCGGGGAGATTTGGTGCTCTGAATCTACAGGGTGCGCCAGACTTGCACTCGAAATAAACTTCACCTCGCCCTTATCTAGCCGTGTTGGGTGGTACTCATTTATCCTCTGAGAAAGGCGCCTGGTTTTGCGACCGACGTAACCTGTTCCACAGGAGCATGTGAAAGAGCAAACACGTCGATTTCTGGAGTATATGCTTGGCTGTCCAACTGGGAAGTCGTGCGAGTGCTCCAGGTTGGCCTTCTCAATACGATGTGCACCACTACGATAGTGAACTACTCAGGATGCCTTGCAAACATAACCAGCGAGTCTAAAATGTAATATACAATTTGTATAAATATATTACCGTTTGTCAGCTACTGTTCGACGTGTACAGTGTACGCATTTGTACACGACAATGCTGTACGGGCAGTCTGGCGTCGAATCCCTTCCCCTGTGTTTCTTGGAACTTGCTGCGGTTCGCGAACCGTTGATGAGGGAACTACTGCAGGTTTCCCGGCGAAATTTGTTAAGGTCCTTCAGGTATTCTCGGAAGTCCATATACTCCTGGACCACTTTCCAGAACACGTTCTCGTTGTTCACCGCTATACTGATTCGTCATACGAAAGTGTTTTACATGCGATAGACCATTTCAACACCAAATAGGTTTGCTGCTGTTAGATTTCGTAATATGCGCTGTTTTTCATAGTGTGATTTGGGAATTTCACTTGTGCCATTTTAATAAAACGTGTCGTAACACTCGCCGCATCGCAGTTTTCTACTTATTTATGTATGAAAGGAAACCGACTCTATACATGGCTTACTGGGCCATGTTTGTTTGTATTGTTTCCTTTTACAGTGCTGTTGTTGGAACCCCTGCATAACGCTGTCCCCGGGTGCAACTTGGATCCGCGTTGCCCTGAAGTTGGTCCCCAAATATTACGCGCATTCAGGGTAGAAACAGCTGACTTGCATGTTACAGTTCTTCGGCTGCGTACAGTCAGGCCCTTTGTATCACGTTCAGCGCTGAAGCGTTTACATTCTGTAGTGGACAAGTGAGTGTGCGCTCGACCGTCGTCCACTAACGATTTAGGACGCCTTTTCTGATGAGCAGTCAAAACGTAGTCCCAACAGGCATAGAACTAAAAGAACGCAGTAGGGTTTGGAAACAAACCGTATACGTCCAATGTTGTTTAAGGACGCGATAAACAGTTAGCGCTAGCCTAGTCTAGGATCAACGGTACCAACCAAGGGGGGAAAGAAAAGAAGCGCGAGGTGGGCTCTGGTACACTTGGCGGCACTCAAAAGCGCGCCAGGCGAGAAATGCGTTAAACAACCTTTGAGAAGGTCCAGGTTAAACGACCTTGAAGAATGAGGTAATAGATGAGCCATTAGGAGAGTAGCAGGCATTCGCTGCGTGAAATTAGTCGCACGGCTGGAGAAAGCCGCATTGAGTTCATATCAGGCCTCCTGCAACAGGCGTACACAGAATCATGCGTACAGAACAGGCAAGCAAGAAAACATGGTTGCAGCCGGAATCCTTAGAGAAGCCACACGATCACTGGCCACTACAATTCACGAGGACTGGATAAAGGCGTGCTGCTAGGGCACACTGGGGAGCTCACCCTTGTTGAGTGTGGAAACTTGGTTGACGATCAGAAGATAGCAAACAACTCAAGACATTTTTTTGCCAGCGTTCGTCGGCAAGACAGTCTGAAGTGCTTGAAAACAATGAGGAGGACGGCGCCCAAACAAGTGCTGCAAAACTTCACCTCGGCTTCTGAGGTACAAACTGTTCTTCAATCATTGGACAATTCGTGTGGCCCCGGAGGCATGAATGTCGGTATTCACGCCCCTGTGGCTCGTCCCTTGGAATAAGTTTTGACGTATCCGATAGCCAAACTAATCAGCATGCCACTGAACACAAAAAGGGATTTTGTGGAGATTGAAAGTAGCTAGTGTGGTGGCCATTCAGGGGAGAAATCCACATTGCCCCTCTTATTAGTTTAACCTATGTGCGGTTGGAAGTATGAGAGGATAATCAGGGATCGTTTGGTTAGCCCACTCTCAAGTAAAAACCTCAGTGCTGATCAGCATGTTTCTGTGAAGAAGTGGTCGTATCTGTAGAACTTTATTTGTTTGACAAACGGAGCAACCAAGTGGAAGCGGGTGGGAGTTTGTTTCCTCGACTTGCTCGGTCAGTCATCGACTACCCCTGGAAAAGCTTAATTACTATTGCGTAGCACCAGAAGTCCTCGAGTGAGTTAAACACTCCTTAACGAACAAGCATTCACAATGTCAGTCTAGGTGGGGATTGTCGAGTACCCAGAGAGTGCCCAACTGGGTTTCACAAGGCTCTGTGCTTGGAACTATTTGTTGCATATGAACTACCTGGCTGATCTACACACGTCTTTCTACATGTCCGCTGACGATGTTAAGTTTGTCGGCAATCCGAAGCAATCGGACTTTCAAAGGGATTCGATCGTGGTCGGAAAACTGGGACCTCCCATCAAACCTTGGTAACAGTAAAGAAGGCCGTCGTAGTTCACGGACTGATCCCCATTGCCAACTTGTTTGCCGTCTATTTAGTTTTCGTTAGCCTCTCATGTTCTGTTGTTAAGATCCGTGGTATTCTTGTACAGCAAACCATTCATTTACAGCTCTAGTTCGGTTTAGAATACTATTGATAAACCGACTGTATGTGTTCCAAGCGCGTTGGGGTGGTTTTCTCGGATAATTACAGGCAGTCTGTCTGTAGCTCCCCAAAATTTTTGGATCGATTCGCAATGGTGATGGACTTGATTAATGCCTATGGTATTGTGCGTCATCTCGTTCGTATACCTCCACTCCCGATGGTGTCCCTGGATACTATTCGAAAGGAGTTAACTGTATTCCACTCGTGAGTCGAAACGAACGGTTTTTTCCATTTTTCTGACGGGGAATTGTTGATTGTTAATGTACACTTTTACTGGGAAACAGTTGGACACGTGGAACTGAACAGCCTATATGTAGTGATCTAAACACACTACTGCCGAAATGTTATGGTGGCTCTAATTGGTTGGGGCTGTTTGTGGGACCTGTAGAAATGTAGGTCGAATGGGTCCTGATAGCCAAATTCGATAGGTGGGAGGGTCAGCAGTAGCATGTTTTCGCCTATCCACCGTGCTGTATGCAGCAGATAGAACGATCCGGTGTGTGTTGCTGGGACGACCGATGCAATATGGAATTATTGGTGTTGTGATTATTAGTGGCTGTATGTGGGCTGATATACTGCGAGGACGCCCAAACTTAGAGAGAGAAAACTCCTGAGGCTCTCAACCAAATCATTTGGCTCAAAAACATGTGCCGCAAGGCGGCGGGTGTGTAGCAGTGCACCAAAACTGGTGCTTTTTCCGCAAAGATACCAGCCTTTTCCCACCCCCGAACCTGGAGGATCGGGAGACTGTTTTGTCAGACCTCTACCTGTTGGCCTGCCTGGCGTGAGTCACTCTGTTGGTATGGTCGCCACACCGTCCAGTTTAGCCCAGTGGGTCATCGAAATGCACAGGCCACACACCTCATCGAGATCCAGTCTTGTTGTGATGGGGTTGTCACTTGATAGTCTGGTATCCTTTTGGAGAGGAAAACGCCTGTTGGTAAACACCGATCTCTGGGCATTTACTTGATTTTCTGTGTGAAACGGACTGGTGCTATCAGTTCATCATCGTCGTAACCATTTTCATCTTCGAGTCATTCCCCACTGTCATGAGTGAAATAAGTGCATTAGAGAAAGGTGGTGTGTGTCCCAAGGGACCTATTGCTTTTCGATAGTTGATGACCACCACTCTCTTCTCCGTTATAAGCCGTTCTTAATCTAAAAGCTTAACGCTGTCTCCATTCTCTACAACCGGGTGAGTTAGTTCCGACCTGTTGAACTGCTTCCACAACATCTTAGGTCGTTCGTCATCTCACCGCGTTACTTAGTAGACTTAGCCACCTTTTTCACATATTGTTTCAATAAGTCCTTGTCAACGGAAAGCACAACTACGAATAAGGAAAACAGCACTCAACTCTTTTGTTTCAGTTCATTACCGCCTTTGTAGAAGTTCGAAGGTATGCCAAGTACAGGCTTTGTTTGACACGTTCCTATGCCCTTGGTTGTTTGTGTTTGACATTCAAACTTCCCGACTGGCATTCTGAGTATTTCCGTTACAGCGCTTTCTCTACAGGAAGAGTGACAAGTGGTGGGTGGATGTCGATGCTTTGCTGCCCAATCAACTATAGAATTGAATGTGCCAGCTCAGGTTAATCAGGTTATCAACATCTGGCTTCTTGCACGCTTCACGACAGTGAATAATTAAGACTGCAGACATCGTCTGTGAGAGTGAATTTCTTGATAAGTGAATTCAGAGCCTGACTTCGTTGGAACGGCTTTTAGGTTAGGAGCCTAAGAACAGCGATCAGCTTGCGTTGGTAGCGATGTTGGAAATGGCGAAAGCGAGCAACCACTTGCGTTCCTGACGTGGTTCTCCATGTTCCTTGAACTGGGTTCACCCCACGCGATACATTGTTTTGTTTGGGATCAGAAGTCCCTTTGATTCATAAGGCACAAATTACATTGTGGACTCACTTTGCACATTCTCGTCGGTGGTGGTCTTGCGATAGTCTTGAACTCACTATTACCAGCTCTCACATGAAACACCAGTCGATGTGGGTCGTGGGTGATGCTTACAGCTAAACCTATGACAAACAAGAATCGATAGTCAATTGTTTCTGAACCTGCAGGGCAGGCTACCTTAGGTGATCAATAAGACTTCCCAGTGTTTCAGATTTCTTGAGTTGTGTGTACTCTTCAGGACAGTAAACATAAGGCAGTACTTATATTTGTGACCTGCGGTCGATTAGTACCTTGCGATGGATGAATCGACGTTTCATCTTAGCTAAGCGCTACTCGCTAGTGGATGCACTAATCCATATCTCGGCTTCTTTGAAATTTGCCCTGGTTGCACTCAATTTCCTTCTGCTCTACATATATAACAGCTTTCGCAGTTGAAAAAAAGCTGATAAGTGCAATGGCTGGTAGAGAACATACCAGTGCATCTTTTAACCAAGAGTAAATGTAACCTGGTGACCTATAAGTGCAGACTGAGAACTGTTGTTTCTGTCTTCACGGTTGATGACAGCGTTTAAAATAAGGTGATGACTGCCTTACTCAAGGTACTTTACTCTCTGTTTTTTTCAGTTTCACATACTCACCTCCATTTCATGTGCACCGTGGTACTGATATCAGCTGCTCAAAACTTTTTCTGAGTAATGTTCTAAGTTCACCCTTTTCTTGGCGGGAGACTCATGCCAATTCACACTTCTGTTTAAAAACTACCAATCGTGTCAGTGTGTTGTAGTCATCGATGTGCTTAGTATTCCTCGTTCTTTTGGAAATTTCCATTGCTTTTACTTTTCTTCTCGTTCCATCTCGTTTGTCAATACAAATTCTATTCGTTAAGGTTTATAACTGGAGGTATATGTGTTTGCATCCATCAGCGGACTACTATGTGGGGTTACTGACCTTTTCAAACCGTGCATTACTTTTGTGAGTTTATTTTGACTGTGCAGCACATTACTTCAGAAGTCGAACAAAACGTTTTTCCCGAACAGTAAGCACTGTACCCGAACAACAGCTTTCGATACACGAGGAAGGCTGTAGATTGACGTCAAAGAATTCCTTATTAAGAGCCAAAGAGCCATTGGAAATTGTTTTGCTTTACTGTGGGTATCAGGGTTTGATGGCACTAAATGCACTGGCTGCTAGGTCATCACGTGAATTTATAACGCTGCTCAATATGCTGACTAGTGTAATTGTTCAATGAAGTTCATGGGCTTGTATGTCTTGTGGGTTGTGTGAGTGCTTATTCTGTTGGTGGCGCACGTCATCTAGTTGAGCTGTTTTTTGTTAGTCGTACTCTAGCACTTGAAATATTCTCCTTGGTGACAGTCGAGCATCCGTATTTGTCGCTCATTTCTTATGGTTATTCCGTATTTGTTTCATTTCATACTGTATACCGCTCAGGACAGACTACATTGAAGCACTTTGCAGTTTGCAAGATTGTTACAGCGATGAGTCCGAACCAGCTGAACGAACGAAGGAATCAGTGTTTGATGCCTTTGGGCTTTCTTACGATTGCCCTGGATTTCCAAGGGTTTGGGATTATGCACTATCGACTGTACAAGGTAGTTTAGCTGCCGCGGATGTATTGCTACGAGGTGCTTGTCAGGTAAGCATAACGCTTAACGAATGTTTTTGTTCTGGCTTTGTCTGGCTGATTGCAGGCTACACAGCCTGAACAGCCTCACCGCATGAACCTCAAATAAATGTTACTGACTTCCCTTGATGTTAATCGTTTATTCGCCAGTGTTCCACCTGATAAGGTTACAAACATTAATTGCTTTTACCCTGCTAAGATTAATTCGGTATTACGCATTCTTATTGGGATTACCTTGCCAGATTACTTTGTGTATGCCTCAGATATTCCATTTCTTTTCATCAACATTTCCTGTAGGCAAGCAGGTTGATTTGAAGCGAGTAGTGCATTGAGACCAAAGTTTGAAGACATACTTATAGTTCCCTCAGACTATGGCGCTAAAGGAAATTCGGGAAACAGTTGTTTGAAGATGGTACTTGGTTCGTGTGTGTGTTGTATTACCCAATCAGACGCAAGCAATAGTTATCCGTAATATCTTGTAGTTCACGATTACCAGTAGTAACTCTCGTTTTCAGAAAGAATACCCGCAGTCCGCACGAAGATCATTGTGACACTAGTCTAATCCCCATCGCGTCCAAGTATCCACTGACCCTATTTCACGTCAGCTCACTAGCCCCAGCTGTAGCCAGATATTTGGAGGAGGGGCTAGGTTTTGGTCTTGTCGAGGATGCACTAGCACTTTTTTTACCTCTCGACTGGTCTTGGGGTATTGATACTCTTACAGGCAGCTAACAGTCATTCCCTGTTTATACCTGTAGACCATCTTCGACTCAGTTGTTCGTAACGTTCTCTGGAACCCTTTCGCTCCTCCTTAGGAATTACGTGCATCTATTAAGCTCGCTGTATGCTCGATCTGCAAACAGAATGAGAGTTTCTGGATAACAGTTTCGGGTGTTTGTCATTTGTAGTGGTTTTCTCCTGGTTTATCCGATCTCCCACTTTCTGTCCAATTTCGTCACGGACTATATTCTGAGGGGTGCCTTTGAAGAATCCAATGAGCGTGGTGTTGAGTTTATTCCTGACTCTAAGTTGACCGACATTTAATATGTCGATGGCAGTCTAGCCTAGCCACTCTGCTGATAGCTTACATACTGTGCTGAACATGACGAATGACCGATCTGGCCTGCATGGAATCCGCTCCGCATCCCCAAATTTCAAGGGGATACTTAAGGACTGGGGCCTTCTCACTTTCATACTCCTTATTGCTGATAATCCGCGTGATATTAAGGCAGTTTCACATACTTGGGTGATACTCTTTCTTCAGATTGTAACACTGGTAATAACATATCGAGAATAACGAAGATGCGCGTTGCTGCTGCCAGCCCACGTCATTTGTAGCGTCGAAATGATGTCCGGTTATTGCCTAAAATAAGAGTATATAATGCCTGTATGCGTTCTATTCTACTTTATGTTTCCTAAACACGAATTTTTCTGGACGATATTAACAAAGTAGCTCTGTTTGACCCTGGTTGTCTCTGCCACTTAGCTCGCATCTCGTAACCAATACGGCCGTTTGCGGGCTCAAATTCCGGAAAGCACAGAATTCGTGATAAATTCATAGATTAATCAAGCTGATCAACCTGCGATGATTGGGTCAAGTTTTCTACATGCCATCTGAGCGTTTTCCGCACCGGGAATTGTTGTCACCAATAATTGGGTAGGACCGCATCGTGGTCAAGCAACGACGTGGTCACATAATACTAAGACCCCGACTATTCCGTTGAGTAAAGTGGTTATGTGACGCCTGCCTCGCTCGGGTCTCCTTGATCATTCAACTCGCTGATGAGGAACGCTATGCGAAATGATAACTCCCACAGTGAGTAGTCCGCAAACACTCACAACATTCCCCACTCTGTTTAGCATTTCCTCTACTTTTATCCCTTTCATTTTCTTGGATATTCCACGTCACTGTTCTAGTGAGCGGCAGCCCAAGTCACAGTACCATCTGGTCAGGCTCATCGCCGTTATGAGTGAAATGAAATGAAAATCTGCGAGTTGACAGTTGCTTGTAGGCGTTACCAGTTGGAAGGACACGCAATGCTAATTCTATTAACTTATGATCGGAAAGTAAGGTTATAAAATAGAGGCTATTTCTTTATACCTTTAATATCACTTTGACATATGCTTAGCATCTGAAATCCCTTGTTTCTGGTACCAAACGCGTGGTGGACAATTGAGTCGAGTGCCATCGGTTGATTTTCGTCAGTGCACTTGTGCTGAATGTTTCATGTACTTTTGTCGAACTCATCAGTTACACGTCGGAATTAAACCGTACATGGTTTGTTGTTTACTGATCAAACTAGTTAGTCCTCGTACAGTTCCAAACGTTACTCAGTGAACACTGTATGGTGTTTCTGTGTGGCTTCAGCTTCGTGACTAGTATGTGTTGTTTGAAACGCCTCCATTCCTTCCGACCTTTCGTAGGTGGCAATCAATTGGGCTGGTGGGTGGCACCATGCTAAACGCTCTGAAGCGGCTGGGTTCTGTTACCTGAACGATATTGTTCTCGCCATTCATCGACTCCAAACTCGTCTGCTTGACCGTTGTGTTTCATCGGACAGCTCCGACGCCGCTCAGCCTTCTGACCACGTTCTCTACATTGACCTGGATCTCCATCATGGTGATGGTGTGGAAGAGGCTTTCTGGTACAGTCCTCGTGTGGTCACATTCTCCGTGCACCACGCTGCTTCTGGATTCTTTCCTGGCACTGGTACTTGGGTTCAAGACGAACAGGATCCGAATAGTTGGACGTTTCCGTCTGGGGCTGGTCGAGGACGATATGCAGCGTTTAATTTTCCACTAGGTACACTTTGCTGTCACCGTAATCCATCTGTTAAGTTGTACTGCATGAAATTTCACAGTTCGCAGGTAAGGATACGAAGTGGAATTTTTAAGAACAAACTTTGTCCGGTCGTAATGTGCCTCTTGGACTTCGGTAACTCTCTCTTGTAACGAACTCTCAGAATGTGTTTGGCACACTTTTGAACTGTTTACGTTCATCAGATATCTTAGTCGTAGTCCTCTGGTCATGGAATATTTTCACTTGGCAAAGACGGTTGTAGGTGACGAGAAGACAGCTTGTCTGTCGTTGAACGACCTGGCACAGATGCGGCAAATATTTCTTAGTTCAAGTAACCCGGTTGTGAGCTGGAAGTTTGTGACGTGTGTTCGAGGCCTGTATCTGTTGGTCAGTATTAGCCGTCTTGTTGTCAACTTGTGATGCATAGCATAGAGTTCACGGCAATACCAGTCTATCGTCGTTGTTCCATTCCTTTCCGGAAATAATAATTATCTCCGTTGTATGGTCGCTATCCAGCAAACACGACCTTTAAGGGTGAATTGTTGGTGTTGGCACCTGCGTTGCATCTTAACCGGCATTCGACAATTGTCCAGCTCCCTTGTTATCATGCCGAAATCGCTTTCCTTTATTTGTGGTGGTTTGGTCCGAGATTTGCCTTATTTTTTCACCACACCAGCGACGAACGTGCCTCTGAGTTCCTCAGCTTCTAACTGACCGCTTGTTCTTTTTTACTTTCACTGGCGTTGTTGTTTAGTGAAAAGGTGTCATACCTGAGGCTCTTAAATCGCTTGAGTCCCTGAACTGTTGTTGCTTCCATTTTGATTCCCACATGTTATTTGTCTGTCGCACCTGTGGGCAACTCTCAAGCTAAGTTTTGATGCACTTGTCAGAAGGAAGTTTGTTAATTTGTAACCGAGTGATGGTCTAACCAGACCGCCTCCTTATACAATTAATTTCTATATCACTAATTGGCCATCAGTTACAACTGGTCCCAGCTGTCGCATTTTCACAGCCTTTTCAGTCATTCTCTTTTGAAAGACAACAGTATGTTCAAGTTTCGCCCTCGTTGGTGCTCGTCACTAAATCACACCCTTGTCAAAGCCGAGAGCTGAAGTCTGGTCATGATTTTATGGAGACAACCATGTTGAACGTCGCACCATTGACCTCACCTTAGGCACGACTGAATCATCATATGCAAACGCTTAGCCACATTACTGTCGGCGTACGCTGTGGATAATAGATAGTAGGCGTATTTCTTTCAAAGATGTCGTCTTTTCTGGTTATAATGCAAAGCGGCAAAAACGTTTGCAACGTTGTACTCTTGTCATTTTCAAGTGGTAGAGCCAATGGTATATGGTATTGATTACAGCTCTTAACCTTGCTCGAGTACCTATTAAGTGAAATTCGGAAGCTTTCTTTTTTCAAATTGGTGAATTACTTGCACACGCACTTATGTTTTCAGTTTGCTCCATTTTGTGACGCGCAACCCTTTATTGGAACTTCCATAACCATCTATTCCGTCGCTTTTCGGTTTTGATCCGTCTTGACATCCTCATGGTTTTCACGGATTTTGCCAACGATGGTTGTATATTATAGCCATCGTTACCCCCAAGAAACAAGAGAAAAACAGGGCTACTCTTCTTTATTATTATTGTTATTATTATAGACGACTTTTTAGGGCAAATGCCCGTTCTAAACTGATCAATGCTCAACTAACAAGTCTTGATGCCCTAGAAGCCACCACACCCACCTTTTCTTAAGTGTGCGTGTGTGTGCGCGCGCGTTTGGAGTGGGTTATCATACTGTTTATTGCGAATCACCAGCTTTTCAAACTTGCCGCTTCAGCTGTGTCCTGTAATTGGTCTCATCGATTCAGTTTTCCACGTGTATATTACAGTCTGTCTTACGAATTTCCATACATGTGCAATAACAAACACATCATTATTCTTTCTGTGTGCGATCTCTGTCGTTATCCGATTTGAAACACTAAAACCACGCTTTGGACGGTAGTTTATGTGACAGGCATTGAACAATGCTAGTTTTTTTTATTTCGAACTAACCATAAGATAACATCATTGCGAAACATGTTCGGGTAAGCATTAGGTAGCCTGCGACCTATCGTTGTCGGTTACGTTATATTACAATCACACCATTCCAATATTTTTTGGCTTCGCTTTCGTAATTCTCTTGATCAAAGTGTCGAACCGCCATCTTACAACCAATTATGCACCCTATTCCAGGCAGTTCCCGTGTACTTTCTAGAAGAAAACCAGATGACTTATTCTCCTCTCTAGTCGGCAATTTACAACAAATTCCAGTTAACTCACCGTCATCACGACTGGGTGCTTGCCGTACAGAAGTTTTTAGTTCGCCATTTAGCCCAGTTCGTACTTCACCAATTTTGATGGCATCTACAGTCATTTTACTGTATATAGTACACCTGTTAATTTGCCACAGGACCGTTTATACCCAGTTAATCAGTTTGACTTAATCACTTTGGTATGTTGACTTCGTGTACTGAAGAACTACCATCGGTAATCCATTCAACCGCATGCTAGATTTTAGAAACCCTCCAGCAGTATGTGGAGTGCAAAACAATACATATCCGAAACAACCAACCACCCCCGTCTTAGAGGATGTCTCTAGCTTATAGGCCTAATTCTTATGGAACAGAGTACGCTAAAAATCTTTATAAATATTTAATTGGCGTAATATGAGCAACTGTTATTTTAAGATAATGACCGTAACCACTGTGCACTTTGAGCAATGACCCCGTGGTTTTGATGACTGCAACCCGATATTTATGAGCAAAGGTTACATGTTGATAGTGTTGATATTGAAGGCGTGTTAATTGGCAAAGTGTGCTTAATGCTTTCCGAATCTTTACAGTTGTTACGAATTCTTCATCTTTACGGCCAAAAATAAGCGAGATCCTGTTAATTTGCTACTTTGTATAATCCGTTACTATTTGACAATCTCTTCGAGCGTTGAATTAATCGGAAATAGTCACATTTTCCCCCAATGTAATTTCGATTCGTAGTATCTTAAGGCATATACTAATCGGACTTCGAACAGGCACCATCTACTCCTAGTTTATGGTCAACAAGTGAAACTGAACAAAACTGCGTACTGGAAAATTTCGTGACGTATGAAACACCTGATTCATACATAGGTATGATTAGGTATGAAAGGCGAACATCGAGTAATGAGTGTTTATTGTGACGTTTCAAATCCACACCAGGATCTGCGATCAAACAAAGTGATTTTGGAAAGATTACACATCGGTTATCGGCTCGTCAGCATGTTTGTCTGTTTATCCTTCATCTTTGCCATTTTGTGACCAGTGGGGTGTAGCGAATATCTAGATCGATGTGTCTGTTAAAAGCAAAATGAAAGAACATCGGTTCAAGGGCTGGTCGTTCCTGATTCCTTTTTGCTAATCAGACCACCTTGGTGTCCGCCTGTTTGGCCTCGTAGCCTGTGATTGCACTGTGTTACCAGGGTGTGATTTCTGATTTGCTCGTCTCAAATCTGAGTGAAATTCGTATAAAAGTGTCTTCAACTATTTACCAGTTTCGCTTACACAGGCTTGGTCAATTTTGACAGAATAGAGTATTTATATATACATATATCGCACGCTTCACTTTTCTCTACTTTACTTTCTCATTTGTCGCTTTCAGCGCTTGTTGTTGTTGGTTGAATGTCTGGAGATGAAGCGAACTCCTAAATCCGTTTTCGGGTTTTTCTACTATACCAATTCTTCACCTCCTCGTCCTAGCAAACATGACAGTCTTTTGCGTGCTTGTTAGCGTAAAGTAGTCCACTGTATGAATCCGTAGAAAACGTTGTCATCTGTTTCTATGTTGTTTTTTTGATCAAGCAAGTCCATTTTATGGCCTGTCTCAGGTTACCATACCGTTAAACTTACGGGCTTCAAAATCCTTTGCTTGAATTTCACCGAATAACCTCTCTTCAAACTAGGTATTTTCATATACCGTTAAAGTACTTTCCCAGTAGTCCTATCGTATCAATGTTTAGTCTGTTAAAACTGATTACTTGAACGTTTCTGTGCGGTTTCCAGTTATCTTACTGTGCAGTATACATTCACACAGCATCGAAGTAAAACATGTTTTACTTTTCAGCTGTTTGTGCCATTATTTCCTCGCTTTTTTATTCTCTGGTCTACAAGCCGAGGGGGCTGACGATCTGACGTGGACGAGAGCAGTTTTACCGGTGCTTAATATGCTACATGCACTTGTCCGACCGGCCTACGTCGTAATTCAATGCGGAGGCGATTGTCTTTCCAATGATCCACATCGAATATTCAACCTTACAAATATGGATCCAGACTATATCCGCACTTTATCAGTGAGTGACCTAGAGGTTGAGGAAAATGTGATCACCACTGGCAGTTATGTGAACGCGCTCAAACTCGTCTTATCGTGGAACGTACCAACTCTTATCTTGGGTGGTGGTGGTTATGATTTTGCAAGTACGGCACGTCTTTGGGCACGTTTGACAGCGATTGCTGTTGAGCACGTAACCGGATCGGAGTAAGTCTTTTCTTTTATGTAACTAAGCCACACGAAGTGTTTTCGACGAGCTGCTTTTGTGTGAGTAACAAGGGCTGCGCTGATCCTGGTGGTTGCATTGATAATGCCCGCCTTGAATCTGACCGCGTACTATTATTAGTGTGAGTCAACGGTTCTTGGTAAACTGACGGGAATTCCGGAGGAAATCTATCTAAGGAATATAGGAAAACTTTGAAACATTAGTTCTTGAAGTTACCACTTATGTACACACAAGCGCCTTACTGTCGGATACAATTTCCACCATCTGTTGGGCTGATTCCAAAGGTTCCAACTTGGCGGGCGACATGTGCATGCTTTATTCTAAGAAGTAGACATGGTTTTCATACTTCATGTTTACGTCCTCATTCGACCACCCCATAATCTCATTCACCCGTTGATGTTCTCGGTCTATAGTGTCTGGCGCCCTAAACGCTCGTCTGATGGAATTTCTGCGTAGCTCGTAGCTTCGTACATATGTGATGGAAGCACCGCATGAACGACGTTACTGTTCACCGATGTGTGTTCGCAACAAACAAGTATAGCATTCGAATAGGTAGATTCATCTCTTTACAAACAAGGCTTAATGACTTGGACACTATGATTGTCGACCCGTCATCCGCTGCGCTATGCATTTTTCACAAGACCTGAGTTAAACTGGGAGTGGCAACGAGGTGTTCGTTGTATGACGTGTGTTCTAGGGATGAGAACTGTGTTGTCGAACCTTGTTTTCCTGGTGCCTCATGGACTTCTTCGCTAGTGATTTAAGGACGACAATCGCTTAAGCTTGGTAACGCTGTTAAAGGTGGTACGGAATCGAAGTCACTAATATGTTGTCCCGTCCAATTTCATGTCTATTTGTGTTGATCCTTTTGCATCCGTTTGTTGTAGTGCCGGCCACTCTTTAAACGGTTGGGAGAAAATATAACATCACTTATTGTTTGCTCCGCCCTGCTCCCACTTGTTACTCACAATTGGCATATATTTTCCTGGTTCTGTTTGTTTACTCTTTATTAGTTTGTCTCTTCCTGAATTCACCCATAGGAACTTGGGAATGGTGATACCGAGCTGCGGACCTATAATATCCAGAAACAGTTATAACTTACTAGATGGTCAGGTACTGATTGTTGTTGCGCGTTCCGCATTATAAAATGTTGTCTTAAGGAAGACTGACACTGATAAACAGATTGGGAATAACACAACGTTTCGAGCAAGTTGTAATACTCTACGTTTCAACCACCTCGGGTGGCCTTCCTCAGGAGTGTTGTCGGGCGACCAGACAGACTGCGTTTACGAAATCAAATGCATTTGATTTCGAAGACTGACACTGTTTTTGACCTGTACTGTGTATTTCAGCTTAAACATCATCTGCCATAGTAGCTTTTGAAAGTCTCTGAGGCGCCCCCTAATTATCTACTCCTAAAAATCTTCTCCCTGGTAGAGTATGGTTGGACCCAAATATTCCGGATCACTCTTACATGACTCGCTATGGTCCAGATTTCGAACTTAGGCTGTCCACCGTGCCAAAGATCAACGCTAATCGCCAACAGCACTTGGATTTACACCGATCCCGTTTGCTCGATCAGGCTTGTTTGTACGCAGAGTTAAACAACGTGGATGTTGATAGGACCAGATTGGAAAGTGCCATGCAGTCTGTTTATCTCTGACCGGTGTTTATCATTCGTTTACACTAACCCTGTACATACTTGTATTTAGTTGGGAACCTCGAATGTATTCTCTTCGATCCTTTCCATCTTCCCTACTGCTACGTTATGTCTTATTTCAACTGGCCTTTTGTATAGTGATGTATAAATTCGTCGTTCTCCCCTCCTGTTTTTCTCACGTGTTCCTGGTTTTATGGGGCCCCGACGAGACAATTTATAGGCGGCGATGTAGAGCGTCCTGGCCTGTTTGCTCTGTCAATGTGTTCATCGCCGGATTGGTTTGTCTGTCTCATACTATACTAGGGTTTATTTGGTTTGGGATAAGACCACACGCACAGCATGTCTGTACTACAATCGAAGGGCGTTGGGAACACCGTATGACAGGCACGGAATGGAATTCGTTCCAGTGAGCCAATTGTTTCGTGTAGGTTGCTGGTCGCTATGCAGCAGATGGTGAGTTGAATGTCAGTAGATTGTCTGACTTGCTCGAAAAGTGAGCGTTGTAGAAAACATCGGATATTCTAACCTGGAACATTCAAACTGAAAGTGACTGTCCCCACCACTTTCTAACGTGTCATTCTCAAGTAAATCTGAAATATGTTTGACTATCTTGACCGTGGAGTGGAATGCTGCCCACTTCCTACGTGGTGGTTCATTTTCACGCCGATCCGAATGCAAACTGTTTCTCGATTTGTAGCCCTAGAAAGTGAAAAATGATGAAACATGTTATCCGTCTGTATCCCTGTACAGGATGCGCCTCGGCGCATATTCATAAACCTGTTTTTTTTTCTGTTGCTCAACCACCCAGTCGATAACTCATATACTGATAATCAATCTACATTAAGCATGGCCTACTCTTGAATCTTGTGATGTATTGCCGATACTTGTAACTAAGCCACGGCCAGTGATACGTACGACGTAGAACACACTCGAACAGCACACATGTCCAGCCGGTCTTGTCTGTGGGTGTGTGAGTGACCCACTCAGACTCGCATGGGCTTCAGCCTTCGCCGTTGACCGAACGGCCAGATGAGTGGGGTAAACTCTGTCTCGAGTGTTGGAACTATTCTCATCTGAGTGAATGATAATAAGGTGCTCCATTCATGATCGACACAGATTTTGAAACTGCTGAGAGGGTGGTCAAAAACAAACTGGGTTCAGGCGCACTAGCTTGGTTAACTCCTTATCGTTGACTGATTTGTGTCCTCAGCTTCTGGCAACCTACGTGTCTGCGCATCAGTTGTTCAGCCCCGTTCGCTGGTGAAACCCAGAGAATCCCAATGGGATATCTTTAACTTGATATCAGGACGCAGGAAAATGGTATCGAGACATCTTAAGTTGGAAAGGGTATAGAACAAGTATGTTGCAGTTGCAAACGCGGTCAGGCCGTGGACCTTTGGCGAATTATGGTGACCTTTCTGCTGAGGGTGGTGACTACCGACTGGGTAAGCATCATACCGAACAAGTTTATTCAATATAGTTTGATTTTGGCATATGCGCGACTCTGTTCAGTGGCTGTCCTTGATAATGATAGAATTGAGATCTCTACATTTCTTGATATCCATACTCATGTTTATACGACTGGCGGTACGGTAGCTGATTTACGAGACTTCATTACACACGATTTGGATGTAAAACGGATGCATAAAAGCCAACTAACAAACGGGTGGCAGCTAACACTACTTGTCCTCAGCGTCCTGAAGATCGGAAACGTTTGTTTCATGCCAAACTGCCTATCTAGTGAACTAGCTCTGTACGGCTGGCAATGTGTGCGAATCCGTTCTGGACAACGTACTGCTATTGTGGTGTATTCTCATGCTTGTGTTAGAAGTTAAACAACTATCGGGATTAAACACGTTTTGCTGACGTAGCTGTGATATCCCAAGCGGTTTTTGAAAACTTTCAACTCCCGCATGTTTGTAGTGTTGTTTGGCGTAGGTCCGACCAGACGGAAGTTGCGGTTGAAAGTATTGAAACGTTGTTGCCGAATCTATCGGTCCACCCTTGCCGGTTGTTACTTGTGTTCACTCAGAGCACGGGAGAGAATTCCAAAGCAGAAAGAGATCAAACTCTACCAACATGAATGTTAACATCAATATGATTAATTTCCCCATCAGATG
Source organism: Paragonimus westermani (assembly GCA_008508345.1). Classification (NCBI taxonomy): domain Eukaryota; kingdom Metazoa; phylum Platyhelminthes; class Trematoda; order Plagiorchiida; family Troglotrematidae; genus Paragonimus; species Paragonimus westermani. The sequence continues at coordinate 26,956 of QNGE01000385.1, forward strand.
AAGCTTCAGAGCTCCTCATCGTGTGCCAGTAATTGGGCTGGTACGACACAAATGTGACTGAACTGGATCGGTGCGTCAATTACGTGTATACTTCGATGTGCCGAGTTGTTGGTCTCTCTGTTGATTTCTCAAATTCATCCGCATGCAGTAAAGAGGGTGCTAGCCACCTACACATAAATAACTGGTTGCAGTCACCATTTTTGGTACGTGACAAACGTCTTCGTTTCGCTTGTGACCACAGTTCTTATTTGTGTTTATGTGCGATTGGACGTTTCAACAATGACATGGATTCCTCCCTCATATTCGGTGATCTTTGTGAGTCTAACTATTGACTTGTCAGTTTACAGGTTCAGGTAGGGCATTAAATGTGTGGTAACAGATAACTAACGTGAAGGTAGACTGCCACCTAGTTATGAATCGTCTCATTATTATTCCATGACGATTCGTTGCAGATATTGTCTGCTCTGTACATCAGTTGTAAACCACCGTTGTATGTGATGAACTCACAAGATGAATGAGACCTATGTACATGTAAGTTAAAATTGTTGATTGAGTGTACATATACCGACTGATTTTCATGTTGTGTGTACTCATAAGCTAGTTAACTTTAGTGATTTTAGGTGTTCTGCTGACATCATGAATGAGTCGGTGTTGCGTCTTATCAGGTTACCGGAGTTAGAAATACTTTCTGTTCTCCTCGATTTGTTTTCGGGATCAATATACCGGGGCCGACATCGAACGTCTTATACAATTCACCTTGGAAGTAGAAATCTTACGGAGTTCAATTCTCCTATATGGCTACCTTTCGCCTGAAAGTATCAACTTCTGTGGACAGAAACTGCTTTCCACTGTTTGGAAATGGTTATTGTAAATTGTGTCGTATGACGTATCCATCTGTTAATTAATCTCGCAAAGTGAAAATGCTGGATTTCTGATTGAAATGGAAGAGCGTACATTGTGCGTTGCTAACCGGAATCGAGACTCGCTACTACCGAACACGATCAGTAGTCACGTTCTTGGGAATTCTCCCTGCGTTGAATACCGCCACCCCATACGATAAACATCATATGTTATAGTAATCCATTGGCAAGGAACGCCTTCTGTGTGGAGCAGGCGTGCTTCGTCGGTGGAGGTGTATCTTGTTGGAGTGTAACTCGTTTTACTCCCATAGGATCTGATCGTGTTTGCCAGACGTCGGCAAATGAAATTTCGACTGAATTTTCAAGGTCAGAAGTTCGCTCAGTTTTATTTAACTCTAGTTTTGTGGGTTTTGTGTGTAGTGAGCCCTTGACCCAATAGGCTGGTTCGTCCACGGTATAATAATGCGATTGATAGAAATCGAACTTTCCTCCCTGATCTAATTAACACGGAAAATCTTGGTCCCGAAAATAGCGCGGCGGGTCTCGACAACTGCGCCCAAGACAAAACAAAAGACGGGTGCGAAAAGCAACTTTGTTCCGCTCCAACAACGCGTGACAAGGAGAAAATTGCAAGTTATTTATAGGGTCCATAACGACCTGCAAATATTCTAGAATCAGAAAATCGAAGGACGGAAATCAAAAAGGTAGCTGAAGTCAATAAATCACCAATGGGCCTAGCAGAATAAAGGGCGAACATGTAGAATATGGCGAATATTACCTCTCAACTGTTCACGACTGACTGGGTAGAATCATTTTCTCGAGGAAGGAGGCGGTTTTGGACGAAAAAATGTACTCCTCTAACAATTTTCCCTTGCTGCTGTATAGTGGTGAAAAGAATATGTGGAATTGTGTTACTGTTTCAGAAAATCGGTCCTCTGGTTTCCTTATCCAACTTCGTGAAGTGTGGGCCTGACTTTTGTGTTTTCCATCAGACGGGAAAGTCAAACCATTGTATTCACATTGGTGAACATTCAGCGGCATCCAAAACTGTGCGAACAAGTTCAGGCTTATCGCTTAAACGATGTTTACTCGTCGGGACCGATAGCGCCCACAAATCACTAGGAGGTGGTCATAAGAACTATCAGATTTTACCTCGCATATGGGAGATCCGGTTCTGAAGTACACCTACAGTTGACGACAGCTATTTAAAACTGGGCAGAAAGTACGATAGTTTTTAGAATTCCTTATTCTGTTCTTCGACCGGTACTAGGACATGACTAATGGATGCAACTGGTCTGGCATAGAAGCATAACAGATAGTCGTTCAGCATTTGTAAGTTTACTGTCAGCGAAATTGGTGTGCGAAAACTAAGTAACTACTGTTTCCATTATCAACGTGTGAGTCACTCTTACATTTCTGTGTAGCCACAAACGTACCCACAGTTAATGTTGGCGCCTCTTCAAGACATGATTTTTTGCCTTGAATTATTGTTGACCCGTAAACTACACTGTCGAACGATCCACGCTTACAGCTCGCGACTACAACGTAACCAAATTAAGGAGTGGTCGCGTATGTAGCTGATAAATACCACATTATCTATAGATCATTCAAATTAGGAAATGGAATGCAGCCTTCAGAATGGTCGACGTCAAGCCGTCCAGCGTTCGTTTCCGAGTGAGGATATTGTCAGGATTCTCAGGTTTTGTACAGGAGCCAATGAACTGATTTTCGTACCCAGGTACTCTCGATTAGTATCTTGGCTCAGGACGAAGTTAACGAGGGCAACTGGGAGGAATGTATTTTAAAGAATGCCAGTCAGTTGTTCAGACGCTACTAACCAACACTTCAACGATCCATCCTCCAGTTAATATGTATGTCAACTGGCTTTGTCTTAACATAATTGCCGTGTTTTTTTTATTCCATGGAGTTCAAGGCACGAAGGTATTTTTATATGGTTCTAGTAGGTTTATTTCCTCAGTTGAAATATCTAATACAAAGGATTTCATACCTCATGAAACTTTCTTGGACAGGATTACTTCTTAGGGGTTTCATTATGGTTGGTACAATGTGATGCAGCCTCCTCTGAATGTGGTCATCTTTTGATTTACTCCTACTTGCCTACCCCTTGCTTAGATCATTTAAGTCGTGTAAAAGGACTTGAAAAACTGATGTAGCCATCGACACACGTTTACTTGAATTAACCAAGTTCCTATTTGCTGACAGCGTATCATACATACTGGCATACATAGCAAACAGTGCATAAGCCAGTAACTCAAGAATGATGGTCTTTTCGGTACACCATCAAGTCTTGATAGCAGCACATATCTAGGTCCTCCAGATTGTAATTGTAACTGTTAGGTGACTAACGAACTAGTATGACTATAGCCTCTACGACCCGGATTGTGTAAGTTGCGTTGATATTGGTTGATTTTGCCTGATTGTTGAATAAGGGTGAACATCCATTTCGGTGATTTTCAATTTATTTGCATTCAGTTCATTTCGACACAGGTCGCTGATTTTTAATTGAAAACTCAATGTCCCTTTATTGCTGCAGTACGGATAAAAGACATCACGGGATATTCATAGTTTTCTCTCATCAGCCACACATGCAGTGCATGTGACTTATGTATGACTCAATCATCGCAGACTACACACAGGCGTTAACTTCACTTACTCTGAGTTTCGGTCATGAGAATCCATCAAGTTTGCGCGTACTTGGTGGAGAGGGTCAAAAATTCTCGTCCTCCCAGTTTTAAGGATGCATGAAAATGAGTAATTGGGCTACATACTGAGGTAACACACTAATCCTTTGTCACACTGACCAGGTCTTGTCCTACCTCAGCCCACCGGATTGATACGTTAGGAGGACTGGAGAAATGGATACATCTGTCAGCAGATTAGCTATCGTAGATCCCACCCAGACAAATGCAATATGAAGTAGTTTCCTAATCGCTAGCGTAGCCAACAGAATTCGCCTGTAAAACTCATCCGAGTGTTCGAGAGCGCTACATTGAATTATTCGAAATAACCTGTTTACGTTCAACCCTGAAATATTCGAAAATTTACTGGTTCAGTGGCGTTTCGATCGCCACATGACCCTTCCTTCGCTTCTCACTTCTGTAGCCCTTAGGAGCGAAAACATGCGATATATTTGTCTTGATCATAAATACGTGAAAATGAGCGAGTTTCTTACACCACGATCTTATTGACATTGTTGAGAGTATTCTGGTGAAGATGGTCAACATAGTCTATTTGGGTACTGACGAAGATCAAGGTTATGTAGATGTTCACTAACCTGCTTAGTTTCCACAGTCCAACCTGTTTTTATTCAAGGTAATTAAACAGTATCAGACTGTGGCATATTCCGTACCGAAACCCCCAGAAATGTCAGTCATCTTGATTTCTCCAAGACTCGATTTATTTGAATACCTCAACAGATACGAGGAGGTAATTTTACATATGGGTTGACATCCAAAAATCTGTCTATTAATATCGCAAATTGCCATATCCGAAATTCCTTCCTTATGGACTGAAAATGATTGAAAATCTACATAATTCATTTTATTCTGACTTTTTTCGATGTCATTGTGTTTGTAAGCGAGTTTTATAAAACAGTGACACTTTCTCGTCTTGTTTATAAACTAGAGCCCTGTTTGCTCGTTTACCTAAACGAAAGCACTTCAACTATGGAAACGGTAAATGCGAAGAGTGTGGGCTTTGGCTGGAATTGAGCAAGTATCAAAAATGGTGTCTTTAAACACAGTAAGTGTTCTACTAGCTGAGCTACGAAGCAACGACGGAAACTGAAGATTGTCGTCTTTGTATTCGGTTACCCACCCACTGCTTGAATCTATTAGCGCCACTAGTGAGAATTTCATGGATTCTATGTGACAACAGGTAGACAACTTGGTCTAAATGTGAAACATCTGAGCACCCATGTGCTGGAACTGATCCAACAGAATGATACCCAGTCCGTACTCAATATCGAAAACCGATGGACAGTGAAAAACGAAGACTCAGCGCGTTGACCCCCGTGTATTGGTATCGACCCTGGAGAATAGAGTGCACAGAGAAACACGACAAGCTTGCGAGGCACGGAGCGAGTTGTTATTGTAGCCCCGAGACGGAAAGCTTGACTAAAACAAAAGTAGGTAACAAAAACGAACACCATCAAAAATGTACAGATGGGTGCGATTATCAAAACACTATTTATTATAGTCGCTACACATCACGTCTTCAAAACCCAACTAGTACAGTACTTGCCGTATGATCATGTTGTTGTTGTCACTGATCCAAACTCAACCGAATTCTAGAACTTTCGTGAGTGAGCCCTTTTTAAACCATCAGATCACATCCTGTTTATCAATACTGCATTTCGAAGTCATTTGTTGCTATTATTCAACATTTCTTATAAAAATGTTGATCATTGAGATCGTACTTATTGCAATATTTTTTTAACCGTTGCAATTGTACATCATTAGTAAATAATCCTGATGACATTCTAACTCACCCTGTTGACTTTCGCATTAAAATGCTTTGCGATTTAACTCATGAGCAAACTACACCATTAAGGGTCATTAAGGTGAGAGTTAATAGCGTAGTCTATACATAAATGTAATTGTGCAAGGATATATTGGATACCCGCGAATTTATGCTCCAGCTGTGTATACGGATACCACAAAGTTCATCATCATCATCACCATCATCATAACAGCCATGAGCCTGACCCAAAGTACGGTGGCTCGGACCGACGCTCACCTCAACGGTGACGTGGAATATCCTAGAAGGAAAGAGTACTACGAAGGACAACAAATACTAAAAGTAGACTAAGCGCAAGAACTAGAAATTGTATGCATATAGGTATGCCATTGACTGCGACACATCGCCATCTCGAATAGCGTATCTAACCAGCGGTTTGAGTGATCACGAGGACCCCATCCAGACAGGCGATGCCTGCCCACTTTGCTCAATGGAGCAGTCAGGGTCTTCATATTTCGTGACCACGTTGTTGCTTGACCACCACGCGGTTTTACCCAACTGTTGGTGGCCTCAGTATATGATGCCCGGTACGGTAAACGCTCAGATGGCATACGGAGCACGTGACC
>QNGE01000385.1:36111-50293 GCA_008508345.1 Paragonimus westermani
TACAATCCTATGAGTGTAACTGCTTTTCGTCTGACTGCTCCCCTTTGGTCTGTCTGACAAGGTTGCACCTGGAAGGACCGGAGTCCTAGTCAGCATAGCCCGCCGGATCAAAACAGTACACAAACCCGACCACCACGTCAAGGTAGCAGTATAGGTCAGAAGTGTCAATCATCAAAATGACGGAACAAATAAAACTGGAAAATAAGATTTTCCAACGGGCAGTCGAACTCTTATTGCATATTATATACCTATATATATATAGGTATATATGTGTATATTTCTATAAGTATATATATATATGAGAATGAGGCTGAGTAAAGTGTTGTCGCTCTAGTATGGTATAAGAGTCAGAAGGTGTTAACCGAATATTTCATAAAAACTTGACGTTAAGTTAATCTTCTTTGACCGTTCCGGAGATCTGCGTTCCTTATCTATATGAGAATGATGCTATGATAGAGAGAGAGAAGAGAAGCTTAGGTTTCTAAAATGCAAACCAAACAGTCTGGATTTAATGTGCTGGAGAACTTTCAACAATTTGCTATTAAGCTGTTAAATAAGGAATCACAATGTGCGTATTAGGTATTAATGCCTAATGTGGAACGTGACAGAATGGTGTTGGTAATTATCGCAGGAGCAAAAATGCATTAAGTACTGAAACCACTAAGTAAACCCGAGTGCCTTCAGTTCTGTTAGTAAGATTCATTGAATTTTACTAAGAAATTGCCCACAAGTTAAGACTGACTGGTCTCATAATAAGGGTGCCAATCAGTAATTGAATTGTGCATAAGAACTTCCTATGAACAAGTTCTCCGTGAAGTGGGTATAAATAACGAAACAAGGTAATGAAGGCCACGATGAAACCGTCAGGAAAATGCCACCTTGTTCCAACGTACAACTCTGTTGTCTCTCAACCATGATATGAGCACAATGCTCTTGACCAAATGTTAACATAGGACTTCAATAATTTGGTCCCATCCATTCCTCTTATTTTTAAACTCTTATTTTTAAACTATGACTTTTTCTTTTCCGTGGTTGTATGAAAAGTCGATATCAACGTGAATCGCAGGCATCATGTCAACGTTCATGAAGCACGATACAAGTTATTTCTTCTTCTGGCACAACAGAGATTAGATGGTCTGTTTGGATTTCAGGAGTACTCAGTACGAATGACGAATTGTTAAGACTATAAGCACATCAAGGACTTTGAACAATCGCATTTTGTATGCTTTCTAAGCGTCACTGATTGTAGTTAAACCAAAGGCAGATAAGAATTTATAACCTTTTGGACACATACCGTACGTTGTTTTTCTAGTCGTTGGCTTCTTACTCGTTTCTGTTGTAGTTATCCACAAGCATAAAAGGAACATACATAGATAAGCAATTGGTATGTTCTTCACATGCCCGGTGTCTTTTTTTCATGGTGTCCGCATCTCAATACTGGAATTATTATTTACGGAAAGTCACATCAGTTCGATATTAAGCTCTTCGCACCTCGAACAACAAGTTTTAGCAGTCTACACGCGCACAGTTTCCCTGGTTAGAATGCAACTAATTCTCTGAGTTGAAAAGACAAAACAAGAATAGCACAGAAATTCTTGTCACATTTGGTGACTAGTCGTAAGCAGCATTGATGAAAGGATCATCTATTCAGCCCCCCAGGTTATCCAAAAATCGGCAGGTCGGGTTTGTGTAGAATTCGAGCTATACGAGAAGCAATAGAAGGGAACTGAGTTTGGACGCACTCATGTACATATGTGTAACTCGATCTGGCTGAAAATGTGCAAATACATTTGGAGAGCTATGAGTCAACAATTGAAAGACTGGGATGTGTGTTTGTCTTCGAATGATCAGCTCACATGAACATTAGCCACCCTACACACAAGTCATTGTTCCATAGTCGTTGTACGAGATAGGTCTGTTTCAGATACGTGTCCATCAGCTATCTGCTTCGATTTGGCTTACCGGAAACCAGCAATGCTGAATGTATTTTACATAAAACACGTTGAAGGAGCAGTAACGACCGCATTACGTGAACAGAATAGGCAAAATTTGGGGAAATGGTTCAACTGCATGAATGCCAAAGACAATCGTAGTGGGATGACTTTGCCATGTCCTTATTGAAATATGAATTTGAAATGCTAACTATTTGAAGTATGAGTTTCAATCGATACTGTGTGTTCAACTGTTCCGGAAATTCTTGTGAGCAAGTAAAGTGTGTCGGACAACAGTCGCATTTGTAGTCTTTATCGAGCTTATTGCGATTATCCAATGCTAAACAACTATACTTCATTAATAAAATAAGTTGTCAAAAGCTGGCTTTCAAACACGACAGACCGAAGGCTTTGCAAATGTGCACTTCTGTGCAATATGGCTGTCGCAGCCACGCCTGCATAAATGTCACGACAGGTGGTTTACGCTGCACCACTTAGCGTCCTACGGTTAGCGGCATCCGATTCGGACTAGCCTGTCACAGTGACGGAAGCCAAACGACGCCTGCGCTTAATCATCACCGCAATTGGCTTGCGCCGCACAAAATGCGGTTCCACCCACACACCACATATCCGGTGTAAACTTGAAGGAACAAGACCGGGAGGTGTGCGGTGGGGCCTTTGTGTCCAGCCGGCCAATGCTGGTTAGCCACTTGATTGGCTAATAAGGAAAGGAAACCCTTATCTCTCGGAAACTAAATAGAGGGAGAGAGGCTACAATGACGAGATCTAAACTAAGAAGAAAGATTTTTGAAGTGTAATACAAGAAGCATTTCGGTATAGGAGTGCAGGTTAGTACATCCCAAAGAAGATGGGGATGAAAAGCAAAATTCTCACTGTACTATGGAAAGTCAGGCAGACCATTCATCATACAATGCACCAACAAAACCGAAGAAAAGAATGGATAGAACACCGCAGACACCCAAGTTTCTGAAAACAGGAGCGGATTCATTGTCAACGAACAGGCTGTTGACCGATGCAGTCGTTAACAGGAGTGCGATGGATATGCTTATATGACCTACCTGAACCTATCGTACTCGTTGCCTCTTCGTCGACGGTGCACTATGAGTATGTTGGTGACCTACTAATCCCAAACGGCCAGCGCATTCGCGGCCGCACACATCGCAACGCCATATAGTCACGTCACCGCGACCTATGGCACCGATGGTTCCCTTGCGTACCGCACGCTTCCGCTCGCGACCACGCAATAGTTGCTCGTTGAACGCTCGGACGCCCGCCCGAACCGTATTCCTCCAGGCCGTCCGGTTCAACGCCAAATCTTCCCAACATCTAAAATCAATGTTACAACGTGAAAGACTTACCTGCACAACATCCTGGTACCTCCGCTTCTGGCCACCGGGATTTCGCTTACCTGACTTCACTTGTCCGTACTGGTTAGCCACACACACACACACACACAGTGTATTCATTGTAAAGTTCCAGGAATAAGAATGGGAAACGTGTGAGTAGGCTTGCAGTCAAACCAGATGGGTCCGACTAACCATATGGTAGTTTGCCGTGAACGTGTTATCCATATTTATCGGAAGCAAAAATCAGACAGTCTCTGCAGAGATGGGCCAAATAGACAAACAAATATTGAGAGAAGTTTCAACACGAATTAGACAGTGGAGCACTTTCAGATTGCACGAAAATAGCAAACGGAGCTAAAGTTCGCCTGAAAAACTCAAAAACAGTCGGAAGAACTGAAAACGATTGCGGACGGTTCATCGAACGATGAGAAGTCGTTACTGATTATGAATAAAGGGTACACAATCATGTTAACTCACTCACTACAAACGCACTTGTTCTCTAGCCGCAGAAAATCCGTTAGGAATACGCGGATTGCTTACCGGTTTGAGACTCCCTATTCGTGGTCAGTTCATCACGCCTTGTACCAAATTTACGTACCGCGCACCAGAATTCACGGTCATATGGCTTTAGCTCACTTTCGATTACCCGTCTAGATCTCACTACTTTGGGTGGTCTGATAACGGTTTGTGTCCGCTCGTGGTTAAAAATCACTATGACAACGCTTAACCTTGGATCATGCCGTACATAGCGACTTTTGGCTACCAAAATATTGCTTGTCGACATTTAACTGACAGTATCCTTTATTGATTCTCGGACTGCCTCTTAGTCATCCAATGGGTACATCATATTTGCTTGGGAATAAACATGCGTTTAATCCCGTCAAAATTTTATCGATGTTTAGCACTATGTCTAACCAACATTGTAGAAGTTGCACTTCAGACATTGCAGATAAAGATTGCTAAAGCATCACAAGTTTCGTTGATCTGGCTTCCAGATTCCTCTGTCATACAACAGTGGAGGGAGCACCATGGCTGTCGAGACGAATGATTTAAGTCTCATCTTCTTAGTACGACTTTTCTATATACGTATTCAAGGCAATCTTTCCTCGACCGTACGAACTTATATTCTCAGGTATACGGACAATTCCATCGATTAGCTGCTGTCAGAGTGGTATAAGTCTGAGTAGCTATCCACGCCGTCCCCGTTCGGTGCAGGTTTCAGCCAGAGGGGCAGATCTTTCGCCATTATACGGATGTCACAGTCTTAAAACTCATGGCCCCCTTCTTTGCATGCAAACAGAGTACTCTCTTCTGCAAAAAACAGCATGCGCATTATCAATTTACGTAACAGGTTTGAAACGTCGAAATTCAGTGTGTTTAGCTGTCGAACACTTCTGTGGTATCCATCTGGATACCGTCCTCGGAAATCGGAAGAGCGCGTATGAGTCTTTTGGCCAGAGACACATCAACTATGGTGTAAAATTTTACAAAATCCTTCACGCAAATGTCAATGTTAAAACCATCAAAAACCAATCTACACGAATGCACCTTTGCAGTAAATTCCACAAGCAAAGTTTTCACAGAAGCAACCAACTTAACTGGGAGATAAAACTCATCTAGTAATGTCTACAGTACCACACGGCCCATACGATTAAACGCCGTATTTAAATCAACAGGGACAACTTAGAGCGGCTAACTGCTTCTATAACACATTTGTTGGTCTTGGCGAACAGTAGACACCACGTCAGTCGGACTATGGCCAGTCCGGAGTCCATTTTGCTTCTCCACAACGTTGTTATCCACATCGTAGCGAGTAAGTTGAGACCGAAGAACTCTCACCGGAATAGTGACAGTTCAGTTCAACAGATTAACGCTCCGATCACGGTCAGCTGCCTGTAATAGGGACATCGTTGAACACTTGTAACATCAATTCCCGTTCTTAAGTGTTTCACATCAACTACGCTTTAAATTTCCTCTGAGAAACCATTTTCAATCACTGCCTCTTCGTTCTGAAGTTGTTCGATAGACCACGAGCCATGTGCCATGATCGGGGTAAGAACAAGCAATTCTTTAATGACGTGTTGTGAAAAGATATCCACAGTTTTCCACTCATCAGTGCACCAGATCCTCATAGTGTGTGCAGGCGACGTTAGAATCACTATCCACTAAGGCTTTAACTGACTGAACTGAATGACCGACAATACCGTCAGATGATACGTAGGACTCGTTGTGTTGTCAGCAGTTAACACATTTTTGCATCTACTTACATTGACCTCACTACTGTTTGATATTCACTCCACAAAGATGTTTCGTGAGTTGCTTTCTAAAGTTAGGACTTGCACTCTTTCACCCCCATTACTAGTGTCTAACAAGAAGACAAGATAAACTTCGTTTTTCTTTCATATAAACTTCGAGACAACCGTACCGTTGTCTTTATGTCACTCTGGGCGCTTTTAGCGCTGGACACTGATTGTTACAGTGGCTACTGTCACAGTCTGCTGCCCACATTGGCACCACATACCTTCGAAAGTGATAAATGAAGGGCAGCCTTTGAAACGAACTGTGATTTTGATTTGAAAAATGGTCCTTGTCTTTGAGTCTTTCAACTGTCTAATGTCCAACCTTCATGGCTAGAAGAAGGATAAAGCATAAATGATTTTACAAATACGACTAAACTTGGTACCATCTCCAGCGTCAGTAGCGTGATGCACACCCCATGAATGACTCACTGTCGTAAGGTCACAGGTCTAGCAAAGGTTGTTGACCGCTTTGTAGATGGAACCAAGTCATGCGACTGAATTCATCCCAATGAATCTGGATGTACAGAATTACTTCCGGTGGTACTTTTTCGTTCACTGATGAACAGAAGACGCGGAAGTATCATGTGCATGATGAGCATAGGTGGATATTATTCACACGTCCACGCTACCGTTCCAAACAGCGAATAGTAAGATGGGGAGCTGCACGCACAAAGACCAAATCAGGTGACTTGTGCAAACTGGGTGGTAACGTCAAAACTAAGAGTGTGTCAACTGGCTTCAGCCGGTTCGTCCACGCATCGCCTTGGCCATTCACCTCTGCTAAGATTTGGCGATGAATATCGTGAAGCCAAGTAGAACAAAATGGGACTGGAGATTTTCGAAACACCCATCGTCCAAGCAATCATTACACGTCTTCTGTGTGTTCATCAGTATTCTATGAAGAAATTACCAATCACCACTATCGGCCGTACTCTTGGAATGATGAGGTACAGGAGTTCACCGTGTGCATAGTGCTTGCAACGCGGCAGGTGCGTAACATCGTGGAATAAATCACAACGCCTGGTTCTCCCACATTTCTAGTCTGTCGAACGTATCTCCCCACCGCCGAATTATAAGTCTTACTGTGGTAATTTGCCTAGCTGCTTTTTTACAATAATAACGATACTACGATAATAATAACGATACCTAAAATTTATGTGCCATATACCTAGCAAAGTCCTTGAGAAATGACTGGAAATTATACTAAAAACATTCAGGTGTACATGGCTGAGTTTGTACTCGAAAGCACTCCAAAACACGCCTTGGCATCGTACGTTATCCACAATGTCGGATTTTTGCATTCTCCGTTATAACTCTAAGCCTTATCCATAAACAGGTTGACATCCTGACAGAAGACATGCGTGATCGGGAGGTTGGGACCAAATTAAAAACTCATTTATAATGAATGTTGTTATGAATCAGGCTATCGTCGGTAAATGCGCAAATTCAGATCACACTGGTATGTCGCTTCTTATTTCAGAAATTCAAGCTGCACTTGCGAAGTTCAGGATAGTGTACGACCCAAGAAAACGTTTTCACCAACAATACGTGAAAAAGTGTTTGAAAAGAGTCCATTATTACCTTTGACAGTGAATTTTTTCTGTGATGAAACGAGTAACTTGCGAAAGTATAACACCAACGTCGAAAGGGGGCTATTTTGCCTCGAACATTGAGTCCTATTCACACAGGAAGAAAGAATACTAATCGAAGCTTGTGCAAAATAAACTGAAGTCAACCAACTGGGCTTTTGTCAAAACAAAGCAAAGAACACCGTACCACCTGGCTCGGGACCGGTTTGACCAAAACCGTTAAACGTTCACCAGTTGCATATTTTGCCTGCACGAACCGTCGCGTCAGCCCTTCGCGAAGTTTGCAAGAATCTGGCAAACGGGTGCCAGCCACCACAGAATGAAGTGTTATTCGATAACTCATTACAAGCCCTACAACTTTCACAGCCAAAGGTCACGTCGGTGACGTCATCCTCGACTTCTGTGGCACAATGTGAGCGGATCTCTAAACTACTCACCACAAACACCAGCGATTCATTTTCTGAGTGGCTTGACCAGTTTGTTTGGAATTTTGTACTCTATTATACAGGTTGTTTTCTTAATATTCATTTACTTTTTTGCTCATATACAGTCGTAATGATTTGACGGAGAATTAGCAAGCACTATTGTTCGTCACCGCTGTCTACTATGACTCGATGGGTGTTTTTGCTAGATAAGGTCTTTTTTTCTTCCTATTAATGGACCTAACAGCTACAATGCCAACAACAATTTCTGAAGTGCACTTTGGCAGTGGCACATTGCAAACCCGCTGGTTTGTTACATTTAGCTTCTACAACTCAGCACACTTCTGGGAAACCCATAAGTATTTGTAGAAGTAGATGTATTCGTCACAATTCATGTCTGGTCTTGTGGTAACCATTATTTATGATTATTGTGTTTACTACTTGTGAGTAGATAAACGCAATCAATCCAAATAACTCTTGAAATTCAGTTTTGACAAGGAAAACGAGGGTATGGTGAATGAGTTGTACAGTGTTAACCCCAATCACCCAGACAGAAAACCGACTGCTAAATTTGATCGCCAGATTTGCGGAAGAAAAATGGCCACATGCAAGCATACATAGTGTCCTGGGACTACCACAACGAACACGTGATACGGCATTGTCCTACAAACCCACCTCAAGAACTGGATTTCAGACGACGGGAACCTACTATTCGGTATATCTGACACATTCAAGCCCTGCATCTGCCTCTGTGACTTTGCTATACGTTTATGCGCGTTTTTGCGTTTCCGTGTTTCTCCGCCATCTGGCTAACTAGCACTAGCTAGCTGGACTACGCACAAAGGCCACCAGTCATGCCTAATGGTTTTATTCATTGGGGTTTGCATCCGACACGCGAGATGAGTTGAGTCACACGTGGAACAACGCGAGCCACTTATGGTTCTAGCTATGCTCAGAAGTCCTTTGGCTTCGGCCATTTTGATAGAAAAATCTGAAGTGGATGCTGACAACCGTGCGTAAGTCACTAGGTTTAGAGGTGTGATGTGGTGGCAAATAGTGTAGGATATTGGGTGGTATACTTCGTACATCATCCATAAACGCTCACACCTTTTGCACACTCGTAAACATTTACCTAGCCCCTTTACGAAAAGAACCACTATAGTCAAGCTTCACTTGTGTCAGAACCCTTCAGTAATGCATACTGTTGCATACGGTTAGATGTATTCAGTTATTGGTAATGCTCTTCAGGAGATCAGACAATTTCAACACTAACCACAACGTTCGTATATCAAAAATCGGTCGTGCCTAATGAGAGGTCGACTTCACACAGACCAATACGGCTGTCTAAAATAAACAATCAGAGCTCAAATCCAAGCCGTGCCAATGATTTGCACTACGGCTTAGCTCCAAAGAGAGCGAAACTCGACGTGGGTGCTTCCTTTCGTAGCTTTATGGCCTACAACTCGACAGGGAAGCCAAATCGACTACTCATAAGTGATATTCGCGTTGTATGTAACCACCGCAGCAAGTTAATTTATTAACTACGTATAGGTCTCGGCTTTCTGTAACTACTACTAGAGTGTACGCAAGTAGATTGGCCGAAATCAAACGAAGATTCTCTGTTGCTATTAAGAAACCGAGCACGACGTGAACACCAGCTGTCCAGCAATTTGTAATCGGTGATATCGTGACCGGATTAAGAAAATATGACACGATGGGAATCCCCCGTCACTCTCAGTGTAAGCACAATGGGCTTAATCGTTCGTACTGTTTTATCCATTTTGCAGCTCGACTAGGTGGTGTAAAGATAGAGACTACAGTATTTGCAAAGTTTTCATAAAAATGGACATAAAAATTCTATTCAATAAGCTAGCAGCCGGAAATTAACCATAGATAGACAAACAAGTGAGTACAGATGCATAATTTTGGTTATGACTGATAATTGAATGAGCGCGGAAGACAGC
This sequence comes from Paragonimus westermani, assembly GCA_008508345.1. Lineage (NCBI taxonomy): Eukaryota > Metazoa > Platyhelminthes > Trematoda > Plagiorchiida > Troglotrematidae > Paragonimus > Paragonimus westermani. The sequence goes on from QNGE01000385.1 coordinate 45,685, forward strand.
CGACGAAAAGGCTGTAAAAATGGATCGCGTAAGAATATGCCGAATGAGTAACCGGCCTATTCTACACACCCAAAATCATGTCATAGCAAGCAGCAGAGTAGTAACACAGGTGAACGACAATTAGGGTGCCCAGGGAGACGCAAGTTAACCAGGTCACACATACAAATTAGAATATCCACATGAATCAGCCCGTTTTGTCAGCCAGTGAATTAGAAACTGAGCATGCCGCAATAGAGAAATGAAGCTTCATGGGAACGTTAACATAACTGAACTGTTCAACGAGCCGAACCAGGCTCAAGAACGCGTGGTGCATTAAACAACTGTAATTGTATTGACGACAGACGGTCGTAATATACTACTTACACCAATATTCAGTAGCGAGGCGACAGCATAGAAAGAAATGGCCACGGGACAAATACAGGAGAGATACGGAAAGGATCATTGGAGAACAGCATCACATGGAATGGCTTTTGCCACATGAGGGAACTGAGACTTGGTGTCCGAAGTGACCGGAACATCCTCAGATCAGTGTTGTGTGCAAATGAGTGTTTTTGTTTTCTCTGGGACCACTGTCCTGCACATTTGGAGGTTCATAGGAATTACAAACTTTCTTTAATCTGTGAAGTTCCTCTGAATCCTGTAAGTAATATTTAAGGTTGCTCAAATCTGGTTCGTGTTTTGTATGGGTAATCAACCTGGTGAATTGAGTATCTTTTTATGCGGAATCTACCGCACTGTGAAAGGTGTATACACTCAGCAGGAATCATCACCTCAGAGGTCGCTCGTTAACGTTACATCACCGGATCAATGAGTGCAACCAACATTAACCCGCAGTCCGAGTATTTCCATTGCACTATGAACTTTGTATCAATGACATCTCATTTAACGAGATTAAACGTAGACATGGCGCACACACTCAGGATACCAGGGACCCTACTTAACATGGTTCGGTTACCGTAAACTTTCTAGTCGAGTGAAGTTGATAATTTAGATTTCTTCATTGTCGCTGGTTCGTCGTGTTTCAGCTGCATGTTGACTTAGGATCGTCATAAACATGATGTCCAACACTGTGAATACCCTAGCGTTCTGCAACTTGTCGAAAATCTCCGCCACCGCCGGGACTGCTACGACTTTATTGATCGTAATCTCGTTAAGCCGCTTGAAACCGACGCAAAATCGAAATTTACCATACGATTGCCAAACACTCCTTCTCTGTCGTTGAATAGTTTTGTTCAGCAGGACTCAGTACCCGACTGGCGTATTCCACAACACTGTCTTCCCGATTCAGTACCACTCCATTTCCTACATCACTCGCATACGTTACAACAATGAAGCTCTGTCCGGTCACTGGCAATTTCAGGGTGAGCTGTCCTTCCGTCTTCAATCGTTGGATCTCGACAAACGCTTGATTGGCTCTCTGTAACCAATGAAATCGGCAATCCTTCTTCAGAATTTCGTACAATGGACTCGCGAGGTCATGCAAGTTTTTGATGAAGCGGCTGTAGAACCCAACGCGACCGAGAAACAGTCGCATCGTTTTCTTCGAAGTTGGCACTGGAATAGCCTCGATTTTCAGCAGTTTCTCAGGCAGTGGCAGGAGGCCCCTCCCTGACCGACCTTGTGACCGATAAGTACTACCGTTTGTTTCATCAGTTGAGACGTTGAACTACTGATCCATAGACCGGCTTTTTCAATCTTCCGCAGCACCACTGAAACGTGTACTATATGTTTTGCCTCATTTGTGCTGCAAATGACGATACCTTCTTCATAAACAACCGTGTTGCTCAATCTGTCCAGCACCTTCAGTATCAGTCGTCTGAACGTGAACAGGGCGCCTGAGAGTCCGAACGGCATCCGCTTGAAGAGGTATTGCTTTCCACCCACTGTGAACGCTGTTTTATCTCGGTCCGATTGTTTGATTGGGACACGCCAATATCCGGACCGTAAGTCCAACACTGTGAACACCCTGGCGTTCTGTAGCTTGTCGAAAATCTCCGCCACCGACGGGACTGCTACCACTTTATTGATTGTAATCTCATTAAGCCGCTTGAAAGCGACGCAAAATCGAAATTTACCGTTAGGCTTCTTTACCAACAAGACAGGAGAGTTGAACGGGCTATCGGCCTCCTCGATGATTTCTTCCTTCAGCATGTCCTTCATTTGTCGTTCAATTTCCGGCTGCAAGTGTATTGGAGTTCTCCGGGAGCCGAATGGCCGAAATCGCTTCGATTCGATGAGGATTTCGTGTTCAACCCAGTCACAATAGCCATACGGGTCCAGAACCGTAGTGAACAATTCCAGAAAGTTGCGTATCACTTCGTTCAGCAACTGATTGTCACAAGATGGCATTGCTCTGGGTACGTTCAATTCAATTTGCCCAAACTGGGTTTTGCGCTTTCTCACTAGTGGGACAAACCCATACTTCGTTACCAGTTTGTCATGCTTCAAATCGATCACGGCTTCAACGCGGTCAAGAAAATCCGCCCCCAAGATAGTCTGACGTGCGTCGGGGACAATGACGAAAGGTTGTTTGACTACATGACCATCGAGTCGAACACAATATTCTGTCAGACCATCAACTTCCAGAGTAAACCCACCGACCGTTCGGACTACCGTCGCACACGGCCACACAATCTTTCCTGTCCTCGGCCCAATAAATGAAATCGCGGCCCCAGTATCAATCATACAGTATTCCAAGCTACTATTAACTTCTAACCTAGCCTGAACTGCTGTCTTATCAACCGCCCCTATTACCGGATCCCCATTCCCAAACAAAGAACGATCGATGAAACGTTTATTAAAGTACGACCTTTTCTTGACGAGTGGGCAAAATCTTTGCCAGTGTCCCCGTCTTCCACATCCGTAACAAATGTGGCCAAGGTTCTCCTCCTTTTTCACTTTCAAAGCCGCCACTTCCTGAGTCAGCTTTTCCACTGCGCCTCGAAGATCATTCGATTCGCTTGCCTCCACCTCGTTGATTGTCGCGGAGTTATCTGCCAGCACTTGTCGAGCTGCATCGGCCAACTGTTCCAGCATCATCAGATGTGCGATGAGAGAAACCCTGAGCTGATCCTGGACTGTTGGTGGCATTCCGTTCAAGAACTGTTCCGTTAGTATGCGTTGTTCTGAGTCATGGCTCAAATGTGGCAGAGCTCTTTACAACGCTGCCCGCAGAGACATGGCGCAAACCAGAACGTCGTCTCCTGGTCTAAGCCGGGTGCCCTTGAGCCGCCTCATTGCCCCTTGGCAGTCAGCGGGGTTGTCGAACCCGGCAAACAGCGTCTCCCTTGGGGCGGTACTCTCCAGCTTCGCAGGGCCCCTTCGCCCTTGAGCATCCTCCTCAGGGCCACCAGCTCCGCCCGGTCCGCCTTCATTCCGACCGCCTCCACCACGTCCTCGAAGTCCTCCAGGAAACACCGGACATCCCCATCCTCAGACGGCTGCGGCCACGCAATCTTCATCCTTGTATCCTGGTCATGGCACAAATTGTTGTGAACAGAGAAGGCGGTTGGCACAGGAGTTGTTTATTTGCGGAAACCAATACACGAGTTCTACGTCTCAAACAGACTACGAACAAAAACACTCATTTGTACACAACACTGATCTGAGGATGTTCCGGTCACTTCGGACACCAAGTCTCAGTTCCCTCATGTGGCAAAAGCCATTCCATGTGATGCTGTTCTCCAATGATCCTTTCCGTATCTCTCCTGTATTTGTCCCGTGGCCATTTCTATCCATGCTGTCGCCTCGCTACTGAATATTGGTGTAAGTAGTATATTGCGACCGTCTGTCCTCACCACACTATCACTACCAACGGTAAATGCAATAATGGTGTCTGTAATACGGCTCACAGGTGAAAAGGTTGTCGATGATTAGATAGGGCACCAATAGTTATTGCTTGCAATTTTTTAACACTCATACGGCAGACCTTCAAGGCAATCAATTCTAACCGTCGATTGTTTTCACTCACGACTTAATGTTTACGGTCAGACTAACAGCAGTTTAACTCGAGAAATTCCATGTATTTAGGTTAATCAGTTCCGGATATTTGTGGAACTTGATGCAAAATATTTGCCCACATTCTAGTGTTATTAATTGGCTGACTATTTGGTGACCCAGTATCCAGCAAGGGAAAGAACTGCATTCTTTCTGTCGGCAGTACATCGAAATCTTTACTTGTAGAGGGTATAATTGTAGATGTCGTGTGTTGAATGGTTTTGGGTTAATGGTAAATATGAGGTGGATGTCGTGAGATTGTTCTTCATATGTGTGGTCATCGCTGATGGCCAGTATGGTGACTGATGTTCATCATCATCATCATCATCATCATCATCATCATCATCATCATCATCATCATCATCATCATCAAAACAGCCATGAGCCTGACCCAAAGTACGGTGGCTCGGACCGACGCTCACCTCAACGGTGACGTGGAATATCCTGGAAGGAAACGTTACTAAGAATGACAACAAAGATTTGAAGTAGACTGAATGGAAGAACCAGAAAATGGAATGGATACAGGTACGCCATTGACTGCGACACATCGCCATCTCGAATAGCGTATCTAACCAGCGGTTTGAGTGATCACGAGGACCCCATCCAGACAGGC
>QNGE01000385.1:53824-134548 GCA_008508345.1 Paragonimus westermani
TGCGAAATACAATCCTATGAGTGTAACTGCTTTTCGTCTGACTGCTCCCCTTTGGTCTGTCTGACAAGGTTGCACCTGGAAGGACCGGAGTCCTAGTCAGCATAGCCCGCCGGATCAAAACAGTACACAAGCCGGACCACCACGTCAAGGTAGCAGTATAAATCAGGACTGATGTTAACTGGTTTGGGAATGCGTTTGACATTGCTACAATGGTTACAGGTATTATTTGTGAACTATAAACAAGTCGAGAACACTCACAATTCCTGGACGTCACTTTTCTTTGAACAAATTTCATCGTTGAGCTTGCTACGAATGAAAGATGGGTTAGTGGCAAGCTATCAACCTGTTAATAGTATTTCATACAAAATTTGACAAATTACCTCATTAGCGAATTAGCTCCATCTTTAAATGGAATAGTTTTCAAATGTTCACCGCTGACTGGTAGAGTTTGGCATTTTAATATTATCCTCCTATTCATGGATATCACGAAGGCTCATTGTGAACCTTGGTGGGTAGAACATTCTGCGGCCGCTCAAACCTTAAGTAACTGATTACTGACCGACAAGATAGACAGAGCTGGATAAGGAACATTTGATATCAAGTGGATACAACGTTGCTTTAAACACTGATTCGTACGATTTCAGAAAAACTTAATGGAATGGAAAGAATGAAAAGATTCGAAAGCTAACGGGCACTTCACAGTCACTGTTAGACGTAACTCAGTGCATTGTGCACTGAATCGTTTTTCCCGGATATGGATTTATCAGAAGTGGTGTTGTGAAACGGCGTTGAGAACAGAGATCGAGAGTTCATTGGACGGAATGTTCACTTGGTTTCATATAGCGTTACAGACAGCACCGACACAGAAGAGATTAAGACGGAACTGTGTGTGATTCGGGTTCGCACCACACAGACATGATATACGGACAAACAACCGGACATTATGCATTATGCGCGCTTTATTAAAAGCTCAAATACAATATACAACTGAGTTTGGGGATTATTTTACACATCCTACCGCAGGTAGGTCAATGAAATCTCTCGGTGGCTACAATAAGACCAAGACAAACTTGATCATACCTGACAGACTTACCTTCTCGTTTTTGAGGTTTGTCATGAGTAGCGCTTCTGATATGTAATTACAGATTGAAATTCGGTCATTGTATTATGGAGGGATACTGCGTTCATACTGAAACGTTTGTGTTGGCTTTCGATAACTGAGAATTCTCTAGAAAACCCTCCCCGAGAAGCTGTCGAATCCAATCATTCTGAATGCAACTATAATGGTCATAAGGCCAGAGCTGTAAACCTGGATTTAGACGTGACAGGCCTTGTTGTTTTTATGCACTATTGCCTGAGACCGAAATACAACACACGGTAGACGGCTTTTCCCAAGGAATTCATCCTTCTTGGATAAGTATACGCAAATGACGTGCAGCGTGTTCAGAATACGTTAATTTCTTAAAGTACCGTGCAAAGTTCACATACAGCTAGTTTAATCTGTTCGCTTATTAACAGTTCAAGCTAAGGTGTTGATTTTCCAAACGTGAGTACGCAGGAATTTTCATTGACAGAAGCGTCCTGGCAACCACCCGCATCAGTTGCCTGTTCCGACCGTGACCTTGAACACTTCTCGTGTTGTTCGGTACCATCCGTAAAATGCATGCGGGTGTGTAGTTTGTAATAACTGAGATCCATCTTACCCTACCCCCGTCTCAATGGCCCTTAAGCTCATAGCAACCAGAATTACAGAGACCAAACTGTTCCTAATGGTTCTTGAGGTTCACCCTCAAATCGGCACCCCACGACCGATATCGTCCTTGTTTAGACTCATCAGATAGATGAAACTGCCGTTTTTTTTACTGAAGTGCTTGCACCATCTTAAGCCCCATGTATTAAGAATTGACCTGGAAGCACTCAAATATAAATCAATGCTTACAAAACTGGGTATTAAACTGAGTTCTGGGGTCTTTTCTGTAAATGGTGACGGGGGTTAATGGGGTCAATATTTTAGATTATTCGTGCATGAATGTGAGAATAACCAAATACCTACTCTGGCTCAGTGCGAATATGTAATCATTTAGCTGAGAACGATCCAGCTTAGTATCATGTGCCGTATAAATGCAAAACGTTGTTTTGGTACGAACGTGTGGAAAAGACAAACTAAAATTTCAAACTGAAGTGTACAACATTAAATTACGTGTAAACTGGATAATGGAACTTTATTTCACCTGTCATCATGTCGACATTCGAACTGACCTTGACGAACTTTTATATGGAAGGTATCTATAGGTTGTTCACACATAAAATTCTGTTTACCATCAATAAAGTACCAAATCTTACGGTACATAGCGCTGAAAGCCCCCCACAGACAGGATGAAAAATCTGGCAAAGGAGCTGTCAGCTATAAACATTAAAAAGAGGGGACAGTGAGTTAAATAACGAATATGATTTTTCTAGTTTTTCAGTCCTTCCTGGCACACTGTCATCTGTTCCAGTGAAATAAATGGTTCGAATATTCTCGCAAGCTGATTTTAAAAGTTTTTAATGCAAATGAAGTCAAGTAGGAACTCGTGTCTGTTTATATTGTGACCAAGCTATTCGCGGATATTTTTCATCTTACTAACACACTGGACGTAGAAAGAGGTTATTTTTTCTGAGTTGTTTCAAGCCATTCAGCTGATCCAAATTAATGATGTCTGATGTTGTCATACCTCAAAAACTAGTTAGTCGTCCAATAAACTGAAACAATAAACGAGATTTTGAGATCTGACGGTAGTTCATTTCAGTTACGTGATGTTAATTTACCCTTCCAACTCATCCGTACTACGCTATTTGCATGCACGCAGACTTCTGAACTGCGGTCATCCCCCAGAACACAGAAGTGTTTATTTTTCAAGACCATTCACTGACAAATGACGTGCAGTGTCTGTGATTCGTCAGTAATACGTATATTTATAATAATAACATGCGTTGGCTGATCGGATCTGGACAAACAAAATTAGAATACAACGCAAACCGAATAATCTGTTTTTATATCCAGGGTCGATATTTTCAAATTTTGCAAATAGACACTCACTAACCGATACGATATTCATTTCAGTCAGTCTACCTGTTACTTGCCACCATATTATCAATTTTCCAGACCTAATTTAGTTCATAATTTATGAGTATAACCGAATAAGGTGCAAAACGGTGTATATTCATTATGTATATTTCGAGACAGATACTCGTGAATAAAGTACAAACACTTTATTAAGCTATCTTTGTAATCGAAACTCAATACTCATAACTTTCCAGTAAGCAATATCTCGAGTAAAAAGTAGCCAAGTTAGGCACTTCGATGACCCACCTAAAGGAGACGAACGTAGGACCATGTGACGGACGTCCAACAAAGCCAGCGATGCTCTCTGGAAGTTTTGTCAGTGCTTATGTAACTCGTTTCATTAACGTCTGTGAATCGGACATTCAGCCGAGATTGGAATTTAGGTTGCAAACACTTTATTACTTAACGGGGTGAAATCATCAGTGCGTGGGTGTTTCAGTGTGGGCACACTCAAATTGACACGCCAAGCTCGGTGAACATCCCAATACCCAAATCCTCGACCCGGACTATTTGCAACGCCATCACCCTTTCCAGTTATCAGAAACGGACGCCCCATTAAACATCCACGCTGTCACATAGGGGGAACGAGAGTGGAACCACTGTAATAGATTATCTAATTGGACAAGTGAATATTCCACGACTCAATAGAAGATCTCGATGCGGTGATGAGGTGTGTTCAAAGACCAAAGCGAATGAAACAGAGACAACGAGAGGTTGAGTGAGACATCGCTCAACGAAATCGGGTTAACAAGCGAGAAGCAGTGGGTGGGAATCCACGATAGATAACGTCAGCCAAATCTACAGACCAGAAAGGGGAGTGTAGGCGATGTTTGAATGAAAATCTCGTTGCATTATGGACTGGAAGTCCGCGTCATAAACACAAGTGCACGAATGATATGGGAACATGGAACGTCTTCAAGCGTCTTTTCCCGAACCAGTCAGCTGGACGTAGTGATATTTTCTGACGGGATAAAATAATCTGGGTGAACATATCGCATAAAAATGAACCACGAACGGAACGTAGCCAGCGATTGTGAAGTATGCTCAGAAACGGTGATATCGTCAACTCATGTCCGCGTAATCTAACAGAGTTCACGCAAGCTTGGATGACGCAGCTGAGCTATTGATGGTCCATTTGCCGGCATAGATTCTGATGCTCTACCTGCGTAAAAGTTCATACACTGCGTAACCTAAACGTCTGAAGTCATCGGAATGATACAAATCAACACACGCTTTTTGCAGACAGAGCAGCCACTTGTTATGGCTTACTAGTACGCAGAATCCGTTCACTATGCACAGTAACAGGGTGTCAGAGGAGCACTTGTGTTAGTGCCCATTGGCGAGAAGAAATGATAAGCTGCGTGTGAAATTTCAATTGGAGTATAAAGCTCTAGGTAAACGTTCAACCGTAGTTTATCATGCTCCGCATTTTAGTATGCACCATTCAACTAAGTCGTATAGAGACTCAGTGGGGTGCACTTTAAGACCCCGTTATACCAGTTTGACTGAAAAGAAATCACACGCTAGAAGTTGAACCGAGCGGGCACTACTCAGCTTCATGACAGAATCAGTTGGCGATCTTAAGTTGTCCATAAGTGAAGTCTCCTGGGAAAAGCAGGCAAAGGCATGACATAGGCGAAAAAATTACAAAGCGAAGGTTAAGGTTAGCTGGTGCTCAAAGTGAATACAATGGCTCCAACATCTTCCGAAGATCAAAAACGTATTCCTAGAAAGTGTCCAGTTTTGTAAACAAATGATTTTGTTCACTAGTCGGGAGTTTGGTTTAGCTAAACCGAACACCATTCATATGTGGCCACAGTATTCGCTTTGAGACAGCCTTAAAATCAACCTATTTCGAAAAAATGCCAGAAACGAGTAAGGATTTTTGACGCTTGCCCCTGGTGCATATTCTTACCACGATCGATCACGATTTTATGACGCAAACATATTTAACCTAACTCGTAAAAGTCGTAATCGCATGAGGACAGCGCGCAATTTGGGGCCATGAAAAAACCGATACTTTGAAATTGAGTTTTCAATGCAACCCAGATGACAGTGGGAAACAATCGGCCGTGTGCGGATAATGGCGGCGTTTGAGGATGTTCCGAATGCATCATTGGGTGCAAAGTACGTTATCAATGTATACGATTAGGCAAAAACGGTCAAGGCGGTTAACAGACAAAGGCCATATAGAAAGGAGCCACCTGAAGGTCAACGTAAACTGTGAATGGCATGAGCAACTGTGGTTTGTGTTTGATTTGATGTGGTCATAGCATTAGTATTCAGTTTTGGTGACAGCAAAGTAAAACGTATACGCGGCACTTTTTCAGACAGTGTCGCTTACGCGTACCCGACTCGTAGGTTCCTCACCGACTGCCATTCTATGCAATCGGTTCATCCTATCAAACACTTTGTTCCAAACAATCTTTTGATACGCTTGATTAGAATAACGAAAAAACCAGTGCACTGATTCAGTTAACTATGTACGCACACTTATATACACTCGGGGTTAGCAATAAATGTGGTTGATTTATGGCTTCACCATGCGTTTGATAAGTCTAATTATCCATTGGGGTAAATGAACTGTAATTCGAAGGGCCCACACTCCTGAAAGCAAAGTTGTCTAAAACCAAGATGGAGATGCTATTTACGCCATATCTGTAATTGCGAAGTGAAAATCGACCGGTACACTGTGGATTTAGCTGCACAAATTGTTGCATAAAGTGCTGTTTCGGCGCGTTGTGTATTCCAAGGTCGCACTCGCATTGCTGCCATAGCAAATAAGAACATGCATAGTTCAGGTGAATGGATGAATTGAAAGACAGTCACACACAGTTGATTCGTAGCTTGCACACTGGGTCCGGCTGGGTCAAGGTCATTCTTAACTTTTCGTTCTGAACCCTCTATCAACCACCATAGCAGACGTTCACACGCAGTTCGGTCTGAATTAGTGAACTGAGAACTGATGCGCACGAACACAAGAACGCACACACACGCAGTAACGGAGATACGCACCACTTTTGGCATATCCTCCAACTGGCAGACACACGCGCCAACGTGTGGCCTAATCTCCTCCTCTCGTATGGCCGTTCCAAGGCCGTAGGCAGAATACCAACCAATCATACTGCGCGTGACCTCACGATTTCAGAAAGCTAGGGCATTGTTGTAGCCTGGACGCGCCAAACGTCATACGCATACAGTTTTTACTTGATTTGAATTGACCAATCCGAAAGCGGCGAAACGTGCGTACTTCCAACTGACACCGTGATGCAAAGATAGTTTGACCCCAAATGCCCTCCAATGCCATCAGCGCGTAGTGTTGTCGTGCGTACGTATATGCGCGCGTACGTTCGTACGTGCGTCCGCGTGTTAACATGTTTGATGATCTAACCCCCCTGCGTGATCCGCGTGCGTAGTGGAACTCATCGTCCACAGCCTGATAACCGGTACGCAGAACGGCCTTCAACGGTCAGAGGATTGCGTACGTGGTTTGACTCGGCCAAAGCGCACGCGACCAAGAGAAAGGCCGTCTACTCGCCTCGAGCTGCAGCTTTGTCCAAAAACTCGTCCGCTACGCAAACTAGGCTTAAACGTGTTCTCAACTTCTCGGCAGCTTCGGATTACATTAATGATGAGCCTTTCGATCGCGGAGATGCAGCGATACCTGTCGTCCTAAATCACGCAATGTTTTTGCTTCGGTGAGTTCTAAACTTGGTGTTTCAACTAACCTAGTTATTGGACAAGTTGGCCGTATTCATTTTTTAAAGTAGAGGTAGTAGATGTTAGTGTCCGGCCCTTTAGCTATTTGAACTCGAAGTACTTGCAAGAAAGATACCATTCACAGGAGGACGACGGCGTTACTTAACCCCAGATGTTAAGGGCATTTACGCACTTGATACGCTAGCGTCCTACTCTTCGCATCCGTTTGGACTGTAGCTAAAAGGATAAGCCTGAATTGCAATCTTTTTAAAGTTTGTTTCAAAACCGACAGACTAGCACTCGTTCAGCGTAGATCGATGGTGTATGCTAGCGCTTTCTTTATGGCTGTGAACATATTTTTATTCCGATTAACTTGCATACCCATCATATGTATGGGATACGTTAAATGGAGTTGCACATAAATGCCTGTTTAGCCAAACAGTTGGCAGCTTCTGTGCATGCTGCTTCAATGAATACGAGCATATTTCCTGGTGGATGTCAGGTAAACAGCACATTTACAGGGTGATCCAAGCGTTTTGCACATCTTTCCAACCCTCTCTTGACTGCGTAGCCCGTCATGCATTCACTTCCACTGGGTCGAGTTTATGCGCTCAAATACGGCAACTAGACTGCCGCTGTTCCCTATGTTATCGTTGAAAATATGCCTATATTTATGCTGTTCTTTCAGCACAGTTGCTTTGTCTATATTTCAAATATAACTTGGTACTTAGTGCAGTCTTTTAACTGTTAGTGAACAGTATGTACACCGATGGAAAACGATTAAACCCATCCAATCTGTCATTAACTCGTCTGAAACTGAGCAATGGTCATGGGGCCTGGACATGCCGTGCTGCCAGTAGAGCTGACTACTGCCTACATGGTCCCGAGCTCTTGTACCAGCTAACTTGATTTCTGCTGTCTAAGTTTAAATATCCTCACACTATTCGGCTCACACATAAGTCGGTGTATCATGTGATAACAGACGTGCTGTGATGTGAAGAGAAGACACTCTTAGATACCATGGTTACAATCATTATTAAATGGCTTTCTTAGCAGCATTTCTGAGTCAGACTGGCTTTTGCTGGATATCCGTCACCATGATGCTGCCGCCTTCGAAATTTGGTTTGTATAGTAGTCTGTTTAAAATCAGGTCTGGTTATGATTATCAACTTCGCGAGTCATTTTTTAGCATACTCTTCTTTACTTGTGTCGTTCTTATGCTCAAGATCTGCCACATCATGACAGAGTGGTGTGGGTCATTCCACCATGGCTCACAAGCATCTTAGAATTGGATTCATCCGCTTGATACAAGCAGTTAGTCAGATACTAGATACGATTTAAGTTTGTGGCCGACCGCCAGAAATCGGCAGTTCGCTGCCATGGCCACGTGTAATTAACTGTGGGGTATTTGCATGACTCTCATGATGAGTTGCTTCATAACTGCACATAATACCGTGTTGTGATGTATGGAGACTTCCTGATCTGTGTAGCAGTTTACTCACTTGCGAATGCAACACATCAGTGACGGTGCTTGCCTCTTGAGGGCTTCTACTAACACTACAACTACGCTAATACAACTCACTCGTACTTCACTAGTGAAGGACTATTCTTTTTGACCGTCAGTGCACAGTACTTACGGAGACAGGGTTCACTCAAAGGTTACGACCAAAGTGGACTCTGTTGGAGAGTAGATCCTTGCTGTGAGGGAGTTCTACAAGTCTGTGATCAAAAATGAAAGGGTAAAGTTGAGTGTATAAAAACTAAATTTAAGTTCGTGGGAGTCTTTATGTGATGGCTACCTATTTTCCGACATCCTCCTTTAAATTCCATCAAATTGCGACGGAATTTTCTTCACAGTTTTCACTAAGTCCGGATACCGATTCAGCGCAAACATACGTAACTGTTCACAAATACGAGCGGAATTTTTTGAGCACCGTACACGAGGACTCTTCTTTTGCAATAAATCCTCATCGTGGATTTACCACTCTCCTTTATAATTACATTTGTATTGTTTCCATGGTTACCTTGGACTTCCTGTCCACTGTAGGTAACGTTATCCAAAACGTATTTTATGATGCGCACTGACGTATTTTTCCAGAATTTGGCCGCTAACAAGTAGGACAGAATTTGGAGCACCAACCGTTCCTGCTCTGTTCATTTCCCTGGTTCAGTTCACAGACAATGACCGCAGCTCATTCCTTCAAATATTTTTAGAAAACTACTAAATTTTTACACTAGCCTACTTGCACGAACCACATGCCTAGTTTTTTTCTCTCATTGTCGTTAGTTGATTAACCTACAACTACTTTTGACTCAGTTTATCCGCTGTTCGCCTAATTTAACTTGAATCTTCCGATTCCTAGACAGAACCATTTGCCATAAAGATGTCTATGTTGGCTCAAAGTCGCTTTCCTTCAAAAGCAGAAGTGTATGTTCTGTTAGCGTTCGTGCAGTAAACAATGACTTTCGGCTTTTAGAAAGGTTTATTTCACCGGCAAAAGTTTATTTGCTTGATATTCTTCAATTTCTGTGACTCACCAGTTTAATATAGGTAGGTTACAACGTTGGTTCCGTAGAACGTATGATTCCCGAAAAAGACGTGTCGTCACAAACACCCTATCCTATCCGGCATATACAGGGCTTATCGATGAAGTTGATTTGAGAATCCGTTTGTTTCAGCTTCAAACACTCTCTTGCTAACAGTTCAGTAAACTGCATCTCTGTCAGGCCCGTGCGTCGGTTTGGCTATAATAATCTAACTGTCGAGCCTACGTTGACATCCTCGCTGATCCATGAAATGAACCCTTTGCGACCGCCTGCATGTGTACAGGCAGATGCGTGAGTGTCTGTGGACTTCTATCCATTCTTTTCTTCGGCTTTGTTGGTGCATTGTATGATGAATGTTCTGCTTGGCTTTTCATAGTTGAGCGAGAAATTTGCCTTTCATCCCCATCTTCTTTAGGTTGCACTAACCTGCAATCCTATACTGCAACGCTTCTTGTATTACGCTTCAAAAATCTTTCTTCCTAGTTTAGATCTCGTCTTTGCAGCCTCTCTCTGTTTAGTTTCCGAGAGATAAGAGTTTCCTTTTCTTATTAGCCAATCAAGTGGCTAACCAGCATTGGCCGGCTGGAAAGAAAGGCCCCACTGGCACACCTCCCAGTCTTATTCTTCCGGGTTTACACTGGATATGTGGTGTGTTGGTGGAACTGCAATTGGTTCAGCGCAAGCCAGTTGCAGTGATGGATAAGCGCTTTGGTCACTGTGACAGGCTAATCCGAATCGGATGCTGCCAACCATATGTGTACAGGCAATATACGTCATTGTCGCCAGCATTGCAACCACCCACATTAGCTTATGTACATGTAGAATGTAACTAGACTCTGTCTGATAGAACAGAGATAGGTGCCGCATGTGTGAGGTAGCTACCATATATAGCTCAGCAGTAGATACAAGTCGACCACACTACAGTCTCTTATAAGTTTCGTCAGTCTGTCAGGGACTGCTGCGGATTTTGGACTGGACACTGCAATGGTTTCCGCGCTGATTTCGTTTTGTAGTTTGATTGGCCGCCAGGCTGTAGTAAGTGTCAGGTGGTCAAACGTGCCCTTCACGCAGCACCAGGGATTGAATTGTCAAAGTCTGTTCAGCTAAAAAAACATCTGACGAACAGTTTGCGAAGTTCCTGGCGGTGTGGGAGTCTTATTGTCTAGTAATGTATCCCCGCGACTTCCTGTACTCACCGCAGAATTGGCCTATGCATCTCTTAAGCCTTTATTATGGTAGTGATCCACGAGAACTGACGAGCTAAGGCGGCCAGCTGCGTCCACAAAGGCCGTGTGCACCAATTGACGGAACGATCGATAAAGCTAAACTGACCCTCCTTGTTCGAAAATGCCCCACATTTTCATCTACCAGCGTGGCTGCTGATGGTTACAACTCGGTGCAATGCCGTGTTCACGAGTTATGAAAGCCTTGACCGTTCCACTGCGCAAGGATGGTAACTTCATTTACCCGGTTAGGGAGTTTGTGGCGATCCAAATTGCTGTTTCGGAACACCCTCTGACATGACATTGCATTATAAACAGTGGTGATCCTGTATCCATAAACTTGTTAACTCTCCTGTTTTGGGAAACTAAGTTATTTCTGTGTTTGTTCTCTTTTTTCTATTTGTCATCGGTATACGTTTATACTTGTCTATTACTCTGCATTATCAGAACCTGAGTCAGCGTGCCATGGGTACGACTTAGATCTGAAAGTGGTAGATTGATTGATTGGTTGACTATGTGTAAGTAGCTGGTTAATAATGCGGGCCAGAGCGCATTCTGTCATTCTGTTTCACATGCGATATAGTTGATACATGATAAAAACCTGATCACGAAAACACCGACGAAGCAGTCGACGTCTACTCACTTTACTTAGTGGAATAGCCACCAGGGCATTCGTGACTCGTGATCGTGCCGTTGCTGGACCGTTACGTAGCTATCTCGAACTGTTGTCGGTCTCAGTACGTGATTTCCGGTGGGGTAAACGTTAAGATGGCATGAGGAGTAAGCGGCCCAACCAATGCATATTGTACAGCGTGATTAGTCGACCGATTGACCGCGTTTTCTAAGCATTCTAAACTGCACGCTGTAGAACCACCGCGTTGCCTAAGCAATTATCCTGGCAGAGACGACAGTGGTCAAACGTAGGTAGTCTGTTGATATCTTTGTCACGAGCAAGCTATGTTTGCGAACCGTGGAACTAAACAGAACACGCACACACATTATCCACTTTTCCGTTAAGCAACAGCCGGACGTCTTTTCGGTACCACAGATACCGCGGGTTGAGAAATTAGCACGTGTATTCCCGGTTCTTATTGATGTGTCATCAGTAACAGTACAACCTGATGAGGTGGCACTACTCATGCATGTGAAACAGTCCAGTCTAAGGGGGATTGTTTGCAATAAAGAGCGTGGAAGTGAAATTGCTTCAACCTTGAAGTGGTACTCCTCGATTTGAAAATTGACAGGTGTATTCTACGAGTGCCGGGTCGATCAATCATCCTGTTTAGCATGATCCGTTTGTCTGTGGCAGAGGCTGTGAGAAAGACACTGCCACTCGCATAGTGTCACAAATAACTTCAACTCTTATCTGATTAGATTCCTCAAGTGCATCCACCAGAATGTCCTTCATGACAAAAATCACAACAAACACCACGATTTGTGAGTGACATCTCAGACTGGTTTCTAAACTCTCTCCCTGCTTGCACAGTGAGCACACATCGAGTTCAGCATATTTTCCGGGACTCCTCCGTGTGAGAGACAGTTTCACAGAACATTACGAACAACCGAATCAAAGGCAGCCTATAGGTCCAGAAGAACGGTAATTGCCGGCTGCCTGTAAGGGCGACATCACTCTATGATCAGTCGAAGGGTAAAACTGAATAATGAACCTTCATCTTGATCGGAATCCAGCTTACTCCTCGCACATCTGGCTTTCCGTAGTTTCAATGAGCTGACGTGGACTAAAACCAGTGAGTATTTGGTGCGATAGGGACTAGACTGATGCCCCACTGGTCGTCGCAGGGATTGCGGGTCTCCTTTTTGTAAAGTGAAACAACTTTTATAGGCCCCTATTACGATGAACCTCTTTGTTTTTAGCAAACCACTCGTGGGAGTCTTGTTGGTTTCCATGTTCATTTATTTTTGCCAGACTTTGAAGGAGAAGGGGGAAATCTGGTCCAGGAGCTATGCTGCACATCGACAACTTAAACTGTAAGGTCACTTTTATTTCCGACTTGGGGATCTCTGGAATGGGGCAGTCGGTCATTTGGTCGCCGTCGTTTTCATCCTACAGTTGTAGCCAGTTGAACTGTTTCTCAAAGTGTTCAGTCCACTTGCCAAGTCGGTGTGAGTGGCTGAAGATAACGGATGAGATGGGTAGAGCGTAGTGGTTACCTAAACGGTTGCCAAAAATAGATTGAACACCAGTCGGCTTTTATTCCATAGTTGCATCTTCTATGATGTTGTTTTTCGGGAAAACTTGATCGGGAGCAGCGATGAGGTTTCCTGCTGTGGAAATGCTGAACAAACGGTGTTCCTTTTCTAGGTGTCACAATTTTTGTGTTTTTGCTTCATGTCTAGCGCATTATAAACAGTGTTTTGAGTGTACCACAAATGGCATCACTAGCTAGTCGATAGCTACGTTATTTTGATTTTGGCACTCCTTTCTCACGGCAGTCCGTTTTCATATTCATATCATGACGGTTGGTTTTCAATTCAGGTTTCTGTTCAACAAGTTTAGTTGCAACAGCCATCTCTTAACTTAATGACTTATTCAACCTGCCGTACCGGTGGGCGTGCACGAGTGATTGTGTGTCACTCGATGTTATTGAGTAATTTCATATTAGTCTGCATCGTTGGAAATCCTGGAGGCTTGGCCGAACACTCAAGAAATCTGTCATCGTGAGCAAAAGTTTGTGGCCGAAACTGTTGTGTGCAACACCAGGAGAAGTGACTTTTTACGGACGATCTTTATTGTTTTTAAGAGTGTGGAATTTTGACAGACATTAAGTGGTTTGTGCTAGCAGCAGTCTTTAACACAGTTCAGATCAAGCTCCCAGTTTATGGTGGTTTTTGTCATGTAAACTGGGTGTTAGAATTCATTTCGACTGCTTTCGCAACTTCGGAAATCCGACAAAAACCCCACTTTGAAAAGAACTACTGGACTTTTGGCGAACCTTGCCAGTAGTAAATGTTCACATCTGGAGTAAATATTGAACCTCGACCACCACGTACATGGGTGTTACTGATGTCCACAATCGGGGAGTGATTTCGGCTCAATTTTATAGCGTCAGGTTTTGCAGATCTGTTTTAGTACACAATTACGACACCAGTTGTGCATCTGACTAATTTCCGGTTGACGTCCATTGAATATCAGAAGTTATACTTTGTTACTAGTGTGACTTTGTAGTACCTCATTGACTATATGAGCATAACCCACCTAATGACTAGTCTGCATCGGTAGCGGTCGCGGCGGCTTAGTTTTTTGAAAGTTGTTCTATGCTATCCTTTAACCGCGCACTGCGTTGTAGTCATTCTTCTTATCTGGATCTGTCAGACTTGAAACAGGTTCGGATCAGAGGTTGAGAAGTTGACGTACGATAGAATATTTTAGATGTGACACTGTTTAACCAGTTCTACCCTGCCATTCAGCTTAACGTCTCACGAAAATTATTCGGTAGCCCACTCATCCAAGTGGCTCCCAACAATCGAATAGACCTCCAGGTTCCCTGTACCACTAAAATGGTTATCTGTGATTGCTGCCTTTGACGTTTTCTTCCCCAAAGAAGCCCATGACCACCATACTTACCAGGACAAAGCCCCGGTTAATCTGCTCGCATAATGACTAGATGGTTAGCACAATATGTTACGGTTGCTGTCAAGTTGTACAACCTCCCTTCTGGTGATCAGTGTTGTTTCACACCGATGTTATGTTCAGTCCAAGTTTTCGAGTACTCTGCCAACTTGTCGTTCCGACCGCTGTATGCGTAAGCCACCTAGCTAAACAAACTGAAACATGTTACGGTCTCGGAGAGTTCTGGATTTTACGGGAGAACACAATTACGTGTCGGGACATCTTGGGGGGCATCCATGTTCTTCATCCCAACCTAGTAGACTGTGATGTGTATATTATGACAAGCCACAGAGTGATGTGAATCAGCCAAGTTCGCTTTTGTTTTTGTCCATCCAGTAAAGTTAGCCGGATTGTGAATCGAACTGGTAGTCTTCGTGTAGGGGCGCAGTCCATATCCACTCGAACAATGGTTGTGTGGGCGAAGGTTTTGATGGGGCGATCGAAATAATAAATGACTTTCTACGCCCCCGAGACTTGATGAACAAGGTCTATTTCGTGAACATCTTGCACTGGTATCAATCACGAGAGCTTGGTGAGTGGAATCCACAGTTTATGCACGAACATAGGGCTTGACGGTGACTTTCGATTAGTGTTGTTTCGATTAGCACGAACAGTTCAGACGGTTAACGCGTTGTTTCTATTGTTTCTCCACTTGTTTTCGCATTTTATTGGTGGACAAATTATGAAATCCACGAATCTTGGGACGATTAAATTGTTATTTTGCATCAAAACTTCTGTTCTTCAATACCACAGGTTCTGCTAGACTATTTGTTCATGTGATGGTCAAATTAGCTTCAGCTTCTTGTATTTCCGGACGGAATCTTCATTAATTTTTGAAATGTCCACCCGGATAGATTTTTCGTCGGCTTTGATTTACTGATATTTCCCCACCGCGAATTTGTCATGTTCCGTATATCCACTAATTAGAATCAGTGTTGTACGCGAAGAGCTGTGTTTTTGTCAGTTAATTTCTTGCTTAGCAATGTCCCGCTCAACGCTTAATCGACCGCTGATTAGCGACTCAGAGGCATGGCGGCAAAGAACACCTTTTCATGTAAAAGCTAGACGCTTGCGTTTCCAGTGGCTTTGGCTCAAGCCCTTATTCTTTTTGGCAAAATAAACGGTGCCTAATACTTTTGACCATCCGGCCTTGTATCAGAATCCATAATTTTGACGCACTCTCATAAACTCACATCTTACATTGAGCAGGACTGAACGCCCTCTTAAACCCAGGGTTGCCAAACCTATACCAAGGTGAATTCACCAAGCAGTTACCCAGTCATCAAGTAGCTTGACAACGAGCACCTGGAAAGATATGGTGTCAGGGACCGCGAAGCGTCCTCTGATGTCACAGCATTTGATTGACCCAAGGAAGACTGTTCGTCTTCTGTCCTCAACTCGAAGCAAATGTTTGCTACAGTGTAGAGAGGAACTTGCAATCAGAAACCGTCACTCTCTTTTGTGCAAAATGAATCTAAATCATATACCTTCATGCAAATCCCTTGACCGTGACACCGTGATCTGGCGGATAAGTGATCAGACTACAATCTGCCGTTTATTTGCAAGTCGTGGGTACAGTTCTCAGGCTTGCGTGGTGCTGGTGAGACCTAACTAGATTGGGGTGGCGTTCTGTCACCTCGTCGGTGGTGATAGTTGTTCTGTTTTCTGACCCAGAATTTTGCGCGCTTGAATCGTCTACAGCAAACGTCAGCAGAGTTGTAGAGAAGACTGCTTGAGCACCAAGTATATGAAGTTGGTCCTTCCGTTGCTTCATGCACTACCCGTGTAACATACAAGCCGGCCGTTTCTATTTTGAATGCCCGTAACTCTTGCAGACCAACTTTTGGGCAACGTGGAGGCACCGGGGAACAGCGTTCTTCCGAAGCAGGGGCTCCAACAACAGTCCTGTAAAAGGAAACACCAAAAACATGCATGATCCAAAGGCCCAGTAAGCCGTGCACACGAATTACACAAACGGAAACTAAACGGTCGCCTACAACACAGCAGCAAGCTTCGTTACGCAATTCGAATTCAAACCGTGCGTGCTTGAAGGTTTGACCGCACGTTACACCCATTCTAAGTAACCTAAGGAAGGCAATTATTATACTCCTGTTTATCACTGATACAGCCTGTCTTATTCTCGTAATAGCTATTCCGACGTACATGTAATTCGTCCCCCTTAATGCCGCAACCTATTTCGTCCGACGGGAACGATCGACCGGGGCGATTCTTTCTTTGCGTGAGTTGACAGTGCGTTGGTATAGGATCTGACGGTCCGCGGCCAATTAACACTGCGCACCAGCTTCACTCAGTGTGCTAGAACGTGTCCACTATCTCAGCTTTGGTCGTGGTTAGCACGGCCGCACATACAGTCGGCCGCATCGATGCGTCTGTCACCTGCTCGCACGCACGTTGGTAATACATGTGGTCACTAGAGTTGGGGGATTGGACACCCTGTTAGCCAGTTTAAGGACGGGAAATAACAGCAGGGATAGAAGGTGCTACAGAGCGTCTGGATTATTCGGCTCGACCAGGTGTTTGTCCAGTGTACGGAACAACAACAACAACAACTGATTATCGTGTGAAAATCGATAGTTTTTAAATGCCCGATTAAATTTGGATGCATGTGGTCCGTTTCTTTGTCTGAAAATCCGTGTGCAATCAGATCAGTAATTAATGTTGTCTCGCCTGCTCACAAATTATCCAGTTTCACGACAAATGCCGAGGCAGAAGTTTAAAAAATTGTGCAGAACCAGTAATTTCTGGTCGACGGTGACAGTGGGCCTGTCCGACCGCGCCAAAAAATTAAACCCCAACGGTCTGTCATATGCTGCAGTTTGTGGACGCGCTGGAACTCAGTTTATCGCGAATAATAACTCTGTAAACTAGTGACATCCCTGTGGTGCAACATATGGTTCAACCATACACTGTCCTGACTTGTATGTTTCACCTCCCTATAAATGGAGTTGAAGCATAACCAAACGGCGAACTTTTTTTCGATTACGTGCATGTCGTTCGCACACTGTACGAGTTTTTTGATAGATTAAAGCTTGTTACTGGTCAATCGAGGTGTATTTCCTCCTCAGCATTAGAAGTACTATCGTTCTCTATATAGTCTAGCATCCATCATCTTCTGCGGACCACCGTTAGGTGGCTGCTTTTAAGGATAAATAGTGTCCGGTTTATTCACTCAACTAACCACAAACATCCAGTTAAAGTACACCTTTTCTTTCAGGAAGTTATGCCATCTGGGCAGTTCGGTCGTGATACTTCACATCTTCACTCGGAAATTCAGTGTGGATTCACACAGCTGTCCATAGTTCAGTCCACATCCATTGCGCTGCATTCTATCGAGCATGTACACTCACGACTGTATTATCTGGATCATTGTTTGCTTAGTTGGCCGCAGGTACACACACAACATATCATGAGTAGTTGGATTATTAAGTGTTGTGGTGAACAGAAAACAACTGGTCTAGCAGCACTGAACAATCTGATCTGCACTGGATTTGTGTAGTCTATTTTATGTATGCGAAGCGCTGTGAAACGGATGGATCTTGTTGGTTTTAAAGCTTCTGTTTCTATGTTAATCAATTTACTTCCGTTTTTGGGTCGTCTGTTCTGACAAATCATGCAAGTGTGACGTAGCAACGATTTTGTTAGGATGGTACTTAAGTAGAACAAGTGTGTGTGTGTGCGTGATTTGTTAATACAGACGAGTGGAAAACGGAATTAAGTCGATCAACGGAAAACAGAAGCTGTAGAATCAACAGGATTCTTTCATTCTCATAATGTTTTATGTGTGTAAAATAACATACGAAAGCCCAACGTTATTCCGATTCGCCGATGTGCCGAGGTGGTCGGACAACCGACTTTGCTTGGCTGTGACATTTGCATCGACAGATTCATTTAATCCAATCTGTTCACATTAAACTGTCGGAATATTTTTGACACAAAATTTAAAGTTTTTCCTATCACATTGAAAGTAATCTTTCGCTGGTGATCTGATGATTTACCGGATTATACTGATATGTAAATCATCGATGTGAGATTAAGAATGGTTTACTTTATCGAAAGTAATAAGAGACCCACTCATCATTGAGTGTAGCTAACAACCGTTAAGAGCAATAATGACTTACCCTCAAGATGGCAGGTCATGACTTGTTGCGTTTAGGGTGTGCACTTGCTTCGATTGACTCTAGCCACTATCAGCCGTTTGTTTTAGCGTCGGTTCGTGACTATTTGCGTCCTATTTTGCCGAATACTCTCGCCATGAAGTATCCTCTTACTCCTCACCATCCCACCGTTTCTTGAAAGCAGCACGTTTTTTGACGTTTAATGGCTCGACCTACCCGCTTGAGTAGGTTACCATGAGCAAAACTGCTCCTCTTCATTCCTGATTCTCCTCATTAAGGCGGTACTGACTGTTCTTATTCATTTTTTTAACATACCTCTGAGCGTTCCTGTTGGGTGACCGACTTCGCCAGGAACGGGAAGTTACCAGCATCATTTATGAACGGTTACTTTGAAGCTACTTTGTAACTTTTAAGCGACAGTTTATACCGCACTCTGTTGTTCATTCTCGTTCTAAACAACTGTCTGTTCTCTGCACAATGACTTATTGCCAGCTTACCCTTTTCACGTTTACATTTAATGGTGTTAGAATGGCTTCAATACTTCGGCAATTCTGCATCTCGCTTGGCGCACTCGAGTTAATTCGATAGCTTAGCACTTTGAATTTCCTATGGATGTAAAATGCTATGCCAGCCAACTCTCAGTCCACTCACCGTAACCAGAATGCTACGTGACTGACCTTGAGTTTCCAGCTTTGACTTTCATGATAGATTGTTGCGCTACTCCTCACTAAATTATTATTGCTTGGTGTCTGTGTGGCTCGATCCAAAATGACGCGTTTTACAGTTAACGTGTAACCTTGCTTGGTTTATGTTTACTGAGTTTATCATGCACTGAGTAGAATGGTCTTAGTGCTCTGAGGGTCCTCTAAACCGAAACAGTTCAGCAACGCCATCGATAACCTAACGGTTTTGCTACCCACTGAGGCCTAACTCTCACACAACCATGAAGAAAAAAGGCAAACCCGATGCAGGAAGAGAGGGGAAGAAACAATCAGAATAGAGGAAGAAACCTAACTACTGAGAATAGCCACGTTTATATTCAGAGGATCAGTATCAAAGTGCTTGCACTCTACAGACAAAGAGTGCAACTGTTGGTAAAAGTAAGACATCAGCCTGTTTGGTTAAAATGAATGAATTCGACACACCGTCAACGCAAACCTGCAACCAGTGATTGTGATAACTTGACTTGAGGTCCTTTTTCATAGCTTCTCGGAAGAGGTCCTGTGCTACTTAAGCAACATTTAACGCCATCCGACCTCCCTTCCCATGAGTAATGTTGCACTGTTTTATTTAGTTGTAGGACAAAAATAACCTGGATTCGAATAAAAGTGGCTGAGGCACATCGTTTCTTTATACACTAGTCTTTCCCAACATGAATAACTCTCTCTAAAACAACTAATTCTGTTAGAACCTCTGATTTTGCTACGTGTTAGTGTGCTATAGAACCCCTCGGGCACTTCAACTGACTGGTGTATGAATTTTTTGGGAAATCACTACGCAACAAAGAATTTTTTCACAATACCTTGGTTAACGTGGTTCATACTTCTTCTTTGTATCTAGAATCGCCGAAGCTTTGGTCGCCAGTCAGGAATCACACCTTCAGTCATCCATTACCTCACAGCTATCGACTGAAGGTGCAATTGAAAAGAAGGCTCCTGCTACGGCCTTTTGTTCTGTACTGTCCAATGAACAAGCGGTTAGCGAACCCATGCTGGAAGGCAGTGAGAAATTGTCCCGCATTCGTCTTTCGTGTTCAGTAGAATGTTCTACACCTAGTCCACGCTCCGTGACAACTATTTCTGTACGGACGATCAGTCCGAATTCATCCAGTGCTAGTCCACATTTGGCCATGCATTCACCTACATCATCTATCACTACCTCTTCACCAACCCATTGTCGAGTAACCGGTCAATTGCACCAAGGCTTACTGTACAACCTGCTGGTTAATTCGGAAACTAGCCGAAGTCAGTCGCGCTCCCCGCTGCCCTGCACCAGTCCCTTACTGACTCCAGCCGGACACAGCTCACCTGCCCAAACGCCTTCGAGTCTCAAAATGATGACCGAATCGAATGATGCCATGGTCGAAGATGTTCGGGTTGGCTTTACAGGAACTGTCGAATTGGGAACCACAGTGCCGAATACGCTCGTGTCGTGGCCATCATTGACTTCAAAACTGAAGGATATCGTAACCCATTCAGACCACCGCTCTCAGCAGCCTTCATTTTCAAGTGCTGTCAGACTGACTACCGTCCATTCTAACTCACGACACAGGGCGAACTCTTTTGGGTGCAAAACGTCTATCAGTCGACCGTACAGTCGTCCACATGCGGCAAGCGTGGGCGCGGCTTCTGACCTCTACCCGGCCATTAAACTCAAACTACAGAGTTGTCGACAGTCTCAAGTTGCCGAGAAGGATCAGTCTATACTGAGATCCCGCCTAAGTTTGCGGTATCGTACCATATCCAAATCTCAGGAGAACACTTTCAATCCGAACGGGTTACCCGATGCAGATCCACATTGTTTGAGTGTGTCCCAGTCTCAGCTCACCAGTCAACAGTTCTCTAGTTTGTCCAGCCCAAGGATGCCTCAGCAAACGCAGTCGGCTCAGGCCAGGCTGATGACTTCATCAGGACTTACGCTGCCTGTGTGCACTTCCTACAACTCATCGGGTTATTGCTCAGCTGGGGCAACCCAGTCGCCGATCCCATCTTCTCAATCAGCTGACTCAGGGCTAGACGAGCCAGTGGATTTGACCAGTGGTCTTCCTCCCAATCAAGTGGGTCATCAGCAGCCACCTCGATCATTACCATCAACACTGATGATGACGACTTTCTCAGACCTGACAAAACCGATCACAACAAGTTGCGTCGATTCTCCTCACTGGGTTCAGCTGGCAAAGAAAACTGCTCGTCCGGTCCAGGCCCGCATTACGGAGTGGCTGAGACAGGTGACGGAATTTGTGGCGCTATCTGCCCCACTGATAAGTACCATGAAGCTGGGTCAGTTTCCCGTTTCAGTGTCTACCAGATCAACCAATCTTCGTCGTAACGAACTGAATGGTCATGGACCTGACAGAGACATGGAGTTCTGGTTGTCACTGCTTGCAGGCTGTTGGCATCGACTACTGGCACTGAGCATGGTTGAGAATGCGTTAGATCTAGTCGTGGTGGAAGACAAGTCTACACATGTGCTCCCGGTTGCCGGTGATGCTGATATAGACCAATGCAGTATACCATGGTTGTTGTTTTTCGGGAAGAACGGTTTGGAACTAGACGCAGTCCGTCTCGCTGAAACAAGCAGGCCGGACAGACAGTTTGCCACCGGTCTAGCTCAGTTAATGTCAGAGCTACGTCAAGCTGCGTTGAGTCCGCAGGAATTCTATCTTCTGCGACACGTGGTTCTATTGACCGGTAAGCAACCACTCACGCGTACTGCGAGCGCTGTCTTTCCTCATGTTTTGGTAACTTCCATCCATTTTTATTTTTAACCCGTTGCACAGACTCTTACCCTATGCCCTCAACCATCGGGTTTTAGTGTTCCCCTCGGAACAACAAAGTCGATCGTAGTCATGGGAACGAATGGAACAAAACTAGCCGTACTTTGTACTTTGTGCACCACCATCACCACTACGCCTTTCCACTCACGCCATCTATTCATCGATCGGTCTGCCTAGGCGCTACCACCCAAGTCCGTTTTGTGGCACTGGCCATTAATTGGGACGATGTGTCCAGCTTTCGGATTCCTAGCCGTGTGACCGACTAGCACGACGACAGCGACGACGACGACGATGCACTGGTGATTCGGATTTGCATACGCCGTTTGGCACACAAACACATACACACACATACAATAGTGGAGCAGACGCACACGCTTTTTGACATGAATCAGCTCCCGGACGCAAGAAATGACCTTACCAGGACGGCAGTACAGGAAAAGTCCACGTTCGCCCCGGGTTGGCCGCTAAGTTGGGAACGGGTTGGCAATGTCGAACGACTGACTGGTTGGCTGACCAGCTGTTATCGCGAAGCCAGATGTTGCGCGTTTAAGATCATAGAGCTTTTTGTTTGAATCGCAGACGCAGACGTATTGAATGTGTTTACCCCGACACGATTGACCTACACATTACCTCACGCTTTTGGTTGTGTTCTCATCAACCTATCTGAATGGACCAGTGTTAATTTCAGGTGACAACTTCGAACATGGTTTATCGGACATCGCCCAGTCCACATTGTCTTTGTAATTTTACACAGCAACAGGTTTATCACTCCCTCGTACACATCAATGTGGTTAGATGTTAGTGCTAGCATCACTCTTCCGTTGCGGTTAAACCGCACTGTTAAAGGTTATGGCAACGCGGCAAGTGGATATTCAACAAAAGCAAACTCCGACCTATCCCCTCTTCCAAATCTTAGCCTCTAGTCTGATAATTACAAAATGGCATACTGAATTATAGCTTACGACAGGCAAGACAAACGTTGGTGCATCGTGTAAATGTCCCGATTTTTACGCGGAACCCAGACCAAATGCGACTGCAGCGTTGTGATGTACAATTGTGTTGTCCACACAACGCTGTTTTCGGAGTTCTCGCAGCTTTCCTTTTCTGCCGAATATTATAGCCATTCTTGAACCGTTTAATGCTTTGGGGTTTTCCATCATTGCCATCTGTTGTCATATTGGATCGGGGATGGAATGATTTGCAAGTCAGGTTCACTGGAGCGAATGTCAAACTGTGTTGCACGTGCTGTAGGTCACGGTAACAAATTGCAGGTGTTTTCAAAAAGTGCTACAATTTTTCTTCTCAGTATCGAAAATATTCTCTTTATTTCTAATCGGATTGCAATCCTACGTTCTGCTGATGTCCCATTAGGTTGAGATTAGTGGTGGCTCACTGCACTCTCAGCCACCTTTTAGTGCTGCTATTCTAACAGAAAATGATAGTTTGCACTTTATCCGTAGTCAGACTTTTTGATAGGTAACTGGGCTGGATCCTCTGAACTATCATGTTGTTTAGTAATTGAATCAATCTGCTGGTTTTTACTCAACCAGTCGGACGCACAGCATTAATGGGCTGACTAGCTGTTCGTGTATGTTACGGCTGTGCGCACGGCCTGACACTTCAAACCATAGTTGAATTGACTGCCTGTTCATAGCTCGGATGACCTCTCGCCTCAGCTGACAATGATAACCATTTCATCAGTTCACTCCTGGTTTTATACGTTAGTTTTCGCAGGTTACTGTATTCCAGTTGATAATCCAGCCAGTTCACGAGTGCCTTGTGTCAACGTCATTGGTGCGACAAATACTTCCCTTCTCTGTTCTTGACTACAGAGCATTTTGGTGGATTACCTGGTTCAAACACAGGGTCCAGTGTTGTTGTCAGCGATTCTGGTTCGTTTGTGGTTAAAGGATTTCACTGCCATCGGATCGGCGCGGCTACAAAGATGTCCTAATAACATGTAGTGGAGTCCAAATCGATGAATCGAAACATGACTCTGATAGAGAGATGATACTGTGACGAAGATTCAGCCGTATGACGTTTTAAGGTTCGCTTTTGTTCATTGCAGTCAATTAGTCCGGTTTGGTATGTTTCATTAAGATGGAAATCGTGAACGTGAGCGTGTTCATCATTTTCAGCTCAACTTAGACGGTCTTTCCAACTCGTTACTTAGGCGGTGACTGAAAGGCTGGACGTTCCGATCTGACGTTATTTCGTTGTAAACCGTAGTGTAGTTAATCGTCTGTGAATGGTCTGACGGTACATTGTGTATCCTGCCTAGCTTTATTCAGAATACTACATGTGAACAAAATTATTAATGTCGACCGATTCTCCCCGTATGCCTTTCGACTTGTCCCCAAATGTCCTACTCAATTTATTTGGTACGTAAAGCTGGAATTCTGCCTTGTGGGATCACCATGCAAAAGAATGGTGACATTCTTTCGTGTACTTTTTACTTTGACTACTCAGTGTCAAACGTTCTGCTGCTGTACGTCCGGTTGCGCATCGTTTTTAAGTCCAACGGAACAATTGGATAAGTTGCTGTCGTGAAGCCGATCTATCTGGCATTAGCAAGGCGCTCTCGTGTCCCTGGAAAAAATCCAGAGAACAATGTGCGCTCCACAGCGAAAACACTGACGTGCGTCCTCACACAACAGATAGGGTGACCGGATGTATACCACAACACGACCGATGCAGCGTGGACTTAGCGGTGCTTCAAGTACTCATGGTTCTGACCTCGAGGAGCCCAACTGCTAGATCCGAACCTCACAGGTCATTTGGGCGATACGTGCTGCAGTACGCGACAAGATCCGCTTGTTGAACAAACTTTAAATCGTTGAGGAGCTCTTAGATGTGCTAGACGTTAGACGGAATATTAATCATGACAATCCATGTAACCAGTTCGGACAGGATGTCCGTAAGAAACTCACGCCACTCCTGAGGCTTGGCCCACTAAGAAAGTTAACGAAATGAAAGCTTTTTTTGTTTCATGGAATTCTGGCAGATTGTCCAAGTGAGTCCGGACGCGTTCACCTGTCGATGAAAGTATCAGCGAGGGGGATGGGACACTCATCTATGGTAAGTATAGAAATGAGACCTCTTAGGAAAACACTTTTAGAGCCCAGTTAATTGGCTTACTTCTACTGTATCACCACCGTAAGCTTGCAGTGTGGTGGCGTGATCGGTAGACTTAGAGCTATCTAGCAAACTTGGGTTTGGCAGCAACGCTTCGACTCTACAATGCAATAAGACTGCTGGGTCAGATGACCTCATGCCGACACTTTTCAGAGCGGTTGACGAAGCATTAGTAGAAGCCTGGACTCGTTCGTTGCAACTGATGCGGATAAATGAGAACACTATTGTGCCCTGCGATCCCTCAATGGTAGTCCCCATGTTTGAAAATAAGTCGGAGACAACTGCGTAATCCATACAGAGATTAGTTCAACTCCAATAAAAAGTAGAGTTCTGACCTTCATTGCTTCATCAACTCACTGCAGCTCGAAAGAGAGATGTTAGGGATGAACGGACAATTGTTGATTCAAGCACTTCCCACCCTGCTAAATAGCGTTGCTTATTAAGCCCCAGGTTGATTGGACAGGGCAGCATAGTAGGTAGACATTGATTTTACACCGTGATCTGCAATAGCTGACACTCAAATATCCTCTAGTCAGCACAATGTCTTCTTGCTGGTTGCCCAGTGTTGTTGACGCTTTCATTCATTGCACAGAAACACAGTCAGCATACTAACTGAGGTGATTCCAGTAGATGAATTTTTAGTTAGTGTAATCATATTTGAACTCCGATGATCGTCAAACTCGATTGCCTCATGGTTAAGACGAGACTTCGTGCTTGAGCGTCACACAGAACAATTCGGCTGCACCAAAGTCTCCCGGTTATGCTGGCCTTGTCCCGTTTGTTGTTGAGTTTCGTCAAGTCACTTCAGTAAGGAAATAGGAGA
The DNA here is from genome assembly GCA_008508345.1 of Paragonimus westermani. Taxonomy (NCBI): domain Eukaryota; kingdom Metazoa; phylum Platyhelminthes; class Trematoda; order Plagiorchiida; family Troglotrematidae; genus Paragonimus; species Paragonimus westermani. The sequence goes on from QNGE01000385.1 coordinate 79,621, forward strand.
ACATTGATTCCTGAACCCTGAGCTTTCGACCCATCGATCAGCCAATTTAGCTGGTCACTGTGATAGCCAAAACTTGTTTACAACAAAAATGGCAAAGTATATGGAGCCATGGGCTTAATTGAGCTACATCCGAGTGCAATATTGTGAAGCTGCCCAAACCCAGCCAACGGTACCTGGAATAACGGGGAGTTACATCTAGATTCCTGCTACTTGTTTTGGGTGCTGTTATCATCAATCAACCTTGACCACGGAATGAATTTGCATGCCACAAAGAGTACCCTGTTTGTGTAATTTGAAGGGTGCATCCCGAATTAACTGTGGCTGATCTATTTTGTAGATCACCAGATTCGTGTACGTACCGATTTTCGCTACTCAGGTAGTTTGACGACGTGTATTTTTTATTCCTTACTGCACATAAAATGGCAAAATGGTGTCACTTCGTTACCAGTGCAAATTAACAGTCGTCTGCTTTCCCGCCACCGAGACAAGAGTCGTGCAACAACACAACAAACAAGATGGGATACTAATTTCCGCCATCCTCTGTTTCTTCGTCTGGGTTCACTCAGTTTGACCTGAGTTGACCCCGTTCCGATCAATGACCGATGTGGCCTAGTTTTTTACCGTTGGTGACTCATTTTTAACACACCGCCTATGCTCTGCGCTCCCATGTTTCGTGGGCTGATCACCGCTCGGCTGATTAACTCGCACAAAGACTACATATCACGTTCCTTAGGGTGTAAAGATGAACACAAATGACTGACTTCATTGGAGACTATCGGCCGTCATATTTTTTTCAGCAGCTTGACTTTCTGTTTTTGTGTTGGCTGTTGATAACAGGAACGGTAGAGATTAGTTAGTACAATGCAAAGCGTAGTAGTAAAATGGATACTTGCGGTGCCTGTAAAGCTTATGTTTGTCAGCTCTCTAGTATGGCAATTAATTGCGGACCAACTGTCTTTTGATTGCGTCAGTTGTGAGCCATTTCGATAATAAGGACAGCAGTTTTAGTAGCCCCTACCCTATCGATAATGAACATACATAATATTGCTCACAGATATTGACGTCTTGAATAACTTTCGGTTGCTCAGTTGTGACATGTTACACAATGCCCACTTTGGAATACGATTCATACATTTTCCATTAACCTACGTCTGATTGTAACATAATTGATTTGTTAGTGAAAACCACTTGGAAGTGGTTCTGTGTTCGTTCTGGTCTGTAAGATTTGAGGGTTTTTGGATCAGATTTCCGTCGGACATTATTCATGCCACAGTTTTGTATCTTGTACAGTTAGAGCTCAGTTGTCTTCATTAATATTTTCGTGTATAGCTCAAGAACCGTCATCGATTCCGATGCTTGGATTGAATGTAATACGCGCTTCGCGGTGCATTCAAGCACGATCGGAGTCACCGCCAACTGTGAAGGTCACAAGTTGTCTGTGGCAGAATGGATCGAATAATGGCCTATCAGCAGATTGTATCACAAACATAACTAGCAGCCCCGATAAATTACAATCTACCAACCTGGTTCCATTCGATTTGGCCTGTCTGGTGTCTGGCTTGAAAGCTCTGAGCACCCTGTGCCCCTATGGAATGGCCAACTTGTTTTGCACCCACCTACGCACCGGATCCCCTAGCTTGAACCGTACTTTTCTCCGTGAACTTCATGCTCGTTTTGGAGGCGCAATGAGTGAACTGAACGGTGAACGGCCAGCCGTCACCACCATTGTCGGATTAGATGAGGTGTGCGCAGATGAGGCAGCCCGAAATGGAACAAGCATCCTTGAGCAATTGTTTGACAATTCTTAGTCAGCCCCATGGTTTCCCCTCACCGATACTCACCCTCTTTAGCTCCTGCTTTTTTGCCCGGTGTATTTTCCATACATTTTTTGACGAATCCTGGTGTAATTTTTACATTCGTTGTTTCTTTACTCTACTTAACACATGCACTTATCAGGGGAATTGGGTAAATTGTTTTGAAACACGTTTCAATTATGGAACACTCTATTCGTGCTTTCTCGCATTACCCTCAGGTTTGTTTTATTGTTTCTTTCATGATCTCGTCCCGTTTTCCATGTTCAAATTCGTCTGCCTCTTTTTGGCGACAAATTTATAGGCTATTCACAATCGGGTTTCCATCTGCGCACACCCACACTCTGGCAGGGATTGTTAATCAATCATTCTTTCCCCTTCCAAATCATCCGAACAGTGCTCAGGTGTGCTCCTTCCCTTGTTTGTACACACGTTTTTACTCACGACACGTGTTCTCGGGCTTTTCTCCATGTATTTGTTTCTTTTCGTTTTGTTTCTTACTGTTCACTGTCCCGGTTATTAACGCACACACGCATACACACAAGAATACGTCATTCCGAGCGACCGTTTCTCGTTGATCACTTCCTAATGAACATGTGCATATTGGTCATCCGAGTGCTTTTAATCGAACTCATCATGTGCCTATCAACTCCACGGTGGATCGATATTTTGTGCTTGTGTCTGCTAGTTTTCCAGGTTTTTTTTTTACACTGCCTTGATCAAGTCCGTGCGTTCAGACACTCGCGCACTCATGCACAAACAGACTGTGCGTGTAAGAGAACAGGGTTGTCCCGTCTGTCGCTCCGGTGGTGCTCGTTGCTACATGATTTTTATTTACCCCGATCAGCCTCTGTTCTAGTGTATTCACCAGTTTGTCAATTCGCACAGCCTTGTCACTCCCCTCCCTCGTAGTCCCAGTTGTTCCGCTCCGACTTGGGCTACTCAAAAGCTTGCTTCTTCAATTCACTTGTTTTTTGGATTTTGGTGTGATTTTCTAAGTGATGGTCGCATGAAATTCTCATATTGATCGAGATCTTCACTACCACCGGACAATTACTGTTGTTATTAGTATTGTGAAAAATCGAACAGTAACGTGCAGCATTTTGTTCTTGCTTCATAAGGTAAATTTAACAAACTCCGACCGTTTTCCTTTTCAGGCCAGAAGGGGTTGCTTACTTTCACAAAGGTTGCCTTCGTTCGCCATTGTTTTCTCAGTTAACTTACACTTTGTTCACACTGTCTGGATCGAGGTGTTCGGCTGTTTCCGCAACAGTTCCCAGCTCGAACTTATATGCACACTGATACAGACATACCATAAAACTAATCAGCTCTTTCGCAACCGGACTTTCATTTTGTGCTTGATGATTTGACTGGTCCATCATAGTGCTCCATTCCTATGGAAGCCATTGCTAAATCAGTCGATTTGCTCACTGCAGGAGTTGAACAATTGTGGACGAATATGTGCACATTTGTGTATGAAACAGTTTTGATATAATGGAGAATGCTTCTGGTCAGTCGTGTGAAACAGCAGTATTGCAAACTGTGCGTCTGGGCTCCGTTTGCAACAAGGGAACTCTGTCGTACCGCCCCGTTTATTTAGACATCTCGTACGAATGAATCATTTTCTTAACAGTTCCACTTCACGCGCATCTCAGTGCCTGGACGTGTGACATCAACATGCTAAGTTCGTGCAAACGTAAATCTGTGGTGCACATTCACAGACTTTCACTAATTTTTCGCAGTCTGCGTTACAGCTGGAGTGGTCAGTGCCGTGAAAGGTGACGGATGACACCCGGGAGTTCGTACAACTGATAAACGAGAATTATGTTTCCGAACTCATGCTGTGGTCTTTGTCTGGTATGTTTAACTATAGTAAAGGCGCTCGGTGGTTTGTCATCGGCGCTAGCAGAAATCTGCTTCTGTTTGACAACTGTAGTTGTTCTTGTATTCCGATCTGGAACATTCCACCAGGTCTGTCCCTATCGATTTGTTCGCAGACATAAGCTACACGAGAAGCGGAAAGCGTAGAACGGAATCCGTTGCTCTACTGGATTGTTGCTTTATAGGCTGAACAGGCTCTACTGGCCGCGAGCGCAACTGTTCCAGATAGAATGAGCTGTCCCATCCGGTTCCCTGATATCGCTTCCAATTCCTCCTTGAGCACCTCAATACAGATTGTGGCAACTTACGTGAATACTAGTTCCTAAAACTTAGACTGGCTAACGTCCATTTGCTTCACTCGACTTGGTCTGCGCCCCCTAGTCGCTCATCCGTGGTCGACCAAACGCGTTTGCAGTCTACATTCGGACAGCAGATTCAGACTAGTTTGACAGCTGAGCGGCTTATTCTCCTAACCATGCTTCACCTGTGGATGCACAGAATGGCTATTCCCATGGCTCACGCGATAGAGGCGCTTAGTGAGACGCTTTTAGACGTTGGTATGTGCACACTTGAGCTTACGAGTCGCATTACTATGCTGCTTTGTGGCTCACACATGGGCTACATATTTCCATGTAGCCGAACTTTTATGAAAGCAACTGTCTAGAGAGTGAATCCGAATGCAAAAGTTGTGACCACCAGCAGATTGCCTGTCTTTTGAAGCGTACTTTCGAAACAACGCTGTAACTGGTCACGTCCGGTAAATTTAGCTCAGCTGATATGCGAACAAATACTGATAGATCAAGGACTGTTTGAATATTGCAACCTATGACTGTCGACAATGTCGGTGTTTTCATCTATCCACTTCATGAAACAGAATGCTCTCGGACTTCACGGATTTACCGATTTTATGATAGGCTATAACTCAGGACTACAACTGTGATTTGCTAGTAGGTTAAGGCGGAATCCTTATCCAAGTTTGTCAGACACGTATCTGTTGTAGGACCGGATAGTGGAAAATTTGGTCACGTTTGCACGGTTGTATTGCTGTGTGATAACAGAAATGAATGGACATGAAAAATGTTAGATTCTGAAGTGAAGCAAATGACCTACAATGTTTGCTTATGTTGTAGCCTGTGAAGAAATATGTTGAGTGATTTTAGGAGAGTCAAGTGAAACTGGTGAAAATGAAATCCTGCCTGAGACAAACTTTCTGGTTGCAAAGATTGATATTGTTATCAGGAAATTGACCAATAACTGCGATGCTTGTGTGGACAAATTGGAATCTCGACCCAAGAACTGTACAGCACTTCACCCGAATGAGAGCACGTGTGGACTACTGTGGTTTATTCCTTAACGGCTATTACGCTTGACGGTATCAGACTCTCATCATAAGTTGTCCGAAGTCATGTTAACCAGCAACAACGATATAGTTTACTGTGCAACCCATGTGAAGGTATTTCAGCCAAAAGGGCATACTGTAGATTTTGGCCATTGACAACAGACGACAGGCATGTGCCATTGAACAACAATCCTTACTCGTTTGTGTTGGCCGTACACACTCGTGCACAGTATTCAGACATCAGTCATCCACTGGAGCGGTAGGAAATCTAGACTGAACATCGAAGAGTGTTATTGGTTGTGTCAACCTACCGTAAGATTAAGGAGATTTCGGCCATGTTCTGCGATCTAAGTATGCCCACTGTTGCCTGCGACACTCGTTGATAGCAGTTGAATTTTAGAGTTTAAATGAAACACTGAACATTGTTTGCGCCCATGTTACGCACGTGATGTTCGGGAAGAATAAACCAAACGAAATAGCGACAACAATCAACCAAAGTCCTGGCTAAACGCAGCACTTATTAGACAAGTTACAGCAGTGAATGTTATATGTAATGAGTACAATCGTGTTGTTGTTGGGCACGATTGTAGGTCGGTATTTGGGTAGGCAGTCGGCACATTTCGTTATACCGGTACAACTCACAATATCTGGATTTGTCTAATGTATCAGTGATCTTCATCGACAGTCAGTCTTTTCTCGTGTTTTCGACGACAACAGCGTCTGCCAATTCACCACACAGTCAGCATCTTTGAGTTTATGGTCAAACGGTTCCTGATGTGTGGACCAGCGCTACTCCCTGAACGTGACCTGTTGGGCAATTTGGTCACACTAGGGTATGCTAACTAGTTATCATTAGACCATAAGACTGACTTAATTTAGCTAGTTACACGAGCTAGTGTTCGTTTAATTTGGAGCTTTGTATATGCATTCTGATTTCAGCAGTTTCTTCGTAACATTCCGTTCCCAAAATTTGATTTCCGTCTGACCGTGAAAGGTGTGTGGCAGAGTTGTTTCTCATTTCTGTTCTTACAAGTAGCCAAGTCGATCGAAATGTCTTGACATGAACTGTGCACTTTTTCATAATCACCGTTCATGACCGTTTGCATCCCAATTAAGCAGGTTGATGTGGTCTTGCACAGTAATCCATTACACGGGACACCGGTTCCTAAAGGTCGGCCCTGAACAGTGATGAGCAACTGCCAGTGTCACTGTTTTAGCGAAAAGCATCGGACGTATATCATATCGAGTCCCAATTAAATGGGTTTCGTTCGGGTGTATCACTATACTGGGATGTGAAGCCCACATGATTCACAATAGGCGGGTGGGTATCAGGTCGCCTGATTGCTGAAAACTCCGAAGGCAAAATAGTAAGTGAGATAGGACGAGCAGTCGCTGAGGAAAGCAGTCGCTAATCAGTTCGATCAGACTGCAACGATGAACAGAACACTATAAATGAATCTTTAGAGACCAATAGACTAAGGTTAAACTACGGTTACCGGCTTCTTCCAGATACATTGTGGACTAAGTTTGCGAAATGTCTGTCCCCAGAAAAAATACTATCATTCTTGACGTTCCTCACAAGTCTGGCTTGGTTTACATACCGTTTTCTGAGTAGATTTACTTATAGATTACTTTACTCTGAATCGTCCCCAGTTTCCCTTTGTTCTTCTCCCTGCTGACTTCCCTTTCGGCTCATTACACGTTTCTGCATTTTATCCACCTCACTCATAATGCAGTGATTTTTTACATTATTAAGATTTGTCCGAATTGGTTCATATCTGAATGGCCGGTGTGGCTTGTTGAGCACAGGACTCAACTTTGTTCACTAGACTATCAATCTTCTGTTCCAAACCCACATGTAGGTCTCGCACAAGCCGATTTCAGAATCACTGTAGCGAACCATGTATGAACCCGTATTAATCCAGATCTGCCTGGGGGAAGGAATCCGCGTGTTAGTATTTCGCACTGATTGCAAGACTACGTTTTTGCAACCAACGTAGGTTACAAAGCACTCTCCGCTAATGTATACCATAATATATGATAGTGTACTACACTAATATTCGAAAGTTAATATTATCAGCCTGGTTAATTAGGAAGGTGAGTTGATTTTAATCATTCGCTTCTCACCCTCAGGATTGATAGAGGTGCTCAATGTTGGTGGCCAATGAGGAACATTTTGGGCGGACGGGATATACTTGTTGGCGACATTTGACTGTTGCTTATTTCAGACTTAACTGACATACCAGTCGACTTGATTGTGTCTCCAATACACTTGGCGGTAGCGGTTACCGGTGTAATGTCAACAGACTCTTGTTTGATGGCAATATTCCCCGGGGAACTTGTAACATTAACGTCACTCCTGTGATTTTTTGTGTATTCCTGAACGTAAAAAAATTACGCTTCTATTTGACCGTCATAAATGTCTGTGGGCGTCTCGTAGTGTATCCGACAAAAGTGCCGGAAGTTGTTTGGAACGTTATGTGAACTAATTGTTTCTGACTAATGGTGTCCAAATTTAATCGTGGACAGGTGTACGTTTATCGTTGTGGTTCTGTGCCTGTATGTGTGGGGCGTTCAGAGTTGTGTTTTACCAATTCCAAACTGGACAATCAACTTGTGATAATGTAGGTCAAGGTGAATTTCAGGATAATCTAGGCTATGAAGTTAAGGTTCACACAAGTGTAGATGCCTTGTTTGGTTAGCTGTGTCGGCTCAGAATTAGTGAGGTACGATGTTTCACGGCAACCAAATTCTTGTGCCTAACGTATCCTCTGTTGTCGTCTTATATAGGGTCGGAGAAGGGTGCACCAATATTGTCAGATAATGCGATATTGTTGTTGTCAAATTTCACGGCTGAAGACTGCCCGGTAAATTGAACCTTAAGTTGATCCTTACATTGGTTTGTTTATCCCGTGTAATGGCAGTCACATGCTCCAAAGCTGTAAAGCTAACCCTTTTATACGTAACGTCTTAGGATGAACATTTTTCTTAGATAACTAACGGAGGTTATTAAATGTCACAATGATAGTTATCTGATACCCTGTTAGGCTTCGAGTCAAGGTTACGAAGCGTTTCATCCTTAAAACTCGCATGTTCACGAGGTTTGGATAACTACGGTTGAGTAAGCCACCCCGATATCCGTGTATATACTTACTGATAGCTCCACCTACGGCGTGTGGGTTTTACGTTAAGGAGCTGACCTTGAAGGTGGAGGAGAAGCTTTAATGACTCTACCTGAGTGTAGGTAATCAAAGTCGGATACTTATGATCCTTCAAAAATTGAGTTCCGTTTATCCAGTTCTTCATGACACCAAGAAGACACATTGCGAGATGTGAGCGTTTCGCTTGTTCTCACCAACCCGTTACGTAATCCTACCTGAATACGAGGTGCACTGTTGAATGAGCTAAACATTACAGGTTTTGTCCCGAACAAAATTGTGTTATTAAACGTGCTTTATTTCAAACTGAACATCGCTCACACTTAATCGCAACCTGCGCGTTCAGATAAGGGTTTCGGCCAGCCCACTTCGAAAGGAAGCACTAGAATGGGGTTGTGGTTAACATGCTAATCTCACAAGCTGGAGGATCAGGATCAGAGTGCAAACTCCGATCCGGACAATGGTATGCACTACTGATTAGCCCTATTAAGAGGGAACCGCAAGTCTACTGCTTCATTTCAAATTAGGCTAGCCGAAAGGCTTGTTTGAGTGCGAAAGCTGCGACCACGTGTGGGTCGTATTAAACCTGAGATAACATAAATCCTCACACTTCTACCACTGAAACGAGCTGATCTATCATCTTCAGAAGTCAGACGATACTGTCATTCTTTCTGTGGGCGGTCTGCCCACGCCTGTGAACAATAGTAAAGATAGCTACCTCTAATTTTATTGATTTGAAGCTGGCTCACAAGCCTTCGACTAAGACTCTAATTCCACTTCTATCGTAGTTTGTTTTCCATCATTAGTGCAGATCTCGAAAGGCTTTCTGAACGACCGATTGGATAAGAAGAACAGCTGTAAGTACACGACAGTGTACGAGGGCAAGCAAATCCATTTAATCTTCCTATGGCCTCTGTTTGATAACTAAATCGGTCGGTATTCTCTCTGTTACAATAAGCGATAACGCGAAAGACGGGACAGAAGTTGTTGATGATGAAGATTATGGTGTGTAGCCTCAGTGGCTCGTGTTGGATACATCACCATTATGAACCTTTTGCAACCTTGTCCCGATCGATTAACCCGACGATTAGGATGATTACTTCAGAGAGCTATATTATGACCTAAATTATCTTTTACCTAAAGGGCCTATCACTTAAAGCGACGGCTGCTGAAGCGTTTAATCCTAAAGTCCGGCTACTTAGTAATCACCTGGTGCTCTACCTGTCTCAGAAAAATGGTCGTTTGTTTGTTGAATGAGAAAGAATTGTCCTCGGTTTATATAACTCGCTGGGGCGTCTAATCTAGTTGTAATCTGCACACACTCACCCATGTAGTCTATGTAATTATCGAACACAGTTACTGATAATACGAAGTTTGTAGTGTTTGGGTCATCGATTAGTGATAAGCTTAGCTGGCCGTACAGTGACGTCAGAGATATTAAATTGCGCAGAATCAACAACTTAAGACAAAGGCCCTGTGATACACAGTACGCCAAAACCCCACAGCAGTAACTACCGGCTGAAAGTTTACTATAAACGATGTTCGTGATATGTACAACCAGTCGGTAGTATAAAACCCGTAACCTGGTCTGTGCTGTGTAAGACTATGGTCACGGAGTACTCCTGTGTAAATGTTGGTCATGCACTAGGCCGGTTTCGTCTCGCTTCATCAGACCCCTCTCTCTTTGTGCAAAATAAAATGGGCATGGAAACAAAGCTCAAGATCCATCGGTTCCACCAGGCCAGGGGTTTCTGTTTAACTTAGACAACAGAACAAAGATGCCTTTCGTACGCCATTTCTGCCCTGTGGGAGGATATGCACAAGGGCAGATGGTCGCTGACTAATCGGTCAGTTGACCGTGGGGTCGGGAGGTCAGAGTGCACAAGCTTTGGTCGAAACCTAGTACAAAGGTCAGCCAGGCCTAGATTGGACCGCCAGGTCGAGCATGTATGCGAAGGTCGAATCATTGTGCAACACAAAAGTCACGTTATTAGGTGATAAATGACTCATGCGTACCAGAACAAGGAAAAACGTTCAGTAAACTTTCACACAAAGCGATTTGTCTCTAACTGCTATAGGGTCTCAAAATTTGGAGTTCCTTTCACTTATTTTGATGAAAGTCTCAGGAGAAAACAGGAACTCTTATCACGAACTCCCTGCCACTACAACCATGTGATTATTGCAAGAACAGAAGCTACGGTTCTCAGATGAAACGCACAGATCGACCTGGAAAAAACATGGCCTCATTTATTCAGACGTATTTTATCACAATACCTTTAGCGCTTTCATATAATAAATAACTGAACTGGGTTGAAAGACGTTACGAAATATTTTATGATCTGAATTTTGGAGGGGGTTACCAATCTCACTTGGAATTCATCATTCACAAATTGACAACGTTGCTCACTGCTCCAACTTGCAGATAAAGAAATGCGTTGAAGTGGGTCCTGATACACAGACGACCTTACGCTTAATGTTGAACTATGAGCATTAGGTTCCTACATGGTACAACCAAACGGCTGAGTTATAAGTGGGAAGAACTCAACCGAACACGTTCACGATCTACTGTAGTAACGTGCAACCTTGGTAACGGTTGCCGATCCTTCCGGTGTAAGCGACTGCAGGTTTCAAAATAATGTTCTTTATGCAGTCGGTCTGTAGTTTGAAATCTATAACGGACCGTCAGAGAGACTCCGGTTAACCTACTAATTGCCCGTAGATGCTGTTGAAAGTGGTGTGTACACAAGCGCCGACTTATCACGCGAAAATATTTGAAATTGCTTCATGTATCTTGAGGTTTCACACTGCTTCCATGCAAACTAAGGGTAACAACTACTTTCTGCTTCACAAATTGAGACCACAGATTAGTCTGTTTTGTACAGAGCTGTAATGCGCTTTTTGCAACAGATGAACCGTAGTGGTTTTGTTTTGTCGAGTTGCGGAATGCAGATTCACTAATTGTTGCGGACAGAGACTCAAGTAACCACTCGTGTGATCGAACCTCTCTTCGAAAATAATATCCCACCTCTCTCAACAGAGCAACTGGAGGCATGTAAATCAGGTCGTCCTGGCCTACTTACGTGGACTGTTCAGCTCGACTTGCCTGGTTTCAATCAGTATGATGGTTTGCATACACACGATCTATCCCGTGAACAGAGCGTAGTCCGGAATTTTGCTTGATCAGAGCGTCCTTCACCCTTTACTCTCAAACTAGCATCCTAATATATCTTAATCATCTGGTTAGGATATGGGGCTTATGAAACTTCCGGTGTATGCCAAACCGTTTGCTTGTATTGGATCAGTCAAATTGACTTCGATCGTTAGTTGGTCAGGTTCTTTCACATCTGGTGAAGAGTTTAGTTCATTTTTCACTCGCGAAACGAAGCGTCTCTGAGACTGTTTTCTGGAATTTATTGTACCACATTTGTTTCCGTTTCTCATCTTCACACATTTCTACCGAGATCACTTATTCGAATGTAGCCCTGAGACTTGATTTAGACGCTGTTGACCTATAATCTGTCTTTATGTGCTGGATTTTCCCTGGATACTCTACTCGCTCAACAGGTGAGACTGGGCAAAGATTGAAAGAGACTGTAATGAGCGTTTGAACAGTTCGGGCGAGGTTGCTGATTACAGTATCATGTTCAGCGTCACATTCCGGACATTGATGACAGAATCCACGGCACAAAAATGACATTGGTGATAGTAAGAATGGGCAATGTTAGTTCAACACAAAAGTGAAGTGAAAACGATTGGGCATATCATTATCGGCAGACTACTGAGCTGGTTCGGACTTTTAACGATTGCAGGGGATTTATTAAATCACATCACACTGAATCGACAATCATACTTTTAAGGTGATCAATTCCGTTATCACTTTTGGGTAGTGAAACATGTTGTCCCCAAACGACTTCATCCCCTAAATTTGTCTCCCTTGTAGCAGCATCTACATGTAGCTTAGATACCGGCATCCAGCCCCATGGATTTCATCTGCGTACATCATAAACGGAAACATGAAATGAAACATTGTAATGCGTCTACACACTTGGAACCCTATGGTCCAAACCACATCTACAATGCGCATGTGAACACAATCTTAAAAAAAAAAAATCAATTTTCTGAGACTAAGATAAGTCGATTGACTGACCTTACGCGGGTTCACGCTCAAGTGCCATTTAACCAGAAAGCATAAGTGAAAAACGTTCTACCAGTTGTTAAGATCACATGATCCAACACACGGTCATATAGTTTACCGTCCAATCATCAGTTCATTCTGTTAGGCAGAACATATGCTTAGGTAGTCCATCCTCTGCAGGGCGTTGTTAATGGATTCCCACATTGTATTCACGAGTGTCGGGAATCCTTTAATGACGTTTGTCTCGCATTCTTTTTATCCATTCCAGATGTGAACGTGGAGAATAAGGACCGTGGAAACCCAGATTGTTATGGTAGCGCTGGTGTGAACGGTTGACTTCAACCCCGTGACTACTCTACATCCGTACTAATTTTGTGTACTCTTAGATGTGCGTAACCTAATTTGTATACAATAACATACCTAATCTCTCTGGGCGTGCGTCATTCATGATAGTGATGTCACTGCTGCGTGGAGCCGAGTGACTGTGGCTGATTGTTTGCAGCTGGTTATCGGCACAGAGACGGAGCATTCCAAATTTCAGCAGATGTATCCATAACAATTCATATCGATTTTTCTTGGGTAGGTACCTTAGTTGAATGTATGTTTCAGTAAGTTCCGGTTGAAGATCAGACGAGCCGGGTCACAAATCGACATTATTGAGCCCGAACGTTTTTTTTTCGAAAATGCACTTGTCCGCACATGGGCCACATGATAGAACGGGCGGGCAAGATATTTGCGCACGACTTTCAGGTATCGAGTTACCCAGAGGATGCTAGTTGGCTGGGTACGAGGTTGTTCCTAATTTCTTCATATATTTCAGACAAAGTATCCAGTGATGTGAGTGTAGTGAAGATAGATGGTCGCACCAAACTACTCACACCACTATTCAGTAGCAGCATGAATCAAAATGATCGCAGGATAAATACGGGAGAGATATGGGAAGGATCATTAGAGGGTAGGATCTCATGGAATGGTTTTTGCCACATGAGGGAACTGAGACATGGTGTGCAAAGCGATTGGAGCATCCTCAGACGAGTGTGGTGTGCAAATGAGTGTTTCCGTTCGTAGTCCCGTTTAGACGCATAAGTCGTGTATTGGTTTCCCCAAATAAACAACTTCTGTGCCATCCGCCTTCTCGGTTCACAACAGTGAGTTCCAAGTTGTACACCACTCACACGTTATCGCAGTCTTTACAATTATATGGGCCTATCAGCTGGAATGGTTCAAAAGGGACAGCACCAGATTCGAGTTTTGTCCTTATTAGTGCTTGTGCACTCGAAGCGGGTTAACTGAAAAACATATCTGAATGCAAAGGCTGCAATCAAGTCTGAATAGTGTTTACTTTGAAACAGCCTAAATCCCCGAACTCTTATTAAGTGATGTAGGTAACTGTTTTCAAGCTCATTGACCTAGTGAAAGACAGAGAACGAAACCGGGGATAACAGAACAACGGAGTGACCCAAGTGAAAATAAAGGAAAGTGTATGTAAGTTATGGGCCAAACGTTGCTCGACGTTTAGTCTGTACGATAATTCAGTCAACTTCGAACGATATGAGATGCTGACACAGAGATCAGCCACTTCGTTTGACTTGCATATGTATGTGATAAACCCAGTTAAGTATCATATGGCGTGAAAATTCAATCACGTGATCTGGGCTGTCGTTGCTGTTGGTGGTTCCACAACCACAAGTAGGTTAAACTATGCAACATAGAAACAAAATCCAGAGAAGAAATCAAAGATTTATAGTTGTGAGTCACAAGAGTTACAGATGCTTGTTACTAAGCAAAACACATTGCCTACCAGATTTGTAAGAATTTCCAACAATCATTGTTGGAAATCGCTACATCCCCAACCCGAAAGACGGAATTCTTTGGTATGATTCGGCATGGCAATTCAGGTCTGTACATCTGATGGCCACACACTCAACTGATCACGTTCTGATTTATCTCACGCTTGACGTATCACATTGAATGGTGCACGATATCGCATAGGTGCTGTCGACATTAACCCATCCATGTAAACTGTGGATTACCTCAGTGGATATAAAATTAAAGTGTTTCCAGACATATTGACTGACTTTAACATTACCTACATGATCAGTTTACTTGGAACAGGATGGATGACACAGGCAACCATAATTTGAAACATGGAGTCGGTAAAAATCATCCTGGATTATGTATCATTGAAACCTGGTCACATGTACGGTGGGTGACATTCGAAACGGTCTCTATTTGGAAGTGTGGTGCACGTAGCCTCAAGTGTCTATGCAACATCAAAGTTTCTAAAACTGACAAACGACACCTCGTATATTTTTTTTGACTATGAATCTGTCAAATTCTGCTCGATTTTACACTAGATCTTGGTTTATTGACCGGTAGGTCAACAGAGACGCAAACAAACTTGACGTCCAGTACCAAGTCGTTGTTTGTGATCTTCCTTCGAATATTTCGTCAATACGTTTTCACATTCGAATTGCTAGACAATACGTTTGCATTTATTCTACATCTTATTCAGTAATAAACTCTTGGTCATGATCATTCAACTGGAACCCGATGATTGTTGTCTTCCACTTTTAGACATAGATCAATTATATTTATATATTACTGAAATACTTCGGAAGCTTAAAGCCGTGTGAAAAACCGAAACACTCATAAGAAAGTGAACTACGTATTAATCTCAAACTCATCCGAAAGGGCTTTCTTATTTCGCGGTCACTACTCTCAAGTAAAAAGTGAGTAACGGATCCCTTCCTGAGCATATCAAGGCGAGGTACGAACCATTAAGAAATTTCTTCTTGTCCACTCAGTCGTTAGTGTTATTGACCTTCATTGAGATGGGGTGATGTAAAATAATTTCTATGACCTGTTGGCTGACACTAATCTAACTGAACACACTATACCTAAAGTTTCCAACTTCTACTGGTTACGACCGCAGTAGAGAGAGAGAATAATGATAAAATACGACCGTTTCAATCGCAAATCCTTGAAACTGTAACCAAAGTCAACCAGCGACAGGGTGAACACTGTCGATGTGGGGTTAACACCAGAACATCCATTCCTCTTTTCTTTCGTCAAGCGTAAAACGCTTTAAATTCATCCCAGTATTTTTAGTTTCACAATAATCTCTTAAATTAATCGTCACCGTTATCTTTAGTTTAGAAACCTCGTCAGTGTAAACTTCTGGTCCTGCAGGCTGCTGCAAAAAGGACTTTCTGGAAGTCACCTTTTGAGACAAGTTTGGCTAACCCCTCAGGAACCACCAGTAACCCGCCTCATCATTGTCGCTGACTCGTCAGAGGACCTGGCAACTAGCCTTTCCCTATCCTAAGCACACACACATAAAAGTCGTTAGCTTATGTCATCGAATTTTTACAATCCATTCCTATGACAGTGACACTGGGACATGCCGGTGACGCCATGGGTTCCGTAAACCAAAGGGCCTGGCATGATGATCTAAATTCGCCTGTATATGAACACGAGGGTAATGAATGATACAATAGTTTACTACCAATTTTGACTGACCCACTCACAACAATGCAGTGTCTAGCTGTCTTTGAGCAGAACATGTGTAATGACCGTATTCATATTGACGCTGCCTTGCCCCATTTAACAACCACTTGCAGTGGATAGTGTTCTACTGGGGATTACCAGTAACTCAAAATCATAAGAGGTGGGTGATGATCATAATTTATCACAGAAAGAGTTAACTTATTCCGTTTTCATTGGTCCTACGGTGAAGGCATTTTGCTGCATTTCTTTCGACGGCCAAATTTGGAGCAATTATCCTGAAAGACACAGCCGGTTGGAAAAAATCTTGTGAGTTGACGATCAGTGCACTCGCCCTGGGAGCACCAAGCATCCCTGCAGTTACACGGAATAAATTTTTGAAGCCATTAATACAAATAACGCAATCACATACCTACAATTTTGCTTAAACCAGTACTGAACATCTGATGCCCTTGAAAAGGTACTAGACAATTAAGCATACGGTTTTGAATATTGAGCAGTGGTTAGGAAACCTGTCGTATATGCTCAAACTCCGCCTAGTCACATGATCCGTTGCAACGTATTTTAAGAAAACTA
This sequence comes from Paragonimus westermani, assembly GCA_008508345.1. Classification (NCBI taxonomy): domain Eukaryota; kingdom Metazoa; phylum Platyhelminthes; class Trematoda; order Plagiorchiida; family Troglotrematidae; genus Paragonimus; species Paragonimus westermani. Next base: position 96,028 of record QNGE01000385.1, read on the forward strand.
GCCATGGCCTAGTTAGCTGAGCATAGAGCCCACAATAGAAGTTGACTGGAACAAGGCGTTACTGAATGGTCTGTCAGACTCAACTAGAGGAAGTGGGAGTATGTTGTTATCAATGCATATTAGTATTCCGCACTGGTTACACCACACTCTTATTGTACGTAAGCAGTATAACATCAACTGATGTTGAAGTCTTGCAATTAGATGATTCCTTTCAGCAGCTTTTGCTACAAATGTAAATACGGCCATTCACAACAATGATGTTTCAGCATAAGACGCTAAATGAGACAAGCTTGGCGGAGTGTTCTGTTGTAGTTATCCTACTGAACGGATAAAGTCAATAAAAAGTAAACACTGGGCCTCAGAACCAAACCATCTCTCACCCGTCAGGCTCCTGATCAACAGGTACCACACGTTGCTGGCCTAATATTCGATTTTGTCAACTAACTGTTTTTGTGTCGTACTCAACAATTTAGTCTGAGTAGTATACTTAGATTCATTTATTCTTCCAGCCCTATACTATCACATTTCTCTTCTTTAGTATGACTTCTTTTTTCGTCCGATTACTCGTTTGTTTATCTTCTCAATCTGAATGCTGCTATCATGAGAAACTGGCAGTTAACTGGTATAACTTAAGGCGTGTGGACATCCAGTATCCTAAGTGAATCCGCTTTAAACGTTATTATGGTATACTGTAATTAAAAATTTTGTTTGATCCTGACTGTATCTTGGATTAAAGCCACCCAATACGTATAGGTAGTCAATTTATAGTTTGTCAGTCCTGTTGATCCCTTACAATATATCTCACACTTTCACAAATAGCTTCTAACTTTTTCATACTCTGGGTTGTTTGTGCTCACTCCCATTATGTACGTGATGATCGCAGTCCAAGTAAATCATTTCAAACTTGAGGCATGTAAATTAATGTTAGGTATTTCTACAAACCCCATTGTCTGTGAAAAAGGATCTGGCGCATAGAGTTTTCGAAAGGAACCGGACTTACAGTTCACTGTTTCACTCTGGAAACTACCATTGAAGGAGTGTGTTCATCCAGTGCACCTTCCATTTACGAGATCGACGTCCGATTGGCTCGTTACTTGATACAAAAACCATGGTGACAGCTAGGCGAATTGATTGACAGACTGACTAAAGACGAAGTTGAATCACAGTTGCGTGAGTTTCAGGGCGTGGTCTTCGTGGCGAGAACTATAGAATCGCTGGATTTTAGTCAACCTTTCATCATACACATGATATCCTAGTAGGGTTATCTCACGTATTTTTATGTCATTGAGGTGGGCTACTTTGTTTAGACAACAAGCTGGTGATTCATAATGGACTATATATTCAGTTTTGTAAACAATCTAATCATTCGTGAACAGACACGACTCGTAAATGAGCTGTGGGCTGAACTACATGAAATGTACAATTAACACTTAGGGCTGTTTTGCAAAGTGAGTTGATGAGCAATTATGCTGTAAGCCTGCAGATAAAAGTCTTGTTAAAATAAGTAACTTTTAACTAGATAAATACTGAATGGTGGTAGGTCATAAAGTCAGTCGCTGCGGTCGTTCGGCTTTACATATTTTGACAGGTAAACCCGTTATTCATAGCTTGTTGGGTGAAGGTGAAAGTTGTGTGGTTTTAAACAGTCGTATTGTGTTCGACATGGTTTGGTCCATAAGCTTCTACCAAAGAGTAAACTTGTAGCAAGTTGTATTAAAATATGATATTCCCGTTTCTAACTCATCAACAAAATTCACTATTTCCCAGAGGAAATTTCCGAATCGTGGGGTCGTTTTTACTAAGCGGGCACGTGAGCTACGCCTAAATGCACTCACATTTTCCAAAAACAAGATACGAACGCCCATGTTTGGTCTCATGTATCACAGTCGCTTTTGATCGATAGATAAGAGACTTTCATACCTTCTATGTTACATATATAAATATCAGACGTGTAGTATTGCAGTTGGAATAAGTAGACGATGCCAGTACGGAAACAAGTCTCATGTGTCTGTATAGGTCACTGGCGTAGGAACTGATTAGAGTCCATCGGGAATGCGTGGAGCATTTGGTGGTGTGAGTGCGTCACACGTGATCGTTGGCATCAGGTGGTGGTTCCCACCTGTTTGCTCTACGAATAGTTCAAAATTGAATGGTTTTAGAGGTTGGATGTTTTGTACGAACTGCTTTTGCGTTCAAGCACATTGATCAGTCTTATGTCGACAACCCCCATTGTCTATAATTGTCGGAAGCTGACATCTCGTGCTTCGCATGCTGGTCGTCAGGACCACACCGCTCGAGTTGGCAGCTGGTTCTCTGTCTGCCTTACGAAGCCTTTTTCGGGAGTTTTTAATGAACCCTCCCCCGATTGCTTGGGTGGGTTATCTGGAAGCGAAACCTTAAATCTAATGGATTTTACGTTCAATTACTATATCATTTAAGTAACAGACTACTTATGAGTAGGCAAAACATCACTCGACAATTGCATCACTGATACGCTCAAACGGGTGGCGAAGGTCAAGTCCACCGCTTAATTTCAAAACGACCTTGAAGTTTGCACGAAGGTCACAACAGTCGTCACATATGAGGCGAATTCAGTATATGTCATGAACTTGTCTTCTTCACAGTGCATCGATACTGCATGTAAGGGATGTCAATGTACTGTTCAGAGTCTAAATATTTCCAAAAACAACCTGTTAAAATTAGTCTTTCTGATCAGCATATTTTGCTCCCCAAAGTTCAGTTTACAACATTGGCTATGACTATCACTTCCGAATTTCTATCTCCGTTAAAAAGGCGATGCTTTCTGAAGGGCTGAGAGCCTATGATCTTTGAAACAAATAGTACAACTATACTGTGTATGTTGGTCCTCCAAAGTTTCTGTGACACTGTATGATTTAACCGAACTCAGGAATGTTCAACGGAATAACGAGCAGCCTACACAATGATCAGAGTGATACGGCCAATTCGCCCACTGTATGGATTTCGTTTACTCTCTGATATGCATGCGACCTTAAATGTACTTTATAATTCGAGGCGCCATCCTAATTGATAATATTTTATAACGTTTCTTAAGATTACCATCCAAACCCATTCAGGTAACTGAATAATACTCCAACAGTAAGTTGTTGGGCTCTTGCTGTTGATTATTTGTAGAGTAATAGACAGTCGTAGGAAGAGGTATTTTGTTTCAATGTACCATCCCACAGTTAAGTATTAGGGTGAACCACTGATGTATTGCTGTCTATGATGATGGTGATAACCACATTAGACAGACAGCCCAATCCGTTGCATAAATTGTGGTAACCTTTGACGACTACTTGCCATAGGGAATCAACACAAAAATTTTAAACTTGCCCAATTACTGCTGTTCGAATGAGCCTTGAAAAAAACATGGATTGTGCATTAATTGTGGCTTATTGAGAGTGGCTTATTATGATCAGCTGATCAGTTTTGACCTTGGTGACTTATTCTCACCTGCCCTTTTTTGAGTTTAACCTTATTACTACCATAATAGCTGTTAGAGGAACCCATTTTTTCCGTCCAAAACCGCCTCCTTCCTCGAGAAGACGATCCTATCCAATCATAATAAACGGAAATGTTGTGAACATTCGAGAGATGACCTCCACTGGTTTTTTACCTGTCTGGCCTTTATTCCGCTACGCTCATTAGTGGCTTAGTGACCTTAACTGCTTTTTTGATGTCTGTCCTTCGGTCTTCTGATTCGAGAATGTTGGTAGGTCACTATGCATCCAATAAATACCATGCAATTTTTCTCCTTGTTGCACACGTTTCGGGGCCGAACAAAGTTGCTTTTTGCACCCGTCTTTTGGTTTGTCTTGGGTGCAAGTGACGTGGTCCGCCGTGTATTTTCGGGACCAAGATTGCCTTGTTAATTACATCAAGGAGCAGAATCCGATTTTCTATCAATCGTTTTATTACACCGTGGACGAACCAGCGTACTGAGTCAAGGGTTACAACACTAGCGTTATTTTCTGTTTGTGAATTGCGGCGAGTTGTTATAACTCGTGGTCTACTGCTTGGAGTACCCCAGTCATGATGTATCGCTCGTGTGCCAATGTGTGTTCACACCCCATCATTGTGACTGTGACTGTCAATTCATTATACGTACCCCTTCCAGAAAGAAGCCTCCAAACTCGGATCTCATCCAAGAACTAAACGTACGAGATACGAAATATTTGCACTGAATGCCCATTTTGAGGGGGAACGAACCTTTTCAGAATAACACACCAAACAGCTTGTAAAGGTTCAAATTAACACATTCTCTTTTGAGAAATAGGAAGTATGCCACTCTAGTCCGACTAAACTCAGTTTGTGAGCTGTCAGCTTCGGTGATCATCGGCAAAGTGGTGGACAGCCTTGTTCGACCTCATGCCACAGGCTCGAATCCACTACCCGGGAATTTGGCGTAAAGTGGCAGTTTCAACACCTGTCCATTAGATCATGAGGTCGCGACCAGCGTGGCTACAGGAAATTATGTGATTTAAGTTCATTGGCAGTCGTGGTCCTTTTTCTCATTGACTGAAATCAGTCAGCCATTTTTCATGGTTAACCTGCAAACGAGCAAATATCCATCATAGTCTCAGAAGGAATTGATGGAAGCCTGAATACAAACTGAACGCAGACCAGACAGCTAAAGCAATTGAAACCGTTTGTGTGATTAACGTCTGTCTGTACTACTATTCTGCAATAATGAATTATGCGTACGCGATTGTTTCCACCTACTCATAACTTGAATCGTTTTTCCCGGTAGGAACAGTGTTTGATTCTGCTGGTGCCAAACTGGAGGCGGTTAAGTTAAGCGAAAATGGTGAGCCATATTGTTATATGCCATTAATGTTTGGTGTCAAGTTGTATGAAATCTGGCGGAGCGCGTGGGACAAAGAGAGAATCAAATGCTTTTGGTACCAGATAATAAATTTTGCGCAAACCCAATTCATCCGATAGTCTGTGACCATTCTGAACTCAACGGACGTGTCTACATTGTCCTAGTCCGTTGAAGATATACGGAAAAATTCTGAAAGGAGAACGAGTTGAATGGTAGCAAAAATTAGTCGTGAAAAATTCACAGTCAGTAACTAGTGGCTGCTTGAATTTCAGCCCAAAAATATTCGTTGAGAAAACCCAGTCAATGAATCTTCACCAACATCAAACAGGATGACACACCAGTGACTGCTTAGGGTTCCGTGGGTATGTGGGCGTCATGACAATAAAGGTAGGAATATCGTGCTGTTGTTAACTCGCCGTGGCAGGGCAACAGCTTCTGGATGATCCAAAACCAACAAATTTGCTGCTTGTGATTTATCCTTTAACCAAACCTTTGGTAGAATCTCTAATTGCCAGATGTTGTTGAAGTAACTACCACAAGATGCAATAACACACACCATCTCAGAATTCGTTTGGTATTTTACGGTTCCAAGAACAGTTCTAAAGAGGTTACACTGGTCAGCATTGGTACATGTTCAATCTGACTGTTCGCTGCTTCACATTCACCAAGCTGTCTATGATAAGAATGAGGCATTTTTTCTCATTTCGGAAGAAGTTTCGTGTTTAGAACTCTACCTCTAAATAAGCATGCCCTACTTTGGAGCACCAGGGCCATCCAGCCTGTAGCTTTTTGTTGAACTCCATTACACTAGATAAAAGAGAACGGTCGAATTTTAAGCGGTGAATGTCTGATGACACACGGTGAAGGACGTGACATTTTGGTTAGTTTTAATTTGCAAGCCAGGAAGTAAGCATCCCCAGTACAGGCTACTTTTCTAATCAAGCGAGGAGAATGTACAACTGTCGGGAGGTATATGTTCAGTACTGTTCTAGTGAGAGAGGGTGTTTTATCGATAAGTAACATGAAATTTATCTTTGCTCACTTTCTTTCGACTCAAACTCTCCGCTAACTTGGTAGCCTTTGTCCATCCTGTTGAACTTCTGAGGCAGATTTAGAGAAGTACCGGAGAAAATGTCAGTCTATTATTCTTGAATTAGTCTGATAAAACAAGCTGAACGAAAATGTGGGTGCTAACCTGTACCTGGTAAAATAAACCGCTTCTATGTTGAAGTTCGGAAGTGACGATAAAAGTGAGTATTCATGCCGTTGTATTGTAACTTTCGATATGTGGTTGAGTGCGTTGAGGTAACAACCGACCTCCGACGATGAAGATTATGAGATTGGTTGTAGACGATCTTTGTAAACTTAATTACCAACATCACTGTTTTAATCTCACTTAATTAGTGTTAAATGTTGTTAGAGTGTGCGATATTTCCCTTCTATTCGGCATTCGTGACTTGTTGGAATATTTTTTGAGTGTACTACAGCTGAAGGTTCAACGCAACCTGCTTGGAAAAGCGAAGATGAACGACGGCCAGTCACACGCAAGCTTCCTTCATCAGAGCAGATGCACTGTTCATTTTTGAGCTGTTAATAGTAGTGCCATTTCACATACAACTCCTGTTCAACTTAAACCTGAATGTTCGAAAGTCCTATCGTAAAATCGAGTAGTAGTACGGTAAAACACTGTTCCAGAAGCAGAGCCGTAAACGTAGTCAACAGGACTTCATTGTTGAGGCTAGTTTGAAGCAGCTGTTAAGATGGTTTGAAAACAACCGTTTGTCACAATTTCGCTTTACATTCGTCATCCAAAGTCTTGACTGAGGACAAGAAAACTATCTGTACACAAATCATCTTATTGCATCTTGCTTGCTTGCAATGTAAATATAAGGATTATGTTGTGTCAGCCGAGAATTGTGTACACACTCGTCAAGAATGCACGCGAGACAGGAATTTTGCTCTTTGTTGATGCACTAATGACAAGGCGGACTATGACTAGAGGAATTCGCGTCGTGCAAGTAAGCGGCGTTAGGATTACTGAACAGTTGTGAATCGCGTGTGGTTACACCGTAACTCAAAGATGATTGAACGTGATCAGTGTCCGCATAAATCTAGGCATCTTAAAGGATGTTTTATTTGTTCCTGAGTAACGGGCTTTTGATGACAACACGAGTACTCATTGTACAACCCATTCTGACAATTCATCAGTTGTGTTGCTGACGGTAATTTTGTGGCACACTTCATACCTTTGTCATCATCCGAAATGTTTTGTATGACCATCCATCAGTACATTTTGCTATGGCTGTTTTAACTATCAGCCTCAATCGCACAACGTAGATAATTTGTTAAAACTACTGTTTAGGCACAAGCTCAAGGTAGTTAGGAATGAGTATTAAGTGGAGTAGAGTTACAACTTTCTACACTTAATTTTAGATAAATCTTAATTTTACAAGCTAGCAGGGCCTAATTTGTGACAATGTGTGCCGAGGAAAAAATCACAAAGGTCTTTAAGCAGTGAGGTCAGTCGGTCTAAAAAGAAACACACGACTCCAAGGCAAGGGTCTGTTCGCGAACGTTTGCAGTTCACTTAGTTGCTATAAAATGAAGTCAAATGTTTGTGCGTTATGATTAACGTGCCGTTAAACACTGCGTTGAGTAGACATTTGGAGTGAATTGTGATGTTCTACTTTTCAGCTACTTCAACTCCTCAGGAGATCATTCGGATTAACTGAAGCTTACAACAGTGAAATTCACTTCAAGTGGAGTGCTTTCTACAAATTACTGGGTAGCTGTTTTAACTCGCGAGAAAAGTTCTCTCCTACACACTTTTCCATCTGTTTTGTCGGACCGCGGCGAGTGTGGAGAATCAAACATGAACACGGAAATACTGCAGTAAAATTCTCTCATATTACGCGGAATAACTCAGACGATCGAAGTGTGAATAACTTTGATTCGTTTGGTGTACCTCCGTGAGTTTGCTTTGCTTGCGGCATTTATTGAAGGAGAGTGGTGGTCTAGTTAAGGCTCAAAGTGAGGACTTGTGTCTACTTCACGGTTCCAGCTGTTTTGATTACTAGGAAAAGATATCTTCAGAACTGTTCCCAAATGCGTTCTTCGATGAATCAGTTACTCAAGGAGCGACAGCGTGACAGCAATATTCTGTTAGTCACTCTGATGTATAACTAAACGGGACCTTGCGGACCGAAATATATTCCATGCTAGTGACAACTGAAATGCCCATGCACTGACCACCTTCAAGCACCTATCTACCGAGGTGTACTGTCCCCAATGTCATTCGGTCTCTTGGAGCTCTGGTTCGAATACAAGAGATGCAACTACTGTCTGGATTCGGTTCGACCTATTCTCCCAATGAAGTCTGGCCTTTACACCGCTGTTGCTTCTTCTAGTTATGGAACCCACTCTTTACGAACCAACTGAATGGGTTGTTTTTCAGACGGCTGAGACTGTCATATGCCAATACTAACTGCTTCTACACCATACAGGCAGTTTCCTATACTGATTTCAATTCATCGATCTGCAGTTGATTTAGGACATCACTCGGTCTGCGTCTTATCGAACTACCCGTGCACAATATTCAGCTGTCACATTAGGTATCTAGTGTAGACCCTATTCCCTGCCCTATAAGGAATCAACCCGCTGTTCGTCTGTAGGCAGTTCGGAAGGTCGTAAAATTGCGTTTACTTGTTATCAATAGCCGTTTGGCATCAACCGCATGCAATTCAAACAGAAAAGTGCAGGCTAAATACAAGCGAACAGAGGAAACCAATATGAATATGACCCTCCCATTGGTGCCTTATGTATCTTCGGTGTATGGACTGAATTAGAACCCCATAAGAAATATCATCCTCGGAAAAGATTATTTTTGGCCAGTCAAGTCAGCTGTCTGTCTGGAGGGGACCATTATAAGTCAAAAATAATTTGAACTAAGCAGTCGTTGTTTAAAGTCCACCTGTGTTTTTTTCGTGGGTCTTAGTGTTAGTGCGATGAAACTTTTGTCATCCCACTACGTCCCAATACACGTCATGTCCACGGATGACGGAGTATTATGTTGACTTTCATGTGTAGCCATTATCCGTACGGCTTGTTCCATTCAGCGCTGGCGCAGTTGATATTCATCGAGAAGCTAGTGTTGGCCAAAACAGGACTTTATGTTTCTCGCAAAATGGAAAACCATTCTTATTCGGTATCTTCTGTGTTGCTGCTCCTGCAACAGCTGCTACTGGCATCCACTTATGTCAAAGCTGATGTCTAGTAATGCAATCGATAACTGACCACTAAAAGTAGATACACCGTTCGGACTCGCGGGCTAGCCTGAAAGAAGATATAACACCAAATATTCGGGTACCAGACACGGTGGGAAAATTTTGTTCAACGAACACCCTGAGTCCAGGTATTTTCGTGCCACAGTTGTAGTTATGTCGTATTGTGAAGGTGTCCCAATGAAGAACATTCCAATGGGTAAACCAGTCAATCATCCTAAGACAGAATGCCACCATCGTAGACACCACTTCACTAACATCGGTATTCAAGAGTTTACTGGTGGCACTGCTCAACAGTTTCTTGAATCACACCAGCAAGTCCACGAAGCAGATTAGGTGACCAGGATGCCTATGTTCTCTCTCTGTTCTACCTAGACCCGTGTGGTAACAAATGAAGTGTCCCATACACAACTTCATTCGTCCTTGAATCTAACAGCAATATGGACTTATAAGGCGCCACTTATAAAATCGTACTATAGGTGTCAAACCTCTAGCAACAGATAGTCTTATCTATTCAGTAAAAGAGAAAATTTTTGGAATTGATTCAGAACGCACCTCGTTCGTAGCATTCGGAATCCACCAACGTTTATCTGTCTGTGACCGTCTAGACAGTAAAAGTGTTAGCTGAGCAGGTCCAATCGTTTTACGAGTAAGCACGATACTTGTAAAGGGTGCGTTAAGCCCCATACTCTGCCTCGCCCAGTTCCATCATTACTCAGTTGTCAACGTTTTATCCTAGTTCGTAACCACCTAACCTCAACCCGTATGGTATGAATGCTTAAGTTAACCCAAAATATACGGATATATCGTTTTTCAGGACGAAGCAGATTTCCAGACGACAAAGCGCCTCAACTTTGGCAACCTTTCTGAACGAGCTGTTCGCAGTGATTTTGATAAGGCAACAAGTTACCTTCATCACATACAAAGTGGTCAAATAAGACATAATGACAAGAAGTGGGACGAAAAGGTTTAGTGGTGAAAACACAAAGCACATCAGAATCCACAAATTGCGTCATAAACCTGAAAACAGCATGACGTGTCCCAGATTCTGTGGGAAAATGGTCAAGTTCTGATCATTCTTTCAGTGATTTGTAAATCTGTTTCATTCGCGATTGCAGCTTTTTATTGTCTATCGGTTCGTGGAAAACTATCAAGAGTTCAGATAAAATATGTACGGAACTTTGATAGGAACATTAGACCATGACAGCTGCAAATGATCCCTGGATTAGTAATGGAGAAGAAGAGTGCCTTTGAAAGTCAATGAAATGAGACCCAGTTGCTTTCGGACATATTCTGGGTAAGCTCGTTGGCCTTTCAATATCTGGACACTCAGTAACTGTATTCATTCCGACAAAGAGACACAAGAAGGCAAAAGTGGTCAAGGTGGCATGACATTACATATTTTAAAATTTCACCTGGGGTTGAATCGGTTGGACAGTCTGATCGAGATTCACTCCATTCCATTCATTTCATTCAAGATGGAGAGATCTCTGTTTGAAAACAAGTGGTCAGGTATTAGAGATGCAGTTCACCCTCATCAGTTTGCTCACTGTGACCGCAGTCGATTTGCTTATTCCTATGTGGAATGAACCATTTTGAAGCAAGTTTGGCGGTCCTGTTCAGTTTGCACTATCAGAGAGTTTTGCGATATCTGCATAAAGTGTGAACAGAGTGGTGCCATCCACAATCATTCTGGTCGTTTATCTTACACCTTCCAATTCCCCACCAAAATTAACTTGACAAGTCTTGTAATTAGATTTGCATCTGGTTTAAAACTGTCGTCAAAACGCACGCACAATAATCATTCTAGGTTCCGTGGGGCAAAAACGTGCATATAATCAGCCGGTCCACCTCATGCAAAAAAGTTTCCTCTTTTCAGTGCAAAACAAGCTTGCTTAATTCACAAGTAAACATGTACCAGAAACTTACTCTCCAGAAAACCTTCAATATATTTGCATGTTAATCTGAGGGCGCTTGTTTTCAGTACGTAACATAACGTGATGTATGGAACCAACACTTGGCCTAACGGATAAAGTTGGCACAACATGTCAAGACAGCAACAATAAGGGGCTTAAATTATTTTGCTAATAAATAGTAGAACAAAGTTGACGTGTTTAAAAAGACTTAATTGCGAACAATCCAAACAACGACAGGATTCTAATTGATGACAGAAATAGCTTTCTCGTACGCGACACACACTTTCTGTCAGTTAGTGGGTTCCAGAGCGAACTGACTGAGGAATCATACTTTAGCAGACAGTCTGCCAGAACATTTAGTGGATGCCAAATAATACAAGGGGTTGGGTTGGTAACTAAGTTCACATATGACATTTCTGATGTTCGGGCTTTTCTTTATAGCTAGCCTGGTATAGAACTTGTCGGGTCTGGGTATGCTGATTCTTTCACCGGTTCGCTTCCAGAAATCATCCAGATATTTGCAGTTGGTTTTCTTCTCAATAGAATAAAGTTTGTCTAGTTTCTCACCGTCAGTACTCATGTTTCTCACACGGATAACAGTTCACCAGTGATTTGGAGAATCCTAGTGTTACCAAACACTTTCTCGTCGATTAAAGCTGGAGATATCCTTACTAAAACAATACGCGAAAGAATGAAAGCTTACGGCGATCGAAATAAATTACAACCTCGTAAGTTACCAGAATACGTGTAAAAGTTCGGTGATAAGTTTCATTCAACCTTACTTTATGCAGATAAGCCTGGGTGCAGTGATGTGTAGTATGGCGAGTTGAAAACGTTTACATTTGTAATACTTGCTCGTACTTTACGCGGTAACCAGCTATAGATGCCACGTGGAACTAAAAATGCAATATATGTGCTGGAGTATTGATTCTCATACATAACATATACTGCATTGGTTGAAATGTGCGCGCATGCTTATTTAGAACTAATTCGGTATTTAATTCTAACCGCCGCGTGCAGATAACCTATCTTAATCGTCGCGTTGAAACTATAGGAGAAACAAGCTTTGTTTTTTGAATGGTGAGAAAGTTCTGAACCGTTAACTCAAACCAATGTTTTTTTGCCCAACAATTGTAACAGCTGGTAATCATGTGTGTAGTGTTACGGTAATTTGAACAGACTGCTCCTTATTACAAAATTCGAATCTATGCCACCACATACGTATACCACGGCAAAAATGGTCGATATTTAATTTCATATTGACCTGTCTACTTATATTAACCCAAAGGATTCTTAGGCGGTCTGTTTGAGAGTTTATGCGTCAAGAAATAGACGCTGTCACGGTTATGTATTTTCACCCAGTATTGTTGTAAATAGCATTGAGAGTTGGAAGTCAACAAATTGTTCTCATTTTTTCAGTTATTCCGGATTTCTCCCTGTAATAACTAACCAAAAATTCGAGTATTCCAGTGACTGATAGCTCCGAATCACAATACAAATTATCTGTTTTTATTTTCATATCCCCTGGCTTATTGGAATCTCGTAAAAATTCCCAGCGTAGTCATGAAAAACAATGTGTAGCGAACAAGCTAGTTTTCAGTTATTCATCATCAGGCTGAATACATCACATTTATATCACACATTTCACAGGGAAAACGTTAGGGGAGTAAACGGGGGACCTGTGGTTAATGAGGTCAATCAGTTCAATGTCACAATGCAATCAAGTACCCGCTTGAACAATGGGTCTTGACAGGCTAACCGAGTGGGGGGTTGGCCAGGGCAAATCCAGAGCCTGAACGTCCCACACGTCCCCGGTTTACTCCCCTAACGTTTTCTCTGTGAAATGTGTTATACAAATGTGATGTATTCAGCCTGATGATGAATAACTGAAAACGAGCTTGTTCGCTACACATTGTTTTTCATTATTGGAATCATTAGAAAATCTGAATAATCCACACAGTGAGAAATGGGCTATATAGAAATCCACATTTAGTGTCTTTTGAGTACAAGCTTGAATGCATCCGCACTTCAGTCATAGGGCCCTATCTGGGATAATTGAGCGGAAATATTTGCTCAAGATATGGAACACTCACCGTTGGCTGATTTTTTAATCGAACTAGCACAGCTGATTCCATATTCGACAATGTATACGAAAGAGCATTATCAGTCGGCAGAACGACAAAAGCATGATTTGCGTACAACCTGAACTTCAGGCCTGATACAAACCCTCAAGTAGACATCAGATCACATGGCGTAACTTGAACAAACTAGAAAAAAACATCGTGCTTCTGAAAACATTCCAAACCATCACAAGCTCTTTAGATGCGTAGTATCGAACCGTCATTAGTTAGCGGCTTGTTTCAGTGAGCGAACAAATATAAGAATGTGAACGGCTGAAATGCAGCGGTAAAAACTGGTAGCTGCCAACCTGTGCGAGGACTAAAGCAGATTGTGTTCTAATCGATCATCGTTAGCTACCAGGACTAATACGTCATTTCAGCGACCAGTGAAAATTCAGGATCTTCGAAGTAGTTTGAACAAAGCAGATAGAACATGAAACTGGTAGATGCAAGCATTTCGTATTGACTCATCAGTACCAAACTTACAATAACATGGGTGGGCTTTTTTAAAACAATTGATTTGAAGGGTGGATAATCAACAAGCGGGTTAGGATAAACCCCTAAGTCCAAGGAAGGGTCAAGTTCACGAACAGTTGTTTCTGAACACAGAGAGCTCGTCTGAGTCGATTAATTACAACTGCTTCAGCAAACCTTAAGAATCTCGGGTTAGAATGACACAACAGGATTTTGAATGCACAAGATGGATCGATAGCGTGACCGGTGGTGAGGACGAGTCTAACGAGTGAGGAATCTGGCTGTTTAAGCGTTTTAGCAACATTACCATTTTCCGGTAACACGGACTTCTGTGTCCATTTAGGCAAACGTTCCTTCATTCCGCAAAGTCACGGGCATTCAAAGTAGAGTCTGTTGGCCTGCATGTTAAAATCTGGCGACCCTGTCAGGATGAAAACACGAGAATTGCTATGATAAAAAGTTGCAATGAAAAATAAACAAGTGCCAAGGTTAATAGAGAAGTGACATGATGGGTCATAGAGGTGTAAGAAAAGAGACGAGTATCGGGAATAGAGAAAAAAAATGTCGAGATAAGGAGAAGTGCAAGAAACTGAAGTTACAAGTAAACGGGTAGATGACCCACAAGCACTTTCTGTACCCTGGCAACATGAGCACCAGCCGGTTTGTAGAGGGTTTGGAGCACCGGGGACTGTGCTTTATGAAGAGGGGAGCTGTGTAACGCGCAACCAAAACCAGCGAGCGCGCACGAATTGAATTTGAATTGTGTGACGGGGCGTGCTGCTGTGTTGTCGGTACCTTTTTGGTTTGTTTGTTTGAGTCGTGAGCATGGCTTATTGGGCCTTCGGCTCATGCTTGTTCATATTGTTTCTCTTTTCAGAACTGTTGTTCGAACCCCTACTTCGGAAGGACGCTTTCCCCCGGTGCGTCCACGTTGCCCGAAGGTTGGTCCGCGAAGTCACGGGCATTCAAAGTAGAGTCGGCTGGCCTGCATGTTACACACTTCAGATATGTGTATGAACTTAGTGACCTTATTGATTAATCACGTGACGACTTCGTCAGTATGGTCGATAAGCGGGTATGGATTCATGCTTATGTGTTCAATTTCACATGTACACAGACGCTTGTGGTTGCTTGCTTTGATGCTTGAGCTATCAAACTGAATGAAATACCAATATGAATGAAAGGAAGGCATTATTTTGGGCTACTGATTCAAAACACTTCAAACAAACTGGGAAGTGTTAGTAAAAATATTAAGAAATTAAGCACTAAGATCTATTTTACTATGGTTCACCAGTTGTAACTCAGCCAGCTGTACTATGCAAATGCACTGAGTATTTTAGCAAATCTGTCTTCCTTTTGCCTTTAGTCCGGGGTTAGTATATCCTTTAACGCTAGGCTTTGGCGAAGTCAATACCCGAGACCAAGGACTGCCATCCTTTGTATTTCCCCAACATGACTACGGGAAAAATGACCACGATTGTGAATTCTCAATCGTTCACTTATTTTCTGTCCATCTGGTGTCAATTCTTCAAGAGTGGATGCACGTTTGTCACTTGAGTAGCACTAATTTGATCAATGTTAACAATTCGGCAATCGAAAGAACTGGACTAAAAGTGTATGCGGTAATGAAGAAAGATTAGAGAACTGTCCTGTGTTACCTGAACCGTGATAGACCCGATCGGAGCGAAAGAGTTTTTGGCAATCCATTGCAAGTAGATTACCGGGATAAAAAAACGTATACGAATAAAAAACCGTACTTTATAGTTCACGAGTTAGTGTGAACTACCGGGGAGTCAAGCGCAAATGTATATTGTTGAAAATTGCGAGATTCGATGGTTACAATTGACTGCTGAGACCAGGACGACTAGTGCAGAGGAGATGAAGCTGTTACACATCCTAAAGTTATGTAAACACATAATTTACCTACTGCCCCTAACTGTTGAACCAGCTTTTCTTCTGAGATGAGACCGACTGGCTAGTCACCGCAAGTCTGTAGAACAAGTTAGGTTCAGAGCAAGATGTGTATTCACTACACCACGCACAACAACTCATCTAGTCTGTTATCGATACTATAGATATAGGTCAATGTCAAACAATCTGATTGGCCAATGCAAATATGGCGTACACGATTGGCGGCACTCCACCACATCCTTCCCTTTTTAAAGAATCTTCGGTATTCTTCGGTTTCGTAGAACGAACTCGTTCTCTTCAGTGGAACTGAATTCAGCTGCTCCAGAACTTGTGTTCGTCGTTTCCTGTTTCCGTAGGTGTACTCTGTTCCTCCTTAATTTCCCGTGGTTTGTGCGTACCACATAAGAACGCTCACCATCTCGTCCTTCCACAATCCCTGGGGCCCATCTGTCAGAGCCCATACCGAACGGCTGAATCCAAACGGTATCTCCTTCGTCCAATCTTGGTAGCTCATGAGTCCCTTTGTCATACACTTGCCTTTCTCGTTCCATTCGTTGTTTCAATCGTTTTCTTACGGTGTCCCACGTGACAGTTTGCAGGGCTAGACGATCTTCAACTAGTGGTATTCGTGTTCTCGTTCTTCTTCCCATGAGCCGTTGAGCCGGACTCAAATCTATGTCTGCTGACGGGGTGTTTCTGTGTTCTAGCAGTGCCAGATAGGCGTCTTCTTTGGCTGTTGAACATTTCTTCATTATTTTCTTTGCCTCCTTCACAGCAGATTCCGCTTTACCGTTAGACTGACTGTGGTGTGGACTGGAGACTTCGTGTTTAAAACGCCATTTTTCGGCAAATTCCGCAAACTGTTGTGCTGAAAATTGTGGACCACCATCTGATCTCACACACTCTGGAATGCCATATCTTGCGAATTGGGCTTTCAACCTGCCGATTATCTCCTCGGCTGATGTAGAATTTAACTTCTCAATTTCAAAAAAATCGCTGAAATAGTCCACCAAAAGTAGATATGACTTGTCTGTATGCGAGAATAGATCAACCGCTACGTGTTGCCAAGGTCGCTTGGGGACTGAGCGGCACACCATAGGCTCCTTTGGCTGTCGAGTCCCGTACTGCTTGCAGACCATACAGGTTGAAACAAAATCCTTGATATGACTAGTCATGCCTGGCCAGTATACGGTATCCTTAGCGCGTCTCGTACAACTACGCACACCGAGGTGCGAACGATGTATTTCTTGCATAGTGAGTTTTCTGGCAGCTCGTGGAATAATCAACCGTTCTCCACGGAACACAAGACCGTTTTCTGTGGTCAACTCATCCCGGACCTTGAAATAAGGACGAATGATTTCACTCACTTGTCGTGCGTTGTCGGGCCAGCCGTTTCTGATTTGCTCTTCGAGCTTCTCCATCTCTTCGTCATCGGCAAACGTCTGCCTTATTCGTGGTAACCGCGAGTCTGATTCCGCGAGCGTTAGGTGTACTTGTTCGTATCCGGTGCAGTTGTCTTCTTCTGTTGCCAGTGGGGCTCGCGATAGTGTATCCGCCAGTACCATGTTCTTTCCAGGAGTGTATCCGATCTCGAAATTGTACTTCTGTAGGCGTACCAGCATTGCCTGCAAACGGCGTGGCGCCTTATCCAGAGGCTTTTTTACGATAGTTGTCAATGGTTTATGGTCGGTTTGGACGATAGTTTTTCTCCCAAATGTGTAATCGTTGAATTTTTCCATTGCAAAGACCACCGCCAGCAGTTCCTTTTCGATTTGTGCGTATCGGGTCTCGGCGCTACTCATGGTTCGACTTCGGAAATCAATCGGCTGTCCGTTCTGCATGAGAACTGCCCCAATCCCGTTTTGGCTGCTGTCACATTGTATCACTAACGGCAGACGTGAATCATAGTAACGTAATACAGGAGCTTTGACGATTAGTTGCTTGATATGTTTCCACGCCCGCTCCTGTTCCTCTCCCCACACCCATGGCGTATCCTTGTGGGTCAGTAGCCTGATGGGCTCCATGATTTGAGCCAAACAGGGCAGAAATCGACTCAGGTAGTTAATCATTCCATTGAAACGAGCAATACCTTTCACATCCCTTGGGTGTTCCATATTCACTATTGCACCGATTTTTGCTGGATCCGGCTTGATTCCTTCTCTGGATAAAACGTGTCCATGGAAAGTAACCTCGTTGGTACAATATTCGATTTTCTCTTGTTTGAGCTTGATGCCAACCCGTTGGCATCTAGCTAAAAAGAGTTCCAGATTTTTGTCGTGTTCGACTTTGGTACGACCGTGGATCAAAACATCGTCAGCTATGCACATGACACCGGGTAGGTTCTCAATCGCTTGGATTAGTCGTTTTTGGAATATTTCGCTGGAGACTTTCAATCCGAACGGTAGACGAAGCCAACGGAAACGACCAAAAGGTGTCCCAAATGTCGTTAACAAACTGGACTGTTCGTCCAGTTTTACATGCCAGAAAGCAGAGGACAAATCTACCTTGGTAAAAAAACAAGCGCCGGTTAGCTGAGGAAGAATGTCTTCCAATAAGGGAAGTCGAAAATACTCCCTTCTTAATGCTGCGTTTAATGGTTTCGGGTCGATGCAAATTCTCAATTCGCCGGATTTCTTGCTGGCTATAGCGACCTGACTAACCCAATCGGTTGGCTCGTCTACTTGCTGTATTACTCCTAGATCTGTCAGCCGTATGAGTTCCTTTTCAAATGTCTCTTTTACGGTAAGTGGCAAACGACGAATGGGTAACACGACTGGTTTCGCGTCTGAATCGATGCTCAACTTACAGACTCCTGGAAAGGTTCCCAAAGTACCATCAAAAACACTGGAGTATTTTAGACACATGTTGGTCAATGGCGAGGTTACGTTATGTACCCAGTTAAATGTTACCAATTCCAGCGCTTCGATTGCTTCAATTCCAAGAAGGGGTGGGAAATTTTCTTTGACCACAAACAAAACTTGTTCGATACGTTTGTCATTATTAGGGTTGCGTAAGATTGCTGTAAACTTCCCTGTAGGTGTCACCGTTGTTCCATTCCACATCTGAAGCACGAGGTTCGTATTCGTCAGTGGTTCGTTTGGGACGCAGGACCGAGGGACGAGATTGACACCTGCACCTGAGTCCACCTGGAAGTTTATTGTTATCCCATTCAGTTCAATTTCGGCAGATCGTATACCCTGGTGCGGTTCGTTCACTCCAACCGCACACACTGAGTACCTTCTAGGCTGAGTTGCCTTTGTCACACCTGGACCACTCTTGCAGCAAACAGAGAAGTGATTCGCTTTACCGCACTTTGTGCAAATTTTCCGCCAGGCTGGACATTGTTCTTTCTTGAAGCCATGGGTTCTTCCGCAGAAAGTGCAGCCTGCTGGAGGGTTTCTTGGTTCTTTGACCATCACGCGATTGACATCCTCTGTCGAGTGAATTTTGAGGGCTTCGGCCTTTCTGTCGGCTGCCTCTTCACTTCGACACATGTCCGTGCATTGTTTGAGCGTCAACTGAGGATCCCTCAACATTCTCTTGGTCAAATTGCCGTTTCTCATTCCGATAATTAACCTATCTTTGATCAGTTTGTCATGCATGCAGTTACAGAAACCGCAGGTTGTGGCCATGGATCTCAGAGCTTGAGTAAATTGATCTACGGATTCCCCAGGTTCTTGGACGCGGCAATTAAATTTATATCTTTCGAAAGTGTCGTTCGTAAATCCCAAACAATAACATTCTAATTTCTTCATCACGTTTTCCCAGTCTTCTGGGTCTTCGTCTGCCTCATACGGAAATGTGTTAATGCAGCGGACGGCCTGCTCTCCGATGGCATGTCGAAACATCGCCATCTGAAACTCCTTCTCGGCTGACGACAGTCGAGCTAGCGTGCGGAAATCTTGAAATTGCAACTTCCACATTTTCCATCTTTCTGGAAGTCCTTCATCCTCATTCATGTTCAGCTGGGGCGGTGGTCGGAGATTCAATCCCGCCATTGGGCTCACACCCATCCAGTCCGGGTTCTTCATCTCTGTCACCATGTAGAACAAGTCAGGTTCAGAGCAAGATGTGTATTCACTACACCGCGCACAACATCTCATCTAGTCTGTTATCGATACTATAGATACGGGTCAATATCAAGCAATCTGATTGGCCACTGCAAACATGGCGTACACGATTGCCTGCACTCCACCACAAAGACAACACGATCTCCACTGACTAAACCTCACATTCTCACAACACACGCGCACCCGCGTTTATGAGCCGGAAATGAGCCTTCGATTTACTCATCCATCACACTAGTGCGTGAGTGTCTGGGTTATGGTCCGAAGCTTATTCACGGACAGTGATTTTGAATTCTCGGTGCGCACGGTGTTGAAAAAATTCAACGGGGTCGGAACAACTGCTGATCATCTCACCGGTGGCCCCTGAATGCAATTGTCTTTGATTAGTTTAGTTATTTCAAAAACGTGGTCATGATAGCATAAGTAGTGAAAAAGATCAGCAATCCTGTTTTAGACACATCAGTCTTTCATAGAGTTCGTGATTGACAGCGAAGTCGATTCCGACTGAACTACTGCATTTCAAATTTGTTCGTGATTTAGTCCCAGTAATTCAAGTCGCGGAACGTATTAGACAATAAGGGATAAAATTAGGCGAAGTAAGGTTAGTAAACCAAAATTATTGTGAATTAAGACACAGGGAAGTTGAAAACATCTGATTGCGGATGATCACAGTAAAGTGAACAGTTTACGTCAACACCGATTAGGTTACAGTCACTTGAACGTACCTGCATCCGACAAAACTATTTCAATTTACCGATCTCCACTGGACTTTGGTCAATTCCTTAGTTGTAGCGGTATGTATTATGTACCTGAATGTTACGTGCAGTAACCTAAGAAAGCAGTGATATAATACCTTCCTGCACCGAATGTTTTCCTGGTAGACCGCATCAGAAATAGATGCGTATGGTTGAAGTTATTGACACTCCCTCTGCGTTTCATCCACAGCTTTAGAATGATCGAATGTGTCGTTCCATTAGGATAACCTTCGTATTGATGGAGCATTATAAATACTGAAAGGATATCAACCGACAAATCATGTTACTGAGTCAATCAGGATGGAGATTTGTAGGCGAAAATCAGAAAACTATCCAGCCATTCGATGAGGTTTAACTGTGACTCCTTATGCACGTTCCTAATAGACCTTTGGAACCTGAAAAAATATCCCACATCCTACTTGAGTAGCATGTATGTGCTGAGAATTGTGGATGGAGTAATGTTTGCTGTACGTGCTACCGATTTCCGATTGTCCACTGCAAGTCTGTCAGATTGGACAAAGGCTCAGGGTTCAAACTCAATGAATAAGTGTATATACATAAATGTCCTGGGAGACATTGGCATTGCTAAAGCTTTCTCTTTCGTGAATGTGGTCGGCGAGCAACGAGAAGTTGTGCGTCCTATTCACGCCCTAAATGTCAATCTCTGACCAAGCGAGGTAGGTGACCGCCTTACTCCTTTTTTCGATAAACATACCACACTACTTACAAGTAAGCAGACGAGAAAGGTACCAACACATTCAACATTGAACACTGTGGGCAACGAAAAGTGTAAGGTTTGGCGCGGCGAACAGTGTTATTCGAGGGCATATGCTCCATAATGACGCAAAAAATGTTGGTTCAGGTTTTGACTGGTGTGTAACACAAATTTAATTTTTAATGAAGTAGATTCCCAACAGCTAGCAGTGAACTTGAATTGTTAACTCCATTGCGTTTGATAAGAATGCTGACACGAGCGGTCTTATCACGTTCGTTGCAGAGCATGCTTGCAGTACTAAGGCCCACAGCAAACACAAATTTGGTCAGGTGAGACCACGGAGAATAAATCGAGCAAATGTGCGTATCGCTGCTGTGTTCACTGTTAGTGTCAACCCACTTTTTCAGATGACTAGTGCATTTTTGTCTGTCTCACCGACCTTTCGGCCTTGTCCAACTCGGTAGATGGTATGCCATTTATTTCTCTGGAACAAAGTATAGTTATGCACATTGGTGCATCGATCTGTTCGTAACATGCTTGCGAACCGACCGCTCAGCCGCCACTGAGAAACAGTTAGAGGTGCGTTTGCCCGCGTGCGTGCTTGCGTGCACGTGCGCTTACATAATTCAGTGAGAAGGCAGAAATGATTTTTGTACCTAAGAGAAGACACTGAGTTCCGTTGTTTGGACTATGCGGTTCGTGCATCCCGAAATTGCCACCACACTGTATGACGTGAGACCCTATTAAGCTGTGGAGTAAAATCAATCACAGTACTCCGTTGGAACTGGCGGCAAGGCGTTAGATCTTTTGAAGGGTTTATTAGGCTGCTAAAGACCAGGTAGAAACGAGTATACCTTGGGCAGGACAGCGATGATGAGGTTACTCATAGACTAGGATAAGTTCAAAGAAACTCGTCCGCTAGTAACATGTTGAAGTAGACCGGTGCCAACACAGAATCAATATCATGCGCTGAAAATTAGCAGACAAGTTAATCTCATGCTTAGCTGTCGTTATAATATCCGCTGCATAGTAGTCTACGTCCTCCTGAGACTGTAGTGACCAAGTGTGAGTTACTGAAAACTACAATTAAATGTAAGTGCACTTCGTTAGGTCAACAGTGATACCTAAGCATCACAGAAGTTACGGAGCTCAGAGAAGCTACGGTAATCAAGAGATATGGTTCACAAACCGTATCCAGGGGGTGTCCAGGATGTTCATTACTATATATTAAATCATTAGTGTCCCGGGAAACATAGGCGTTGAGGGGTTACACTTGGGCTGTTTAACCTAGGACAGAACTGCTTCAATGTTCACATTGCAAAGGCCTTAAAAAATTGGATGGAAGATCCGTGTAGTACTGTTATGCGACTGCGCAAACTGGTACTAAGACAGATAGGCATGCGGAAACATTGTACTTTGTTCCAAGACCATTTTGCTGTATTCGAACAAAATGAGAACATGTTCTAAAAATCACTGTTGAACCGAGGTAAGATGGTTTTGCCATTAGAAGTCAGAAACTACTTAATGCGGCCAGTATTCAGTGTAACTGGAGGGTAAATCAATTATCCAACAATCAGCAGCGCCTTATGGAGTGAGCAGATGCTTTTTCTTTGAGGACGAGCATTGTACCCTTTGAACCCAGTTCCAGTTGACTCTGACACAGTGAACCGTCAACAAAGTTATGTTCGTGTGGTTGGCACTGTGATCTCTTCAAGATTGTTCTTAGGACCAGTTGATACTTTAAGCCCTCTAAAGCGAAATGTTTACTCTCAAGTGATACCAGTTTGCGAAAACACGGCATAATAATGATAAAATATGCATCGAGTTAAATAGTAATAACGTCTATGTGCTTAGCGGGTTAAAAGTGTCGAAAAATAAACTCCTTCGCGTCAAACCATTGAGATCTTACTGTACTACGAACGTAAGATTACTCGTAAGCTAGATAATTTTAGGCTGTTCAGGTTCAAGCAAGTTCCAACTAAAGATGGTTCAATACTAAGAACTCAGATCAAGCAGAAAAATCGTTGAAAAATCGTTGAAAGATCGCAGAAAATTCGTTACTGGAGAAGTGGAGAAGTCTGGAGAAGAAGATTGCATCTCTCAGTATACCGTGCAATTAGTTGTACTTCTAGGAGGAGAACACGAAGCCCACGAGATGAATTCTTTTCGTAAACTCTTTTCAGTTGGAAATGCACAACATCTAGACGACGCGTCTCATTACGCTCACCAGAAAAATGCTCTTGTCCTCAGACAGGAATCTGGATTCTGTTCTCCTGACGAGCGAATGTAACTAACTGTTCATCTGTAGCTGTTGTGACACAGAGATTGATAGGTCAGGTAGATGGCTAGATAAACAAGTCATGCAGTGTTTACGCCTGTGGCTCTGCCAAACAGTGAGTCAACCGAACGATAACAGTGTGCCCATCAACCGAAGCTCGGTCTCAACGATCACTAGGCAGTCGGTTCGGGTCAGACTTACAACCGAAGAAAGTTCATCATTCTACCCGGTGACCACACGCAACTAGACAAAAGTGTTCAAGTTTACAGGGGATTCGTTAGTCACCATATGCCACAGTTATGGCTAAAAGGACTGGACAGATACTTTGCGTCTACCTTGGTTTTCCTAAACGAAGTCAAGGTGGATTTGGGAAGCCATGAGTAATTAATCGCTTATCTTCAGTAAGTGTTCATGTAGTACACCAAATGAATCTATCTCACGAACTTCATATCCTGTGTTGGTTATTCGGGTTGAAAAAAGAGACAACTTGGTTGAAGGTTTAAGGGGCTCCAAGCTTTTATCAGACGCTGTTTGGCTCCTGTCTTTTTTTGGTGAACTAACCTTTATTTGAGGTTGCGTTTACGTCATTCGAGACAATAGATTCAACTGTACGGATTGTGGAACAAACTGCCTGATATCTTTGTGCGGTTGGAAGAGGGCATGCTAGTAGAGTCATGATTACACCGCTGGGAGAACCTTCAAAGGTCGTTGGTGTGACATATTTTACGGCACAAAATTACTGTTGAACAAGCTTTACAACAGGTTCCTTAGCCGCCTGTAGATAAGCTTCCTGCCTGCCAGGTGTGAAAGTTGCTCAGCACCTGATATATATATACTTTATACATGTATGCATATATATATGTGCACTCCAGTAATCACACCGGAAGTCAGTAGGAAGTGAAAATGATGTTGGCTTAGGAGCACGACTACATAGTTTGTCCGGAAGGGCGTAGACCCATTCATGGTTCTAGCTAATGTTTACTGTGAGGCTTGTAGAGGCTTGACCCATCAAGATAATTGGCTGATGAAGAAATTGACGTATCTCGTTGGAGTATTTATGAGTGAAGTTGTCCCTTCTTGGGAGAGCTGGTTTCAATTAGGTGCACAAACCAAGAGATGAAAGCTAAATGCGTCATTCCACACTCCATAGTTTGTCATATATACCCCTATATATGTGCATTGATTTCTTCCAGTAGTAACATGTTGAAGACTTTAGAGTTTTTAACTTTGCTGCATAATGACAAGCCCATTTTTTAATGCAACTCAGATGACTAGTAGGATTAATCAATAAACCAATGCAGAGATAGCACATTCTTCAATGGAAAGTTCTATAACAAGAATCCCTTTTCGGTCAACTCAAAAGGGATCTCTGGACGGACGCGTTGTTGCGAGTCTATGGACAGAGGGCACTGAAAGCTTGTTGAAGCTGTTGGATGCACTTGTGACACAGTGATGAACAGAAATTCATTTTCATGGATCGCCAAAATAAACGTATATGTATGAATACACGTGGGATTTTTAAAATACTTTTTTCAGCAATTTCTGTCTTTCGCTTTAAAGAAAAATGCACTAATTATTGACTCTGTTGTGCAGTTTGTGATTGCGTACCCATCGCACACTGATAAATGCCTCAATTTCGAGACAAAATAAGTGCAGTCTACTGGTAACTCTAATAGAAACGAGGAATTTACGAGGTGTCCTGAGGGTAAGTATTCTGTGGATGCGGTCAACCTATAAACTTAAGCAACTGTCGTCACATAAGTTCACGCAACACTCATTGAGACTAGGTTATTGTCCTGTTGACTAGGAAATTAAGTCAAACCATACACATTCTTTAACCCACCTAAGGAAGCTGGTTCCCCTGTCAAACACAGCCAAAAAACCTGCAGGGCAGAACGATGCGTGGGAATTGTTCATGAACGGTCTGATATACTTCAGTTATCCACCTTGGGGACAATGCTAGGACCCGTTGGATCTGGTTCGTCATGACTACACTATAACGTCACCTCCCGTTGGGGCGACTGTTTAAGACTGCTTTCCCCGAAGTCTTTCGTATGCGACATCGGAAGGGTTGATTGTTCAAAAGAAAACCACGTACCCAGCAGCTGTGTTTCTTGGGCAGGAATTTATCGCTCCAGAAATTTACTCACAGGAGGCATTTTATTGCAAATTCTGATGCCGATTCGTCCATGTGGTGAAGCTTGAAGTTAACGAAACAATTCATACAGTAAATGTTGTGATTCACCCGACTGTACAACAAACGCGCAGAGTAAAGTTGTACCTTATTTTTTGGAGGAAGTAAGCTTAACATATTTGTTCTCACGGGAGTGAAACTCGGGCCTAGTGCACTCTGTCAAAGTGGACTGGTTGAAATCAGTTTATCCGTGCGTGAAATCTGCTGGCAGTTGAGCAAATAGTGATCAGGATGTTAAAAACGGATCATCACTGTGAATATGGTTGGTGAAAACATGGTAGCTACAACTAGATGAGTCAACAAGTGTGGTACCGATGTAGCCAAGTGTTGTACATCAACTTTGTAATGTGAACGATTTGAATATAACGGATACCGATTCCAAGGTTGTTTCACCAACACCACGAGAAAAGGTTCACTGTGTCCAAAATATGTGATGAGTTTTCAACGAAAAACGTAGAATGTTACCATCACTTGTAAGCACCTTGAAAGAACTAGAGTGAACATAGTTCATACGAAGATAGCTCACATTAGCCACGCTATACATTGGAGATCTAACCCGAACACACCTAGCTACTTCGTAACAGTAAGTCCGAGCCAGTATACAATTTGGAGCAAGTTTGATCCTGTCGTGTCCAGCCAAAACATTGGACTACCTTGCGGTTCAAGTACTGTGCATATGCCCGGTTTAGTCTTGGTAATGAACATATACCAAACAAGGTTGTTTTCAGCGCTTCACCATCAAACTAAATAAAACACATTTATTTGGGTTAGCCGGGGGTAGTACATCAGTGTGGTAAAGAATAGTAATTACTAATTTAAAGTCAGCCGGACTCAGATGTAGCTATGCAACTCCAATCACGTGAGTTGTAAACGTTTAGGAAGAAAATCCGTACATCTGTTTGGCAGATCGATTCGGGGTATGGATGTACGATCTTGGGAGGTTGTGTTTTGACCCACCGTCTCTGGGTTCATAACAGAGGTGAGCGTCAGCAGAGTGCAA
Organism: Paragonimus westermani; assembly: GCA_008508345.1. Taxonomy (NCBI): domain Eukaryota; kingdom Metazoa; phylum Platyhelminthes; class Trematoda; order Plagiorchiida; family Troglotrematidae; genus Paragonimus; species Paragonimus westermani. The sequence continues at coordinate 122,584 of QNGE01000385.1, forward strand.
TAGTTTTTATAATAACTAGTAGACGACTTTTGTTCCATCTTAACTACGTCCCCTAGACCAGATAGATCGACCTGAACAAATGAGGCTGCTTGGTCAGACGGTTTAATTCGACCAAGCGCTCAGTGATCGCACTTAAACAGGCCCATGTCGGTTCTCGTGCTAGCCGCGTCGGATGATGCTCTTGGACGCGCTCAACAAATGTTTCATCACTAACGTTTCTTTACATGAGGTGGCCAGTTTGTTGTGTGATGCTCTTGCCATGCCTGGCGTGTAATTCCCAATCGGAATATGCGTGATGAAACGTGATATTTTACAGTGTACCCCAGGTATGCATTTGTAATTCCAAGTCGAATGTTTCGACCGAATGGACAGTGTCGAATGGAAAGTCGTCACTAACCAATGCTTTCAAGTCAAGGCTGAGAACACTCAGAATTCAGGCCCTATAAGTGATGGGTTGACGATTTCTTAGTCACACCTGGGAATGACGGTTAGTTTATGTTGGATCGTTCGAGCCTCAATTTTCTCGTTACTTGTGAATCAGAAGAGGATAAACCTTCGGCCTTTTTGATGTTCTACTCACAGGTGTGCTGGCTGCGGCAGTGACGACGGCGGGAAAGATTAGGTGGTCAGTTTATCGTAATGACTCAAGCAAAGTTTGGCCCTCATGAGCTTCAGACGGGCCGGTCACATACGGACTTTGATGAAGGACAATTTGGACTAGAAACCTCTCCATCTGTAAGCCAACGAATGAAAGAAGCATCCAACTATTTTGCAAATAAACAACTGCACCGGGAAAACACACGAAGAATATATTACAGAAAGGAGTCAGCAGCAGTGTTGTCGAATAAAGTTATTTTCAGAATATACTATCAGGGGAACCAGTATGATGTGCTGGGTAAGGCAACAGTTCAAAACAACGACTTAAATCGTCAGCAATATCGCAGAATTGACTTCATAAACGACGACCAAAGTATTAGTGTCACTTTTCACCAAGGATGCATACCGAACGTTTTCATGTTTTACGTAGCTTCTATTTTAATCTGCTGTTGCCGGCAGTCGTGCACAGACCAAGCTGTTAGGATAATCCAACCAAGGTTAACTGCATATATCTCGCAGAAGACAACAAACAGCCTGTCTCAATCGTCCACACGAATCGACGAATGACCTCGCATTGCTTAACACTTGTTAGACAGCAATCATCGCGTGAATCCAAAATAAACATTCATTCTTATCGAGCGAAGTAAAGATGATCGATTGCTCGAATTCAGAAAGGCCCTGCTAACTTTCCATCATCAATCGAAAATCTACTTGTAAAACATACTTACCATGACATGGAAACTACCGCGAATGTAATAAGCAATCGGGACGACAATTTTGCTTTTATCGACATTTTATCCCAGATTTCTTTGTAAAAATTCTGTTTTATTCATCCCACATGTTCCCCAATTGAATAGAGCACTATAAATGGATTGATTTTGCAAAAAATGTTTGTTCATAAAACAATGGTATGCTGATAAGCAACATTCAGACTTTAAGTGCCTAATAAAAGGCAATGATTACTGTAGCTTCAGGAGTGGAGGGGACAGTGACTTCAGCCTGTAATCTTGTAGCTAACTGTTTAAGTTGTTCGCTGGCTACCACTTCGAAAGAGGTTGAAGCCAGTCGTATGCGGGGTGCATTGGTGAGAAAAACGGTACACAACTGCGTCATTTTCGAGAGTTTTAGGTAAGTGTTATGGGTAAAACCGAACCTTTGTAAACACAGTTTTATAGCATCTACCGGGTTTACAACCTATCTCAACGATGTGGGACATTTTATGGGTTTGCAATCTAACTTTGGAGTCGTGTCACTGAAGTCCTGTAGGTAAGGTCGGCGTTTTTACATTCAGACTAAACAGTTCATTGTCAGTTCCTTGTGCGTCAGACATTGCTTACGAGAATAAGGAACGTGATTGACATCACCTCACTTGCGTAGTACGAGACGTTGTTGAGCTTGTATATAATCTGAATAAATTGGAATATCTAACCTTAAATCCTTTAGCCGTTTTTGTTTCCTTTTCGACGTGGCCACAAACATTCAGAGTAGAGCGCAAAAAGCATTTTGCCTATTTATGATCACCATACTGTCAAAAGGTGTATTTCAACCAACAAAAGAAGTCACTGTACGGGTCCAATTACCACTAGGATTGGTTTGGTCTCCAGCATTTTAGTATTCACAGTTTGCTACTAGCCAGCTTTAGCTGGAACCCGGTCGCTACATATGAGGTGGTTTATATACTGGGAGCAGTTAGCATGTGATTGTGACCAGACCACATTTATCATTTGACGATTTAAAATCACCATTTTCATCTTCCCAGAAACAAAGACGTAGCTAATAAAATACAGAGAGGCTGAATGCGCCAAACAGATCAGCCGAGAGAAAACAAATTCAAATTGAATACCATCCACACTTGATGGCAACCTTCGTACTCAGATAATCCTGTCGGCTAGCCCGCTTTGAAAGGAAACAGCTGATTTGCGGTTCACTTCTATTACAGTTCGTCAGTAGTGTATTTCATCGTCCGCACTGGAATTTGCACTGCGGCCCTGGTGCTTTTAATACTAGCGTGTTAACCATAACGTTAGCAAACTCATAGTAGACATGACCGAATGATCATATCCAAACGCTCAACCACAATGTTGTGCAAACAGTGATAAGCTCGCGTAAATTTCTGTTAAAAACAAACTATGCTCAGTTGGTCCAATGAAATCAGTAACTTCAACCTAACCGAGAAGTACTGATCACGTGGTTATCGATTGTATTGAACAGGGTGATTCTGGTTGTTTTCACTTCTAGAATGGTCGGGCAAGTTAAACTATATTCGCACAAGACTGTGGTTAAAAGTTTGGATATGATCATTCGGTTATGTCTACTATGAGTTTGTTAGTGTTGTGGTTAGCCCGCTGGTATTACAAGCACCAGGGCTGCGGTACAAATTCCAATGCGGACGGCGATATGCACTACTGAGGAACTCTAATAAGAGCGAACTGCAAGACCTCTGCTTCCTTTCGAAGTGGGCTAGCCGACAGGCTTATCTGGATGTGCAGGCTGCAATCAAGTGCGGGTGGTGTTCAGTTCAAAATAATCGAAATCCCTGAACTTTTACGGAACAACGAGTTCAATTGCAGATGTTATCTGAGACACATCGTTGCACGATGGGTGGCGTGTGAGTAATTTGTTGTCTGGCATACAGAACCTGTATTTTCAACATTCGTTTGGTTTGACCATAGGCTAAACGGGGTTCCCAGCTCAAAAATAGTTTGTCCGCGCCACTGCATAAGAAGACGAAACGCGTTCCGTACAAGCACCATTACTTATAGGTCATCACCAGCCACACTAAGCAAGCGCCATTGAAGAATGCTGCGATGTGAACTGTATTCTGTTAACAAAGAATTAACTATTGGAAAAACTACTTGGAGGGTCTACTACGTTCAAAATCCTTGTGGTAATCACTGAACATAGGCTTGAATTTAAGGCCTGTTATGCGTCTTGAGACAACGCAACTATTTCAGCAGAATGCATACTTCACAACACTAAGGACCTCACAGGAAAGTCTAGAAGCGGGATAATTGCTAACTTGATGACCGTGCTGTCGCATCCATAAAATATAACCGAAAACAGACAGTGTACCATCAAATCGCCTACTTCTTATCGATACCCCTTTGGTTTACGTGGTTTACTTAGGTGCAATATCACATTGTCAGTGCTCCAATCACACACAATTAGGTTGATGATCAGTTGGTCAGAATTCATCATAAATCTTTGATGATCAGTAATCTTTTGTTAATCTGTCATCACGAAACCGAATACTCTAAAACTGGATATTTGATAAACAACCCGGATAGGTTCAGGAAACTACCCATTTTAACTGCGCCTAATCAGCTGGAAACTGTCCTGTGTTCGGTAACAGATTTCACCGGCAGGATAGGTAATTTACACAATAATTACCAATGAATCCGATATTGCACTTCGTATAGTCATATTTACGGACCACATATTACATGCATTTTACTTGCCGCCTGTTTGCACTGATGTACCGATTAAATTCTGATCCTCTCAAATTTAGGTACACACTTTTACTGCCTAGCACACCGGTCGCATAACTCTACCCAATGTTACAATTTTCGGTTATATCCTGTGCAGCTTCTGCCCCGGACTTGACCGCGTAGTATTGCACTTCCGGTTCGTGCACGCCAAGCTTAGCAGAACATTGACCTACAACTAACAAACTTAGCCGGTGACCTCTAAATAAGCCTATCGGTCAACAAAATGTCTACGATCGTACAGATGAATTTGTGTGTGCTCGTGATTATGTGAACATGCATGTACTCCGGTTCGGTCTGTCCGATGCATCAAACAGATTTGGCTCCGAAACGCGCACGCGTTGTTTAGATTATTTGACGCCCTAGTTCCGAAACGATGAACGTGACAAATTTCAACAATAGGACCGATGACATTGAGTGCTGTTAATCATGGTTTGTTACCTCGGTTGTTTATCATTGGAATGACCACTCTACATCCGAAAAAAATCAATAAATTACCAGTGGCATAGACTGTGGGATTTTCGCTGATGTGATATGATTTATTAATGTTGAGAGTATTACTGTGATTGAGAAGGTACCGAAAAAACACAAACAGACATTCATCGAATCAGCTTGAAGGAATCATTGGGAGTTGCCAAATCCCAAAGATAACAGACTACAGACAACGGGGCGAGTCGAAAGGGTCGACGGTAGGAAAAATCGGCCCACCGGACAAGAAGTGACGAGGGGAAGATTGACAACGACTGAAAAGAGAGAATTAGACGGAACTTCTTCAACCTGGAATTCGAGTTCAAAATGTGACTGTGTAATAGGTGCGCGTGAACCGGTCGATTAGATTCTCGCTTTGTTGAACGATTTTTCGATAAAAATGTAGCCTTGGCAACATCATGCTCATGATGAATCTAATCATCCTCCATCACTTCCACTTTGTCATTTGTGTTAGAGCACAGGTAATCAACCTTACTCAAATTCACGTTCGATTCACACAGATGAAGTCGGAGTTAAGTTACGCATCCACTATTCTGTCCATACTCAGACCGATCAGAATTGAAAGTGACATTTTAATATATTCGTAGAACCGATGATGAATTGCGTTGTGTGCTTGAAAGAGCGAGTTGTTGAGTTCGTGAGGTGTTTTTCAGTTGCGAAGCTTGGCTAATTCCACTGAATTAACTCATTGCGCGGTAAACGATCGTTTGAGGATATTTTGATAACCTTTTTAATTCATATTTTTGTCTTGTTTATTGTTGTGTTAACAAACCATTCTGATCATAATATGTGTGATAGAAGTTTTGGAGCTGAAATTGGATGACGTAGCATTGTATTCATCGTTCTGCCGCCTTGATCGCCACGCTTTTACAGTGTGGTGAACCACAGAAGATAGAGCAACTGATAGTTCGGATATTTTTATATGTAAGGTTTGACTCCTGAACAGAGACTTAACATTCACTGTGTCTCGGGTAGCAAACTACCAGAAGCGTTCAAAGTTTTGAAATTTTGTTTTACGACCTTGGAATACATAAAAATGTGCTTCGAGAGAAGAATGAATGTATGGATCCATATGTGTGTAGAGAAATTTGTTCGAGGACACCGTTGTGGTTAACGCGAACACAGCTGCAGGTAAATACATTTTGGAAATTGGTAAACAAGCAAGGTATGCGACAATCCGTTGTTGATAAATCGCAGAGGAAAATCAGGAGAGTACACAACCACTGAATTAATTTTGGTTTTGTCCATATTCAGTAAATAAGGGTAACAATAATATGGATGTTATGCAGTCCGTCACCATTTTTATCGTGGTTTGTGACATAGATTCGCTGGTTTATTCAAGAGAGAAAACTAATGCGTTCAAGCCTGCTTGTTGATTGGATATAAGGGCCGTAGTTATAAGAAGAGAAAACTGGATAACAAAAACCACTGATGTTTAATAGAAGCAGGATCTTAGTTTAACGGATTGGCCCACCTACATGCAACAGTAAACAGAGACAGACACAGACAGGCAAACATAGCTAGTGGCCTGTGCGTTGTGTAAGGCAGTTAGGTAATCATGAGAGGTGTGAGGTCAGGTGACCCTCGCTTATTTGTTGGCCCCGTAAGGTTTTGAACATCGTAGAACGTCGTTATCCGTTGGAATCCTATCTAATAGCTATGTGTTGACGATTGCGTTGAATTTGTTCAGCAGACAAACCTGGTCTGAATTGTTGAGTTTTCTTATTAAAACACAGTGGTCAGTTCTATTGAATGGTATAGTGAGGTCCAGGTGTACTGATTCCTAGTTCAGTGACTTATATCAAACAAAAAACAGTAATTAACAAGGTTGTATCAAATTACCGTCTATTATGCTATTCACGAAGTAGCTCATTAGGGAATTAAAGTTCAAGTACATTTGCGGAGGTTGACTCATCCATCAAAATCTTCATTACCTTTGGGGTAACGCAGAGTAGGGTTGTTTGTGTAGAACTTATGAAGTATCTGTATGCTCACCTTGGAGGATTGTGGCGATTTTAGAATATTGGGATACTTTTCATGAAAGATAGTTTATTGTAGGATATCTGATGAGAACCGTTAGAAGTTCGGCTGCTTTAGTGGCATGTTTGTTCAAGATGAGCACTGATAGTAAATCCGAATCAGGAGACATGTGTGGGATAAAATCGTTTCATCTAACTCGTTTTATTGTCGAAAAATGTAAAAATTTATACGAAGTATTTTCTGTGGGCTTAGTTGACACTATAACTCTGCAGTCATGTACACTGGCTTACTGTATGCTGAAAATAATGATGAAGTCCACACTTGTGCTGGTTGTTACATCAGATTTTCAAAGTTGGAAACTACCGACGTTAGATGCCCAAAAGACCGCAGACCTGTTTATCCACATATTTTAACCTAAGTACAACGCAATGTTGAATTAAAACGAGTTGGTCAATGTTAGTCGGGGCCTTCATCTGCTCGCAGAATTAGCCAACAATCCATCCAGATCATTCAGTTCCATTTCTCATTTCCGTCCGAACGCGAACCATTCACACTCTATAAACCTGCAAACAATTTTATGAGGTAACGATACTCAGACTTCTTTTACTTATAACATTGAGGTGAGTAACCCATTAATTAATTCTTATTATATGTGAATGAGGATTATTGGATCGTTTGCATTCGCATATCTCATCTAACGCATTTGTGTTCTACTTACCGAGCGTCCGCGGTTGTGGATTCGTCTTGTTGACAGTCTTTTTATAAGGCTATTACTCACACTGATGGCCCGATTGACCGAACTTGCCGTTACAATTTATACCATTCTGAACTTGGTAGACATTTAAACAAATGGAATCAGGCATCTCGAAGACCCGTTTTAATTATCACGCAACCGGCGATGCAACTGGCTCGGAGGGGAATAACACTTCCCATTGTTCAGTAAGAGGCCTTCACTGCAAAACCTTTGGTGACATTTTTATTCCAAAAATTCGGTTGTTCGTTTCGTAATAGGTTGATTTAGTAAGACTTTGTGATCTCTCATCAGAGACTGACTTCGGATGTTGTACTAGTGAGCTATCAGCAACAAGTACGTCCCGAATCACTAAAAGTTTGTGAAAATGAACACAAAAATCCTTCGCATTTCTGACATTTCCACATTTGTAATCATCTGATTTCATCGGATTATTTTATTAGAAGAGAGCATAATCTGCGAATACGATTTCTTATAAAAAATCAGATCTCGTAATAACACCGAAACTCTGTCAGTCCTCCACATCCGCCACTCTAGTAAGTGATAAAGTTATTTCCGAGATAAAAACACTGATCACAATCACCCCCTAAGCACACATTGCTAAAATGTTTGACGGCTATTTAGATGGTAACGAGGACTCGTCACTCAAAGACTACTGTCTAGTGAAACCCCCGCCATGGTTGTCATATTCCGCCCAGTGTATCCCACAACAATTCATTCCGACTGAAGCCATCAGGAGATGAACAATCGCTCAAACAATGCAATCTACACCTTGTGTCTATTTGCGGTTGTTAACCACATTAACCGCACTCTATATAATTCTAAAACTAGTATGCCCGGTCAGATTCCTGATAAATATCCTTTTGTGTGTGCACATTCGTCTGTAGCCAGCCTTATACCTTTCATTCCGTGTCGCAAGGTAGCTCTGATATCTCAAAGTTGACGGTGAGAGCTACTGGAGATAACCGTGACTGCAGTTACTTCAAGATAAGCGCAGGCCAATGTGTGCCCTTTGAAGTGAAGTTTGAACTCCCAGATAGTGAAGGACTTGGTGTTAAGCAGTATTTAAACTGGTGACACTCGAATGTCTTTAGCACACACAAGTGTCGAATAACGTTGGGTGAATAAAAGAGGCTTCATCACAAGTGTAACTTTGGGGACCCAGACAACAAAATCGCACATAAGTTTCGGATGTTAGTGGCTACTTACCCAGTGCAATCAACACGGAATTGATTCCTGTTCTTCTTCAGGGAGAGACTTATTAAGGATGATTAGTCCATTCAAGCTTAATCGGATCGGTGGAATAAAACTCCCCCGAATTAAACGACTGATCACCTCTCTTGAAGTATCTTGCATTATCACTACCGCCGTGGTCTTATTTGAAGTTTCACTATCCGATTGGCTTAGTGTTCTTCTCGTTCGCGAGAAAAATGATGTTCATTTCAGCTACGTTCTTACCAAGATTATGTGGTCTGCTATCTGAGATGACCATCCGGCCTTTTCAAGGCCTGTGGAATCCAAAATAAAACCACGAGCCTTGTGACATCTCAAGCAAATTTTTGTGTAAATTAGTTTAAACCAAATTTGGGTATATTGCTCGAGAACAAGCAGTTTCCTCTCGTTTCTTCTATTTCACGTCTACTGCAGGGTTCTAATCCATACTCACGTTTACCTTGATGCCCTATCCAAATGGACGGGATAGACTTTTAAGTATGTTTAAAAATGGCAACTTTAGAAGGATCATATTCCAATCTATAGCGGAATATACTGAATGTACAGATAGAAAGCTTGGTAAGGAAGTAGCGTCTAGCTTGGTTTGTGAATGCGATCAGACAATAAATGACTGGTGCCATCGGGAAGCAGCTGACAGACAGTTCACAACTAGAACCCGAATCACTTAACATGTGTTGTCTTGCCTCAGAGTTTTAATGAACTGATGACGAACTTATCATAAACGTGTTTTCAGTGTATTTGACACCGTTAACAGTACACAGAAACCAGGCCGATATTATAAACCGGATAGAATGTGATTTTCCTGTTGGGACATCAAACCACTGTTTGGTCCGGAACGTGGAATGGTGTTGTCCTTAAGTGATATTTATGTCGTCATTGTAACATTCCAGTTATGTACAAACTTATTTGTTACTCACGGATCAGTGGTTTAAGTATGCAGCATTTTGGTTGCACCTCATATTTCTCTAACCTCCTAGGAATATATTGCTCTCGACGGCAGTTGTCCCCCGACTGAATTCTACAGGAAAGAAATGACCGAGATGATCTGTCTTCCGGGTTAGCTTGTCGCGAGATGTATCAGTCAAGGTAAGTTAGACGACACTAATTTCCACTTGGTCAACCAAACATGTTTACCCGATTGGTCCAAACGAATACGCAAATGGCTCTCTAACGTGTAGTAAAAAGTGAAGAATACCCAACAAGAAATGACAATCTAAAAGTGCAGTGGATTTTAGTAGCTACAAAAACCTTACGTAACGTAACCCCACACGTACCAGACTTTGATGTCATAATTTCAGCAGCTCCGATTCTAGATACAGGGAAGGATTTGAAAGCATTTCATTGTTGTTAATAGTTTGTGGTCCTTACCATGGCACTGAAATTATAATTTTTGAAGCTGCAATATTTAAGTCATATTTCGACTTGTATACGCTGTCTACTACTCTATCGTGCTCATCTTGTGTGGACCAAGAAGCAGGCATTCTCAGAAGAACTTGACAATAATTCTAGTTTAGTGTACGCATTTATTTCTGAAGTTTAGCACTTCTTAAAAGCTAGGTACTCTGTTTACGTAAACAAAATTACGTCCGTGTGATTCGGTGCTGCTGTGTGCACCCAGGCTTGGGCCATCTATATTTATGTAATAATCGGTCCATGATAGGGGTGCCAATTCCACAAGGCGATGTTTGAAGCATGATCGGTCAAGGTTGGCCAGAACACGGTGCGTTGCAAAAATGTGAACTTATTTTGCCGTGTCCAACGAACTGGTTCATTGTTCAGTTCGTTCGAACGGACCTTGACCAGGTACCAGAAAGACAAGTGACTTTTATGCCAACTTTACTCTGGTCGTGACAGAACAGCTGGCAATATTGGCAAATTTTCTCAGCCATTGAATTTTCGAGCCTTTTCGAAGGTAGTTTCACACACCGCGAACAACGTATCTAGTTCGATTTTGATGACTGTGATCGTGTGAGAGGGTTTACTGTGATTCTAGGAAGTTCATCAACAACAAAATAAAATATTTGTCATGAGATGTTCGCATCTCATTGACTGTCTTCAGCTTTAAATGTAGACAATTAGACCATGTATAAAACGCGGGTAGCAACATCGGCAGAAGTGTTCATGACTGAGGTTTTCACTGTAGAAAGGAATGTTATGGGCTTCGAGGCTGAAAAACTATCTGCACCAACAACTCTTTCACAGGGACAGCCGGAAGAAGAGTAGCGAACAGCACTGTTTCATAGAAATTAGGTAGCTTGCCGTTCCCACCGTATATGAAAATTACGTGCGAGTTGATCAGGTTCAACTTGTGACCCGTTTTTGTGCCACACGGTATTAATGCAGAATTATTTTCAGCAAACAGATATGGCGCAAATGGTTCCATAACTAATTTAAGCAATGGTGATCCTCCGTATTACATGCTTTTACGGAAATTGTTGATAGTATTGAGGAAATAGTATTATGCAGAAATGTTGCTAACGTTCAACTCATTCACGATTTTGTTCGCTTGGCTGTGTACTTTGCAGAATCGTTAAAATAACGTGAAGCACACAGAGGTATCTAACGCATTTCATCACCATACTCACATATCTCTATTGAATCTGCTCAGTTACACACAAACTGATGGGATGCAAACCATGAAATGTACACGGCGGCCACTGTCGTCAGTTTTGTATGAAAAATAACGAAACCTCACATGTAATTTGCACAAGGGAATCAGTTTACATCACTGACGTTCAAAAACTGAGATTTATTCAGAAGAACACTTCGAACCAGAATGTCAAGTGAAAGTTTCAAAAACGTCATTTATTAACCTGTTAGCTTTCGGATGACTTAATTTGTAAGAGGTACGTTCGAAATAGACAAAAACGATCAGGGAATTTTAATATCTGAGAGAAATACTGATTCATTTGTTCATAAACCATTCAAATATTTCCTTACTCGGGGAGAATTCCGTTCTAAAATTGACCTTTTCTGCTATCTTGGCGTGGTGATCAGGCTTGCGTGCTGTTTTGACTCGGAGGGCTGTGCCGACTAGGACTTCAGTTCTTGTGGGTTCAATCTTGTCAGACTGGCCGAAGAGGAGCAGCCAGACAAAAAGCAGATGCGTGCGTTTGCTGTGCGTGGTGACTGTGTGTTGGGCGAGATGCTTGTTTTGCCTGGACTGCTTGTCTGATTGCTAGGATCGTGTGTACAGTTTTACTGTTCCTGTGAGTGAGTGCTGGTCTTGTTTTGATATGGCTGTCGATCCTCTCCTTCGTGGTTGATGCTGCCGTGTCTGCATGTGTGTGTGTCACCTGCTGCCTTGCGGTGCAGGCTTTTTAGCCAGAGGCTTAAGTTTAGGGCCCTAATCGCTCTCCTACACAGGTCTGGGCGTCCTCGCAGTATCCGAAGCCCATACAAACAATGATAGTAGAAAATAAACCAAATA